>CM021101.1:637174378-637311966 GCA_007115665.2 Sequoiadendron giganteum
CCCCCTTATTTCCCTCTTCCCCTCTCTCTCCCCCCTCCTAGTTACCCCCCTCTCTCTCTCTATCTATCTCCCCTTCTTCCCCCCTTCCCCTTGCCCTTCCCCCTCCTAATTGTCTCTCTCTCCCTCTCTATCTCCCTCTGTCTCCCCTTCTTCCCCCCTTCCCCTTCCCCTTCCCCCTCCTGATTCTCTCTCTCTTTCTCTCTCACTCTCTCCCCTTCTCTCCCCTCTTCCCCTATCTAATTTGAATGACTTTAAAATGACCTTTTTTGGCTTTATATTAGCTGACCCAAACCGGATATCGGATTTATTTTACTTTAAGTTAATATATAAGATATTATATAAGTAATTAATATTACTAATATATAAAATATTTAAATATTATCTCTTTCCCTCTCTCCCTCTCCTTCTCCCTCTCCTTCCCCTCTCCCTTCCCCCTCCTAATTCTCTCTCTCCTTCTCTCTCCCCTTCCCCTCTTCTCCTCTCCTCCCCCCTCCTAATTATCTCTCTCTCTCTACCCTCTCCCTTCCCCCTCCTAATTCTCTCTCTCCTTCTCTCTCCCCTTCCCCTCTTCTCCTCTCCTTCCCCCTCTTAATTCTCTCTTCTCCTCTCCCTTCCCCCTCCTAACTCTCTCTCTATCTCTCTCTCTCCTTCTTCCCCTCTCCCTTCCCCTTCCTAATTCTCTCTCTATCTCTACCCTCTCCCTTCCCCTCTCTCTCCTTATCTCTCCCCTTCCCCTCTTCTCCTCTCCTTCCCCCTTCTAATTCTCTCTCTCTCTCTCTCTCTCTTCTCTCTCTCTCTCTCTCTCCCTCCTTCCCCTCTCCCTTCTTCCTCCTAATTCTCTCTCTCTCCCCCTTCTTTCCCTCTTCCCCTTGCCCTCCCGCCTCCTAATTACCCCTCTATATCTCTCTCTATCTCTCTCTCCCCTCCTAATTCTATCCCTCTCTCTCTCCCCTTCTTCCCCTATTCCACTCTCCCTTCCCCCTCCTAGTTACCTCTCTCTCTCTCTCTCTCTCCTTCTTCCCGTCTTCCCATCTCCCTTCCCCTTCCTTCTTCTCCATCCCTCTCTCTCTCCCTTTCCCTCTCTCTCTCTATCTCATGTCCACCCTACACCTCCTAATTACTCTTGGGTCTATGTGTGTTTGAAATCAGATATCATATTTTTGAAACCAAAATTTTACCGCCACAATACATTTTTTAAATGTTTTCAAATATCGGATATCCGTTTTTTTTTACTTTTAAAAAACGGGTATCTGATTCAAAATGGATATCCAATTTTTAAAACTTAGGCTTTGGGCATTGCTATGGAGCAATGTACTAACACCCAACCCAAAATAAAAGTCAACTCGGGATTTTCGTGTTTTTTGGTGAGTGAAAAATGCTACTTTTTCCTATTGCCACTTTTTGACCCATCATGATCCTGCACATGCCCGAAACCATACCTATCAAGTTGTCATTTTTCACATGTAGACCTTATTACTGGCTAAGGTTGTGGTCCTTCATCTTCAGAACTCTCAGAGCTACTTGAACTCTCCTTAGTTTTAGGTACACCATGTAGTTCCTCTTTTTTTGGAGTCTGAAGAATTTCAACTACATCATTCTTCTTTTCTCTATGATCTATCTCTAACTGTGGATCAGCTATTGAAGGTTTCAACTCAAGAAATATTACACTTTTGTTGTACAGAACCTTCTCAGTATCAGGATTCCAAATCTTTTTTCCTTTGACACCAATGCCATAGCTGATGAAGATACATTTAACAACCTTGTTCTCCAACTTTGATCTTTTCTCATTTGGCACATACGCATATGCCTCACAACCAAAGACACAAATATGTCTCAGAGAGGGCTTCTTACCAGACCACGCTTCCAAAGGGGTTTTGTATACAAGAGTAGAACAAAGTTAATGATTTACCAGGTAACATGTTGTAGCCATAGCCTCAACCCTAAACTTTTTCTCCAGACCAGCACTGCTCAACATACTTCTTGCTCTCTCTATTAACGTTATGTTCAACCTTTTAGCAACTCCATTTTTTTATGGAGTATAAGGTGTAGTTTTATTCCTTTTAATCCCATGGTCTTTGTAGTACCTTTTGAAATCTATAGAATAAAACTCCACCATTATCCGTCCTCCACCATTTAATTTTCTTTCCAATCTGATTCTCTACCAAAGTATTAAATTCTTTAAACCAATTGAACACTTCTGATTTACTCTTAAGAAATTATATAAATTCCCTTCTCAAATAGTCATCAATAAAAGAAACATAATATCTAGACTTCGATAATGAAGGAACATTCACTGGACCAAACACAGCAGAATGAACATAATCTAGTACACGGGAATATTTATGAGGACTCGAATAAAATGAAACACAGTGTTGTTTTCCATAAATATAGTGTTCGCAAAAATTGAATTCATGGTTACAATCAACAAGCCCTTTAATGAGATTTTACATACACCCTTAGCCAGCACCATAGAACCTCTAGCCATTTTACATCCTTTACTTGAGAAAGAAACTTCCACACCAGCATCACTCAACTTATTGACACAAAGTAAGTTATGAGCCAAACCTGGTATGTGTAGTACATCACCAATCCCTTTGATTCTTCCATTAGGGAAATGAATTTTGACTCTTCCACGGCCAACAATCTCTAGTGTTGAATCACTCACCACGTACACCTTTCCACCATCATAATTTTCATACTTAGTTAACCACTCTATATGAAATGTCATGTGAAAAGATGCACCGGAGTCAACTAGCCAGACATCATCTAATGTCTTAGTCACCAAGGATACAATGAAGGCATCTTCATCACTTTGAGAAGATTCTGAAGAGTTACTCTTCTTCTTCTTCTCCTTACAATCCTTTTGGATATGACCAGGTTACCCACAGTTCCAGTATTTCACCTTGGACTTTTTACGAGGAGACTTTAATATCCCTTCATATTTGGATTTGGACTTCTTTTCCTTCTTTCCTTTCTCCTTTGATCTACCTCAAAAAAAAAGGGCCTCTTTGGCCATCTTTGAAGACTTCCTTCACATTTCTTCAGATAGCAGTGAGGCAACAACGTCTTCCATCTTAAAAGTACTGGTCATACTTCCAATAGCCATTACAAGATGATCCCAAGTGTAAGATAATGAACATAATAGGAGAACACAACGATCCTCCTCCTCTATCTTCACACCCACAAATGCCAACTGAGCAACACTCATATTAAATGAGTTCAGATGGTCTGCAATAAATGCACCTTCTTCCATCTTCAAGGAGTAAAAATTCTTCCTCGGGAATAACTTATTTACCAAAGACTTTCCCTAGTAAATATCACCAAGCTTCTTCCATAATGAAGTTGCAAACTTCTCCTCATGGACGTTTAGGAGTACAAAATCGGTCAGACTAAGTCTTATCAGGCCTCTAGCTTTTCTATCTGCATGATCCCAATCTTCTTATTTCATACCTTATGGCATAGTTCCAGACACAACAATCCACAGGTCTCTATCCACAAGAAAGTCTTCCATTTTGAGTTTTCACAAATCAAAGTTGTCGCCATTGAATTATTCAATTTCTACTCTACCTAATGTACTCACCATCTCAAACAGAACTTGGTTTTAACTTTGTAAGACTCTCACTGGAACAGTATTATCACCAAAAACCAGCCCTACTAACAAGGATAATGCAACTGGCCAGGCTTTGATACCACTTGAAAGGAAAAGCAACAGTATGGAAACTCTTTCCTAATGCTAAAACCATAGAGGAGAAGTGCAAAGAAATAGTTTTTTAAAACTTTCAAACACTTAAGATGAACACATACAAGGTAACAAGAATAACAGGAAAGAACATACACACAGAGATAACACCAGAATTATGTGGGAAAAACCTTATGGGAAAAAACCCACCAAACCAAGAGCAATCACTTTGTATTACAATAAAAGATTACATACAAATTTAACAAACTTCTCTCTCTCTGATATTAGCTCACAGCAACAGACTTCTTATTTTTACTACACTCACTATTACAATGCTTTTCAACATACAATGAATACTACGCCACCCTTTGTGAATATTACCAATGTATTCAACTATTACAATTCTTACATCGCATTATTCTTCTTACCAACCAATCGGGTGTCTTAATTAGACACCTATGTCTGACATGCAAATCTGATCCCTGATCGACTAACCTACAAACATGCATCGGGCCGCCCAAGCACTAATTCTTCTTGTTATAATTAGATCCTATCATCCGCTGAAACACGCCTTGTAGTTAATGCATGCACCACTTCAAACTTCGTCCAATCAGTCGTTGATAACTTTTTGCATGTTGCCTTGATATTTTGTTATGTGTCACCTTTCCATTCGTTCACCTCTTCTAGTCAAGTCATAATGTTCAAACTATGTTCACGAGCTCTTTACTGCACGACCACGCCAAGCCAAATAGACCACCATGATATAACGATGCCACCGCCCAACAAAGAGTCTTTCCAAACACCCTCATGGTATAGACGTAATGATTTGTCTGTCGACCATCGCCCATCACCATGCCACCTCCGAGCACTACGAATCCTTCAACGGTATGGCGGTGCCACTGCCCAACCATGAGGTTGAATAAAGCCTCTTATGGTATGTCAATCATCGAGCCCACCACTCTATTGTGCCCCGATTGCAAGACCTTTGTGGTAAGGAGGTCATTACTTTCAAAACTCTTAATTCACAAATATGAAAAGTTCACCTTGGGCACTTATAATTAATTATGAAACTATTAGTAAAAAATAAACTATCAAGTTATGTTATACTATATTATTACACTTGTATTTATCTCTTAACCTCTACAAAACCATTGAAATAAATGATAGTTTCTTGATCTATTCAATCATGCAACAATCTGATTCAGGTATGATTTTATTTCATTAATGAAGTCATTATCACCTACTTTATTAAGTGATTGTATGCCTAATCTTCTATTAGGTGTATTTTATTCTTGGATCCTAATATAAAAGGTCATTTTCACTAGAGAATTAACCTAGAATTTCTTACCATCTTGTTTCGTTTTGAGTCGAATATAAATTTATTCAAATAACTAACCCTTTATTATAGTAAGTTCTTAGTTATAAAATTGTTTTTAAAATATCCTATAAGTTCATCTCCATGACAAGAGGTTAGGTTGATTACTTAGTGTGAAATTCCCTTTGTTTGCACAAGTCATACTTATCATTGGACCAAGACATGGTGTTATAGTGGATATATAAATATTAAGTTATATTATTGTAATCATAATCACCATATCCAAAATCTATGTTCTTGTAGACATGCAAAACTAACATCATGCATCCAATTCTACTATTAATCAATTAAAGCAATTTATTGATTAATTTCCTAAGGTTCATTAAATAAATCAAATTATTTAATCCTTATGTTCTTCTCATTTCATTTAATAAATCAAACTAATTTAATCAAATATCAAATCCCTAAAACTGCTCAAGTTAATTAATCTACATTAATTAACTTCTAATTATAATTACCATTCTCTAGCTTTTGACTCAACTAGAGTCAAACCCAAACTCTTAACTAACCCACCCACTTGCACCAATAAATCATTTCTTTGATTTATTAATTCTTCTAATTACATTCAAAATGGCATCAAAATGGAATATTCTTCCAATTTGAATCTTCCCCCCCAAAAAGGACTTGTCCCTTCCAACAAGGTTTTAAATTCTATTTGCACAAGTCAAACATGGCATTTATTGCACCTTTCATCCCCCCTAAACATGTCATTTCATCCAAATTTGAATTTCAAATTGGCACATTGGCCAAGACTTGCACATTCCTCACCCTCTCACACTTTGACAAGTGGCATTTTTTCATTGGCTCATGAATGATCCCACATTCATCCAAATCTATCACTCTTCCTAATCTTGAATCTATAAAATGCAAAGCATTTCAACACAAATCATCTACAACACAACAACACATTTTCATGCAACGTCATTCTCTTCACTTGAGAATCAATCTTGTTCTTCATTATCTACAATCTACAATTTGAGCACTATCATTTTAGGCAACTTGAGATCACTTAGCATCTCATTGTCTATCATATCACTAAGCTTATCAAGGATTGGGAAAGGGCTCTTTCACATACTCAAAGAGCACCAATCCACTATGGGATAGGAATGATTCATGTTTTTTGTATTGTTCTTATTAGTTACATTGTTTAAACATGATTCTATATTTCATAGAGATGTTTGAGTTTGCTGATTTAAACTAACTTTTGTGCTAACAACATGAAGTTGTTTAAGTCTCATTTGCAGATTTTAGCATCCACAAAATGGCGCTAGAAGGAGGGCTATAAGTCAAGGTTATTCTCAGCCATCTACACCATCATACTTTGTTTCTTGTGCAAACAAATAGAAATGATTGCTGAACCTTCCCGATAGAATTTTAGAGAATTCTTGGAGTGAATATTTGGTTGATGCATTTGTCTTCTTATTTTGTTCAATTTCGTGGTTATTCACGGATACATTGTTCTATTTTCTATTTGATACTGACAACGTATATTTGGCTTTTTCTGCTAAAACAAGTATTCTTACTGCAAACGATCATACTGTAAACTTGTCATTTTAGTTACTTTCCACCACAGTATATGCCATTGTAGTAGTAGCCCAGTAGGCAATTTCTACAGCTCCTGCACTAGCGTTTACTCTTTCATCACTAAGATAAAGAACAGCTATGATACTTTTGTTTTTTAAAGCCTTATTTCGTTGTCCTCTTCGTTCATGATTTGCAAGGTGTACATCTGTTATACTAGCAACTGGAATAAAACATTCTTCATTGGTTTGGTCAGATGAAGATGAGGTACTACAGATGTCCCAAAAGGCTATAGTGCCATCCCTTGAGCCTGATGCAAAGAGTTCAAATTGCAGAGGATGTGAGCATAGTTACTTGACACTTCCTATATAGAATTTCATGCTACCAAGTCCTGCCCTTGCCTTTACATCCCAGAGCTTGACCGTCTGATCTCCAGAAGTAGTCAACATCCAGGTATCATCCCAAATCCAACAAAGGTCAAAGAGGGCATTATGATGAGCTCTCCACCGTTCTGTCCTGGTATTCACCGTGTCTTGTTCACAAGATAGAAAAGATGGCAACCGATGTCATGTATTGAATAGACTAACAAACCCTTCTTCATCTGAAACAACAAGGATATGGCCACAACTGCTTGTTTTGCCACATGAGACTGCAAGCGCAGGTGTAGAGCCATGATCACATTCGATCATCAAAACTCCATTTTCCAATCCCTCCCTCAGAGGTCATTGTGGCCAGATTGGGCCTACTCCGCATTTTGAAAGCCCTTATTTCTCTGGTCTTGAGAGACTCGAACACATTTTTACTGAGAACAGTCATGAATCCTTTTTCTGTGTGCGAACAGTTTTGCATTAGGGTTTCAGGCCATGTGATTTGCAGCTGTTGTAACTCCAACGTACGTTTCATGGCCATAAGTCTGCAAGAATGCGGTATTTGAGAGACTCAATTCAAGGAAATGAAACATTATTTGGGTTTGAAAGAGGCGGAAATTGTAGTTTGTGAAGGCGTTGAAACCACAGTTGCTTCTCAAAAGCGTTGTTCTCTCATCATTAATGGTGTTGACCTCTAAATGACAGTACAGTAGATCCATTTCAAGGTAATAAGTAGTTTGCAGAGTTAGGTTTGATTTGTTTAGAGAGGCACGCCATCATTTGTTGTGGTGTGAGTTTTTACACGGCTTTTGTGTAAATATCGGTAGCTCTAGATCCGCTTGTAACACCTGCCCCACCTCGACCATTTGATTTAATAGTGTAGATCTTGTGCTTATTTTATTTGGGATTTGATTGACACAACAGTAATTTGAATTCATTGAACGTATGTTGCATAAAGATATGGTGCAGTTGCATAAAGATATGTTGCAGGGAGATTACCAGTTCCTGACATGAATGACGTGTGTTATTACTATTTGGACACTACTTCTTGTGAAGAGAAAATCCATCACTGCAACATTCGTATTTTCTTTTCAGATGTTTATTCTTGGAGCTTGGCCATTGGATAAAGTGTCTACTCCTTTTGTTTACACTACTTATGTTGTTTAAAATACGTTTTAAACTGACAGAAGTGACCTTTGTGAAGATACAACAGGGAAATCATTTCAGAACATCTCTTAAAGACACGACAAGGAGGCACCATTTCTGACTGCGTAGAATACAGAAGGCTTGAGATTATGATAGTTGAATCGTGCGGTGTAATCATTAAGATCTTTGGAGTAATTTTCAATTTAATAAATTTTGTCTTATACCCTCATCCAATCTTTATCTTCAGGAAGCTACGTGCCAAAATTGGATAGATGAAAGGTCAACAAACACAGAGGACGTTGCCTTAAATGCCACATTCAATGCTTTTTTGAGAGAAATTTCAAATGGGGATATTGTGCTAATCGAATGGCTAGGAGATTGACTGATCCTATTGTCAGATATGTCATAAACTTTTCTTTGTTTTACTATCTTTTGTTTACAAACTAATGTCACATTTAAATCTTTTCATTCGTTGTTCTCTAGTTGACGCCCATTGATGTCACATCAAATGAGAAATTTCAAGCAGTTAAAGAATATTCTATTAAATCCAAGTAACGTATAAATGACATTTTCTGACAGTGATAGTTGCCTTTGTTGTTGGTAGGTTTAAAATCAATGAATGAAGATATAAAACCATGTTCAAATTTCTACCAATCATGTTAACTTGAAAATTTCTAAGGAGATGTTCCAAGTCGGATTTACAATTGTCAATCTGCGTTTTCTTGAAATTATTTCTAAATCCATTATTCTGCACGTATCGTACAAAAATCCTTGCATTAGTGAAGATCAAATTTATTGAGAGGTCAAAATAGTTATGTGCCTTGGTTGCATTTCACCCATTAATAGCGTTGTGTTTCTCATTTATGGTCAACTTTAATCGATGTTGATTTTGTTTGCAGGAAATCTGAATCTATTGGTCAGACTTTTTATTTAAGGTTAGCAGTGGGAGACGATAGCGGTTTTTTCTCTAGCATTGGAATCAAATAACACAAATAGATTGGAGTGGAAGGACTGAGCATTAAATTTGAAGTTCACAAAGCATTTTTTAATGCTTAGAAAGTCCAATTTCTACTTTCGTTTTCTATTTTTGAACCAACTTCAAATTTCGGGTTTAAAATTAACCATTATTTTAATGCTTTCAAATTGGTTAAAATTTGAACCTTAGAAACACTTACTAGAATTTCAGTTTGGTTTAAAACTGAACAAGGCAACCTTCACACTTGGATTTTGGTGCTTAAAACGAACACATCATTGGTTTGAGGCTTAAAATGAACATGTGCATTCAATATTTTGTAATCTTTTTCACAAAGTAATATCATCGAAAAGAGGTATGCACTTCTCTCACACCTCACGGCGATCTTGAGAATCAAAATTTTTTTTATGATATTAAGTTGTCAAAAAGATTGTCTCCACACTTCAATTTGGGCATTTTAAAATTGAACAAAACATCTTTGTGAGTGTGAGCATGACATATTGCGGAGGTTTTCCCTTTTGTTTTTCAACAAAGGTTGTGTAAACAATGGGATATGTTAGCTCGCTTTTGTTTATCTTAGAGGGCCTGCCTTGTGGGAAAAAGTAATCACCCAAGGGAATGACCTAACCGAGAACATGCTAAAGCCAAGCGACTGATATAAGTGTGGATATTGGAACAAAGGCCAATATCACAAGGATTATTCTGACAAGATGGATAGCAATGGACTCTCGCCGATGTTGGATAATCCCCCACGAACGGAATGCCCGAATTAGAACCCTTTGTTTAGAAAAAGGCCAAAACCTTGTCTATCTTGTTGGTGCAAAAGGTCATGTCCTTTGAAGCCTCCCCACGTAACATGCGGTCTTGTTGTGGAAATGGAAAGTATGCCATGGTAGATTCATGGGTACTAATGCTTGGCTGACCCGAATAAGTGAGTGTCGTGGAGGGGAGCCAGTGTGGTCAAGAATTTAGCCATTCGCACAAGATATGCGCAGCTGGATTTATCCAAGTGGGAACCCAACAAGATATTGCCTCATCATCCTAAGGTTGTGAAAAGTGCTTGGAATCAAAAACACTTTGCTTGAATTCAAAACATTGAAAAACGAACATTCACATGAGCCTCAAATTTCAAACACCTTAGAGGAAACAAATATCCTTGACGAATTTGAGTACTCTTGCTTTCCCTAGGGATCATATCCTTAGAGGCTTCTAAGTGCTCGAATTCTATCGTCATTTTTTTTCACTAAGGATAAACATAGGAGACTTTTGCCCTAATTTCCTTGATTTCCACATAATGGACCTTGTGGGATGAAGAAGAAAGTAGGACATTAGACATTCAGTTTGAAAACATAATCAAGCAAGTGCTTTTGGTAAAAAGGAATTCACTAAGACAAGAAAAAAGACAAATTGGATTACACGTGTTTTCTAACATGATTTCTCGCAAGTTCAAAATCCCAAAACCAAGGTTCAAGAAGCTTAGTCTAAAGGCTCGTGAGGAGCATCTTGAGAGACTTTTCGAGTTTAGAATATAGCGTGTTCTTCAACACTGAGGTCTTGTAAGCAGAAGTATTATTCTAGGTCAAGTCTAGGATCAAATTCAATCACTTTCATCCATCTCTTCACCCATTTCAAATATCAATCAAATTTCCATCTCACCAACAACTCTTGGAAACTTTGTAAACATTTTTTATGCTAAACTTCTAGGCAAAATCAAATCACTTTGTTTGACTTAACACAGCTATTCAAACCATCATCCTATACACGAGTTTTCTCTTGGATAATGCAACTTCCTAGGGTTTACGAGTTCATCTTGTTTGGCTTAACACACCTAGCCAAATTATCAAATCATCACCTTGTTTGACTTAACGCACTTAGTCAAACTACCATCTTGTAGGAGTTCACTCTTGGATAACACAACTTCCTAGAGTTTTACAATTACACTCATCACTCTTGGTTGACTTAACACACCTAGTCAAACCATCAATCCAATCACAATCAATCAAAGTCCTAATAAGGTTTAGCATTCCCTTCAAAGTTTCTTTAAGAGTTCCATTCATCCATATCACTCATATTCTATTTATCTCATCCTTGTCATCACTTTGATCCTTCAATTATCCTAGTTCTTTGCTTCCTTGAACCTAAGGTTTAGACGGATCTAAAGAATTAGAGGTTTATCTCTTACATTCTTGAAAATTGATCTTCATTTTATGGTTCAAACTCGACCTCAACACAAGAGGGACATGGAATATAAACTTGATCCATCCATCATGAGTAACCCAAATCAACTAAACTATACAAGCCTTGCAATACCATTTGATTTTCAAAGCTTGTACAATGCATACATGGGATCATTATCTCATACAAACATCAATGGTACAATGAATGTGAGTATGCTGGATCCAAAGTTTGGAACACCTTTCCCAATGGTAGATTTCAATCTAAGTCCAAATTCACAAATCTATCAACCAATCGCTCAATGCATGAGTTTTCCAAACAACATTATCCCACCAAATCCGTACATTCCAAATACGAGTTTGTTGAACATGAACATTTCAAATCCCATCAATGTTGTTCAAAATCCAAGCAATATGTTGACAACTCTAGGTATTGATCCAAGTCAGGGTAACCCCATGCAAAATCAAGGTTACCTAAATCAAGGCAATATGATTCCCAACCACAACAATATTCAATTTCAATCTATCATGCCGAATCAAAACATCATACCAAATCATTCTATTTTGCCATCGATATCTCAACAACAGGTGGCAACCATCCAAGCAATCCCAACAATCAACACTATTCCCATTCCACCACCGCCAAAACACAGCATGACCAATTCATTCTCCATCATGTTGCAAGCTAGACAAGAAGCTTCCCACAAAAAGGTACTCCAAGCCCAACAAGTCGCACAAGTTGCTCAAGCGGCTCAAGCAGCCCGACAAGCTCAAGCACAAGCACAAGAGCAAGCATTTCAAGCACTATTGCAAGCAATCCATGAACAAGTAGCTCAACAACAAGCCAAACAAAAAGCATTGTTGGAACAACAACAACACGACCAACAATAAGCATTGTTGGCTCAGCAGCAAATGCAGGCCTTACTCACTCAACAAATCTTGCAACAAACTCCCAACACAATTGTTGAAAACAATGATCAATACCTATCCATCGATGAACACCTTGATAATGTTTCCACCTCATCCAATGATCAAATCAACATACATCAAGAACCACTTTTCAATCACGATCAAAATCCACCAATGATGTGCAACAATGATCTATTCAAAGGAGGGTTAACATTATTTGATCCTATAAATTGTGATCCTTCAACTAATGACAATGTTGAAAATGTCTCTACATCACCTAATGAGTTAGAAGACATATCTCAAGAATTTGTTTCAAAGCATGATCAACATCTTTCACCAAGGTCTAGCAATGATCCTCTCCAAAACATATGGCCATCCTTTGACCTCATGACATTTGAGAATCTTCCTATGCCTAATGATTATATCCAAGAAAGAAATCCATTCTTTTCAATTGACCCATGTCAAGAACTTGATCCAAAGCATGTCAAAAACAATTCTGAAATCATTCAAGATCAAGAATTTGCATCTCCAAGCTACTACAATGATGACCACATCCACATAGGACATACTCCTCCATCCACCCATAAGATGCTTTCTTTGGATGGACACGTAGATGATCGTCATTCGAAACAAGAGTCTCATACTCCTGACAACATTACCAAGGAACAAGAGTCTCCTACTCTTAACATTTATACACATGATCAAGATATAGACAAATGCAAAGACATATCAGAAATGGGTCATGAAGAAGGCTTCTACAGAAGTTGTGAATCAGAAACATCATGTGAAAGCATATCAAGAATAAATCATGAGGAGGACTTTTGCAAGGACATTGAATCATCAATACCTCTTCAAGAAGCACTACAATCTGATATCTCACAAAATCAAGCTACATATATCAATCAGGCATTCATCCCACATATGGAGGATCTCATCACTTATAAAGTTGGATCACTCACCTTTGTAAGGGAAAATCATCTTATCAATGAGAGATCTATGACCTTTGAAGATTCGCCACAAAGCAGAGAAGGATTAGAACCTTGTTTCCAAGGTAAATCATATCCTATTGTAGAGAAATTTTTTCAGCAGATGAATTATCAAGGCAGGGGATTAGGCCTATATGAACAAGGTATCCTAAAACTAGTGCACATTTTTGGCAATCCTAAGCATCAAGGCCTTGGTTATTCGACAATCAAGGGATCTCAACATATCAGTAATACTTCCACAAAACTGGGGGCAACCTCGTCTTAAGCAAGCATCAACATAGGGAGCACGAAGGATCCTTATGATGAAACCAATGCCAATACTACAACCCGCCACATCATGAATCTTCATCCACCCATTACCCCATCCACAAATTGGGACCAACGTCAAAAGAAAGATTCGAATCAAATGATGAACCACGAAGGACAAATAAAATACAAGTGGATACCAAGGAATACAAAGAATGACTATCCCTATCAAACTCCATTAGTCAAAGAAACTATGGGGAAAAATAAAAAAGGGAACAATATCCATCCAAGACATCCACAAAAGAAAAATAAAGCTTCTCAAGCAACATACAAAGTGTATCAATTAGTTGGTCCTAATTCCACGTACACTTTTGTATCCACCCATTATTGCTTATCTTCCCAAGTTTGGAGAGTCAAAGGTTCCAAACTGTCAACCAATCCATCTTTTATACCTAAACACACTCCATTCACGCCTCTGTACATGATATCCAATTCTCACATTGACCATGTGCTGGAAACAACCCTTCATCATAAGGATTCAGAAGGCGCTCTATCGTGGTGTGTGCACAAAGATAAAGTTAACTCTAGTATTGGAAAAGCAGAACAAATTTCTCAAAAGTTGCTTTCAAGTGCACGTATCTTGGCAAAGCAACTTCTTCAAGCAAGATACCGATGGCATGTTATGATAGAAGCATCAACATTAGCACCACCAGGTGGTTCAGCATCAGCTTAAAATCTCTCAGAAAATACAAAAAATTAGAAAAATGTCCTGAAAAAATGGTCACCTTGATGAAAACCTGGCAAACAGGCATCTTGGCGACAACAAAAAAATCAGAAAAAAAAAACATCAAAAAAATCAAAAAGCAAAAACATTAAAAAATTCATCAAAAAACTCAAAAACATCAGAAAAATCAAAAAAACCAAAAACATTCAAAATCTCAACAGAAAATCCACAAACATTCAAAATTTCATCAAAAAAAAATCATCAAAAAACATGTCGAAATATTGGAAAATCTTCAAAATTCATCATTTAGTCAAACCAGTCTTTCACCTTGTCAAACTACGTCATCTGTGAGCTTGAACATAGGCAAGGTTGATCTTTGATCATCCCCCGAGACAATAAGGTCAATCCTTTAGGCGTCCATTGCATTGGCAATCCGTTTGCCCATCTAGTCTGCATCTTAGGTCAATCCTTTAAGCAATAAAAGGGGCAATCTATTTGTCCATCTTATCATCAAACCAGTCTTTCACCTTGTCGAACTATGTCATCTTTGAGCTTGAACGTAGGCAAGCTTGATCTTTGATCATCCCTCGAGACAATAGGGTCAGTCCTTTAGGCATCCGTTGCATTGGCAATCCGTTTGCCCATCTAGTCTGTATCTTAGGTCAGTCCTTTAAGCAATAAAAGGGGCAATCTATTTGTCCATCTTATCATCAAACTAGTTTTTCACCTTGTCGAACTACGTCGTCTCTAAGCTTGAACGTAGGCAAGGTTGATTTTTGATCATCCCCCGAGATAATAGGGTCAATCCTTTAGGCATCCGTTGCATTGGCAATTTGTTTGCCCATCTAGTCTGCATCTTAGGTTAGTCCTTTAAGCAATAAAAGGGGCAATCTATTTGTCCATCTTATCATCAAACTAGTCTTTCACCTTGCCAAACTACATCATCTCTGCGCTTGAACATAGGCAAGGTTGATCTTTGATCATCCCCCAAGACATTTAGGTCATTCTTTATGCGTCCATCGCATTGGCATCCATTTGCCCATCCTTTAGGCGTCTGTCGCAATGGCATTCGTTTGCTTATCTTTTTTACATTTAAGTCATTCTTTATGCGTCCATCACATTGGCATCCGTTTGCCCATCCTTTAGGCATCCATTGCAATGGCATTCGTTTGCTTATCTTTTTTTACATTTAGGTCATTCTTTATGCGTCCGTCGCATTGGCATCCGTTTGCCCATCAATTAGGCATCCATCGCAATGGCATTTGTTTGCTTATCATTTTTACATTTAGGTCATTCTTTATGAGTTCGTCGCATTGGCATCCATTTGCCCATCCTTTAGGCATCCATCGCAATGGCATTCGTTTGCTTATCTTTTTTACATTTAAGTCATTCTTTATGCGTCCGTCGCATTGGCATCCGTTTTCCCATCCTTTAGGTGTCCGTCGCAATGGCATTCGTTTGCTTATCTTTTTTTACATTTAGGTCATTCTTTATGCATCCGTCGCATTGGCATCCGTTTGCCCATCCTTTAGGCGTCTGCCGCAATGGCATTCATTTGCTTATCTTTGTTACATTTAGGTCAGTCTTTCAGGCGTCCATCGCATTGGCAATCTGTTTCCCATCTATCTTTTCATTGAGTCAAGTTTGTCATCCAAACTACGTTGTCTCTGAGCTTAAACATAGGCAAGGCCATCCTTGATCAGCCCTCGAGACACAAAAAATACGAAAAACATTGAAAAATCTTGAAAATACCAAAAACATTTGTAAAACATCTCAAAAAAATCAAAACAACCTCAAAACATTTGAAAAAACCCAAAATGGTGCATCCATTTCATCTCGCTTTCACCCGTGATTGTCATCACTCATATTAAAACAATTGTCACTTTCACCCTTTGGTGAGTCAGTCAGAAGCAAGTTTAGCAGGTTCTAAAGTGAACGCCTTATTGTCAAAGTCTCGAAAGTCTAAGTCAGTAAGTTAGCAAGTTGGTCAACTCAGAGTATCAATAGCTTATCACCCAATCAGTCCCATCAAAACCCTGATCACTACATGTCCTAAGATGAAGCTTTCCTGCAATGGACATAAGCATCAGGTACCCCACAGTAGTTTAGCCTTGGCTAGCGGTACGATGAATGTCAACTTGTTTGTTAACTTTATTTTGGTCTTTTTGACTTATCTTATTTTGCACTTATTTCAAGGACCTCTCGATGATGCCTAAACAAAATAGGTTTAGAGAGAAAGGAATGGGGCAATGATCATTATCTTTTTATTTGTTGTGCTTGTTGGATGTTCTTGTAAAATAGCTTGGTGAATACTTGCTTTGTTGGGTCCATCCTAGCAAGGTTTTCGTATGTCAAGTGTGAACAAGAGCACTCCTATCTGATTGTCGATTCAAAGTCCATCACACTAGGTGCAACGCCATCCTGGTTCTTAATACCTTGATGCATCGCACCTACATGTGTTATCAAACATTAAGAAAGGTATGCTCTTTTCCCATCCTTGGATAAGCAATACATCATCATCATCCATCATCATATCCAATAAAGTCTCAACGACTGGGGGACTTGTTGGACTTCTTCATCTTCTTGTATTTAAGGGTTGATCCCTCTCATTCTTCTGTCCTCTTTCATGCTAACAATGCATCCATCCTGCATCCATGCTACATTCATCCTCTTATCTTGCATAATCATGCCATAACCATCTCATGCATAATTAGATCATATCATTTACATCATCATTATCATATAGACCATATCATCTAACCATCCATACATTCATTTTGAACCTCTTTGTCGCGAGATCCACCTCAAATTGAATCTTTTCGCTCGATCTCTCGAGGGGGCAATGCACTAATGTACTCATTTTCGCTGGGGCATCTGGAAAATCAATTTTTTTTTAATTTCGATGTCAGTGACACCATTCTTTGAACCAATGCAACGAGTATATTACTTCAAAGAGGGGCAAAATGTAGACATGCAAAACTAACATCATGCATCCAATTCTACTATTAATCAATTAAAGCAATTTATTGATTAATTTCCTAAGGTTCATTAAATAAATCAAATTATTTAATCCTTATGTTCTTCTCATTTGATTTAATAAATCAAACTAATTTAATCAAATATCAAATCCCTAAAACTCCTCAAGTTAATTAATCTACATTAATTAACTTCTAATCATAATTACCATTCTCTAGCTTTTGACTCAACTAGAGTCAAACCCAAACTCTTAACTAACCCAACCACTTGCACCAATAAATTATTTCTTTGATTTATTAATTCTTCTAATTACATTCAAAATGGCATCAAAATGGAATATTCTTCCAATTTGAATCTTCCCCCCAAAAAAGGACTTGTCCCTTCCAACAAGGTTTTAAATGCTATTTTCACAAGTCAAACATGGCATTTATTGCACCTTTCATCCCCCCTAAACATGTCATTTCATCCAAATTTGAATTTCAAATTGGCACATTGGCCAAGACTTGCACATTCCTCACCCTCTCACACTTTGACAAGTGTCATTTTGTCATTGGCTCATGAATGATCCCACATTCATCCAAATCTATCACTCTTCCTAATCTTGAATCTATAAAATGCAAAGCATTTCAACACAAATCATCTACAACACAACAACACATTTTCATGCAACGTCATTCTCTTCACTTGAGAATCAATCTTGTTCTTCATTATCTACAATCTACAATTTGAGCACTATCATTTTAGGCAACTTGAGATCACTTAGCATCTCATTGTCTATCATATCACTAAGCTTATCAAGGATTGGGAAAGGGCTCTTTCACATACTCAAAGAGCACCAATCCACTATGGGATAGGAATGATTCATGTTTTTTGCATTGTTCTTATTAGTTACATTGTTTAAACATGATTCTATATTTCATAGAGATGTTTGAGTTTGCTGATTTAAACTAACTTTTGTGCTAACAACATAAAATTGTTTAAGTCTCATTTGCAGATTTTAGCATCCACAGTTCTCATGCAAAGCCATGTAAGGTTTTATTTAGGCTTCAACTCTCAAGAATGAACAACACCCCTTAAGCACAACATTATAGGATTGGGATCCCTTACTACTCTAATTAAGCATACCTCTATGCACTAGAAGGTATCATTTATAACATGGCACCCTTCAATCACCCACCAAGGATGTAGTAAAGATGAAGGCAAGGTCATCAAGTTTATATCGATGTGATGATCTTGATATGGTGCATAAATTTACCATTTTTACCCCATAGTTTATCA
Source organism: Sequoiadendron giganteum (assembly GCA_007115665.2). Classification (NCBI taxonomy): domain Eukaryota; kingdom Viridiplantae; phylum Streptophyta; class Pinopsida; order Cupressales; family Cupressaceae; genus Sequoiadendron; species Sequoiadendron giganteum. The sequence continues at coordinate 637,192,734 of CM021101.1, forward strand.
ATATTCATAACTTTAAAGTTCAAAACTTAATTTAGAGTTCTTCAATGATGCATGATCATTCAATCACTTTCTTCATTTATACATTAATAATAGAGAACCTAAAACAAACATGAGCAATAACCTCGAATCACAACCATGGTGTGTTATGTATATAATACTATATTAGTCTCCAACATATCTTTAAATGAGCATTGACATATTAATGTCTCATTATTTTATATGATGACTATATCTTTACTTTGAAGTCATCTTAACTAATCTTAGTTGTATAACCTATGCCAAATTTCATACAAATAACTACTAACATTGCTAGAATTGAATCTATCCAATTGACAAATATGGTTCTATGATTCTTATACCACCACTATCATACTACATCTAATGATATTATCTACCTAACTCTTTATTTTCTCTTTCTTGTGGTGTTGTGTTAACTAGCATTTGAAGAATCCCTAAGAAATCATCTCTATTTTACATCTCAAACTTATAAGAACATTGACCTTTCATTCGGTTATATTGAGATAAGAATAAATGTTTAGTTTCATTTCAAGGAATCACAAAGTCTAGGAAACCCTTTCTTCATAGTTTTTTTGGTACAAAATGCTTAAAATCCAAGGTCAAGTTGCAATAATGGAAGCCACATATTTAAACTTTTGATTTCATATACCCCATAACAATAACATTGCTTTAACATCTTACTTGGTGGCACCAGATCCTGGTGTTGTGAACCCACAATTTTGAGTCTTCCTCAATGAACCTATTTTCAATAGATCCCTTCTCCTCGTAGTCGCACTTGAAATGGCCTTTATTAACATATAGTTTCCTACCTCTTCTCCCATGGAATCCAAAAGAGCAAGCATCACTCTTTAAAAAGCTCTTAATAGAAAGATTGGTTCCTCCATTGATGAAAATATTTGATCAAATCTTTCCCTCTACCTATGTTATAAAAAATCCATCTATCCTTTATACTTTATTGGATATCCATACCTTGTTCCAAACTCTCATTGTAGGATAAGCAGGGCCAATGTGGGCAACAGTTGTTTGGTTTTGCTTTAGACCCGACAATTACTTTTTCTTGAAATTCCTAAAGCCTTTTCAACAAATTGATTGGGTGCATATATTGCGGTCATGGTATTCCATGTAAATGTGTTTCTTTGAGGGACTTTGTTCCCCCCTCTAAGAGATTCCCATGTCTCCATACCTCCACACTATTTATTTCCCACATCCCTTGCTTCTGCTCTCCTCTGCACATTCCTACACTTCTTATCCAAAATAACACATGTCCAAAATGAAGGGGTTGTGAGGGTTTTAAGACTTCCAAGAACCTATTTTTCCACATGACCTACACAATGTCCACCATCCATGGACAAGGGTGTCATGCTTGTTAATGGCATGAACACTCGTTTCAATTAATCCATGCCATGCTCTCTTAATTCAGGTTGCCTCCTTTAGGTACTAGGTCATTTATTGATATGACTAGCCAAATTTCTTAAACGATTGTCTCCCCAACCATCTATGTCCTTTCAATTCTTCATTATTTTATTTTAAATTTATTTTTCAATTGTATCATCAAACATGAAGGTCATTGGTGACGAGATGCGACAATAATACTTAATTTCTTCAAAGAAAAAATCTAAATTTATCTAAGTTTATTTCATTCTATTATTTAACATATTAATTATTAATCCACCCATACACAAAAACATACTCTCTAACATATTAACATACATATAATTTTATATTAATATAATCTTTGAACCACTTTTAGATGCTAAGTTTTAGATGCAAGTGCTAGTTAGTTCTCCGAAGAGAACTATTGCAAAGCTTCAAACAATAAACAGAGATTAATGAATGTTGTTGATGGTCAATTAGAATGCAATTTTTTTAAACGATTTATGCAATGTTTGGTTGTTTGCTCCGTGGCTATGCACGTTTTTTAAGTTCAACTATTCAATTTTTTTTTTGGTGCTTTTTGATTGATGCTCTACAAATTGTCAAGGAAAAAGCTACTCATCATGTACAATCCGATTATTTGACCAAAATTTTTAATTAATTAAAAACTAGCGCTTGTACCTCAGCGAGTTGCAATGGTTACACCGATAGCAGGATATACTCAAGCAATATATTGAGAGGCAAGGGGGAAAAAATCACAGGGAAATGACAAGTACTGCTAGTTAATGATACACCTTGTGTCCAAATGTCTCTGTTAAATCATACATAATTCCAAAAAAAAAGTGTTGAAACCATGGCAAAAGGCTTACCTGAACATGTTGCTATAGCATACAAATTCAAAAAAGAAAAAGTACTGAAACCTTGGCAAGTGACATACTTGAAACATATAACATTTATAGAAGGTCAAATTTCGTAGTAGGAAAAATAATTACATAATCAAGACTCAAAATTGAAATGAATAGGTTTGATCATAAAAGAGCTATCGAATACTAATAGGAAACAAAATTACCATACGAGATTGAATATGTGGATGCTTTTGGTTGATATGTATGCTTGTAATTGATTTTTGTCATGCTCTAGAGTAGGTATCTGCAAAATAGGAATTTGTATTTAATGTGATAATGATGATCCGACAATAGTAGGGGGTGATGTGGAGGGGAAAGGGAGAAGAGGTGTGTACTTGCACTTGTTGGATACTATTGTTGTAATCGAGTCTCCTCTTCTTTCCTCAAGATTGTGTATGGATTGTTCTGCATCCTCGAGTATCTTTCGAAAGTGAAAGTTGGTTGGATGCGAAGGCCGTCCAATGATTTTACTCTAGAGATTGTTGTAAATGTTAGTCCTTGCCTTTCTATTTTTCCAATGTCGATGGTTGCTTTCTGTAGTGTTAGGCCTTGGGATTTTTGTATGGTAATAACCCATGCCATTGTAAGTGGGAGCTGCCATTGGCTACCTAATGCTATAGGTATTATCGGGACACTTTTAGGGTTAGCTTCATTCCATGGTGGCCTGCTGTAATTGTCGATCCTTGCTACAACATAAATTGGTATTTCTGGCGGTTTTGATCCAGGGTTGTAAACGATGTCTATAACTTCACCTAGTGCTCCATTAACAAGTCCAACTTGTGTCCATATGTTGGTTGTGAGCATGATGCGCTGTCCTCTACAAAGCAATACATGTTTTTCAAGTTGTTCATCAGTAGTTACATTATCTGCTCCGATTCTGGTGCTTGTTACAGTACTAATCACAATTGGACGATTCAACAATTTTAACATTCTTCTATTGTGCATTCTAACTAAATCATTCGTAATGAATAATTGCATTGAACTGTCGAATTGTTCTTTTTTAGTCGAGGTGAGCTGCTTGTCTATGCATGTCATTAGAAGTTGCCAATCCTCTTGTGTTGCTTTTGCATTTCATATGTTTTGTAGCATCTGACGAAATTGTCTTTGTGTTGGAGTCTCACCTTGTTGACGAAATACTGTTTCTAAGGTGACTATAGTCATGAACTGGTGCCAAAGTGTTCTTGCAGTTGACTGTGATGTGTAAACAGGTCTATCCATCATAGGCGGAAGTTGGGCAAGGTCACCGATCATGATAATTGAAACCCCACCAAAGTATAGGTGTTGTTGGTGCGGGAAGGCCTCATGTAGCCTTGCATCAATTTTCAATAGTAACTTTGGCCCTATGAAGCTCATCTCATCAATCAAAATATATCTAATGCTTTTCATCTCTTCTTGAAATGTTGTTAATGCTTGGCCCTACAATGGGTGCATTTCTTTGATAGGAATTCAAAGCGTTGAGTGTATAGTTGATGCATGTATATTAAATGCAGCAACCCCTGTAGGAGCTAATGCAAGCAGCTGGCTTCCGGGGAGTGCTTTTCTTATGCGAGCAATCAAGTAGGATTTTCCTGTACCTATTGTTCCTTGTATGATCATGTGCAATGGTTTATTTGAGTGATGGTTGTTGTGGTCAATAATATGTGTGAGTGCTATTTTTTGTTTCGGTGAAAGGGTATAGTTTGGTACATTAATCTGCCCTGGAGTGTGTTGTTCCTGGTTGCATGTTTTTTTCATGGCTATGAATTGTGTAGCATTTCCATGAAGGTCGTGGGGCACTATATGTTGATTCCATAGGTTGTTTCTATCAAGCTCATGCCTACCAAGCATCTCAAGTTCATTTATGCTGACATTGTTTGAGGGCCCGATTTGTGAAAATAATTCCCATTCATTCATTTCTATTATGTCCCTTGTGTCCATCTCTATTTCGTTGTCTGATTCTTCACAATCAATGGTCTGCTCCAATTTGGAGGTGTGAATGACATGCCATACATCATATTTGGATGCACTTAGTTGCTTCCAATTTGCTACTATTGTATCCTTAGTAATTCCTATGTCGCTTTCGAAGCTTCGAAAATGTTTGTATAGTAGTAATTCACTCCAGCAGAATGTTTCAAAATGGTCGGAGTCCTCTTTTGGGGTGGTATAGAACTTTGGGAAAACATTGACAATCGCTTTCACCTTTCTTTCTTTCCACTCGCATCCCTTGCGACTTGCAGAATAGGTGAAAGAGCGGGCTGACTCAAGTAAGGTTATTGTCTCTAATTCTAGAGGGCGATTGATGTAGGAATGAAGGTAGCTAGGTTGGAGGTTTTTTTCATCTGGTCTTCTTGTTATTTGATGGAACATCTTTCAACCAACATTTAATGATGCAAAAGGTCGATTACAAACAACAAGCGGTAATTTTTGCAACATATGGAAGGTTTGTTGTGCTCCAATATCACGCTCCGCAACAATCTCTGCCATGAATTTCCGATACGCTGTGAGGGACGGGTCGTCTACTTTTGGGATGCAAAAATTCTTGCTAACATATCAGTACAAGTCTCAGATGTTCTCTCTGCTTTTAATGCATATTTGGTAATGTATTTAAGTACAAGTGATCATGAGATGACAGGTTGGCAATCTATGTTGGCCCTCCATATTGACATCATTTCTGGATTGTGTATGTTTAGCCTATCATCATTCCTTGCAGGTTCATATTGTTTTTTCCCAGTGTTGTCACATGATAAGGTAGACATTATCTGTTCTTTCCATGGAGCTTTGTATCGACACTCCAAATTTTTTCCCTTCTTATGTAAGCATGTTCCCTCTCTACATTTTGTGTTCCTTTGGACTCAATTGATTATCTCTGTGTAGTCATGAGAGGGGTCTACATAAAATATCTTGGTTGTGTCTAGCAAGCAAGGATCATCCAACGAAGATCGGTAGATGGTGTTGTTTCTGCATGATGCATTGCGAGGATTCCAAGCATTGACATACTTGTCAAAGTATGTTCTTGCCCGTTCAACTTCAGAATTGTCCTGCCAATCAAGGTTATCCATGTCTGGTGCATTTTGGAGCCAAAGGAAACCATGGACGTGTGCAGTGACCCAATGCTGCCATTCATATCTATACCAGTAATCTTCTGTAGCTAGGAGTTTCTCAATGACTTCTTTGCTGAAGACTGTGAAGCGTTGATGCAAGTATAGTGATGTCATGTGGGGGTTATTGATAACATTATCCAGGCTTTGATTATTTGTTTGCACTTCGAGCGCTATGTCATCTGAGATCAAAAATTGGAGGTCTGGCCACTTTGTGTCTGTTGCACTTAATGTGAATAAAAGAGTGGGAGAGCCTATTTGGTTGATCATTTTTGTTAGTTCACCACGACACTTGTTCCAGTATGGTCTTGTGCCCCGCATTGAAGATCCAAAGTGCATGAGCTCTTCAGCTAACTATGTGTCGGGGAGATTTTTGAGATGTGCTCTGAGGTTTTCAATAATGGTTGGTATGTTCTCTTCTGCATTTTTTTTAATGAAAATTGTTGCGATACCTTGGCTGCGATGTCGCATCATAAGGTTAAACATGAAATATCGGAACCTTGGATGCCTTCCAAACCTTTGGTCATGGAATCTCATCAAGTGGAGAGAATACTCATGCATGTGCACTTCCCTAAGTTGTGGTTGCATTTGTAGTGCAGTTCTATTTGGAAAGAGTGTCGAAAATGCCATATCGAGCAACCCCTCAGTATTGTATTCATTTATTGGAGAAAAGTGTATTGTAGACCAATCGAAAATCGTTTGTGTGTTGTCCTCAAGGTCCAGTGTTTTCTTAATTATTTCTAATTTAGGGCATCTGTTTGGCAACTTGGCCATAAACGATGATGTGTTTATTGTGCTACTTGAAATTTCATCTCTATCATAGTCGCTTTCATTACCTAGCAGTACTATGGCTTCGTTAGTTTCAATTATGTGCAGCATACTTGATATGTTTGTTCTTACTTGTGGAAATTGCTCCAAGCGGTCAAAATTTATTGCAACATCTTTATAGTATGGGTCATATGTGAGTTTGTATTGCAATGCATCTCTGATATGGCTTCTACTTACATAACAGTTGTAATAGTGTCCTTCTATATGGAGCCTCCGCACTATGAGCACGTCCAAGTATTGTATTCTTCATGGAAGAACCTGTGCAATGTGGTCTATATCTTGTGGGAAGCAAATTGTGTGACTGCTATATTTATACTGGCCTCCAAGAGTGCGTGTTACTTGTAGCACTGGGTTGACTCTAGCAATGAGCATCTCTTCCACTTGGGTTAGTCTTTTCAAGACTGCAAGTTGTTCTCCTGGGTCCATGTTGTTGAGTGCGGAGAAATGAGGTATGCTTCTCTCGGCAAGGCATCTTTTACAAGTAGCATGAGTATCAGATGAATGGAAGAGCATGCCTGGGTCACATTCCTTGCATACAATGCATGTTTTCTTGTTGGAGAAGCCATCTATTCTTTGTTGGAATCTTTTCATTGCTTCCATGAAGTTAGGATTGTTGTTGAATGGTGTTCCATCTTCCATGTATTGTTGTGTTTGCATATTTTGACATTGTGATGTTTGTTTATGCAAATAGCTTGTCTACTTTTTTGCATTTATTTCCTGTTTATGTTGAGCATAGTAATCTCGACTTCTCTGAGAATGTTGTTGCCTGTGGACTTCTGTTTCTTGTGGGTTGGTTTGACTTTTTTGCAGTCTTCTTATGTGCCTTCAAGTAGCTATCTCTTCTCTGTGATGAGCATAGTAAACCCAATTTCTTTCTTGTCTTAGTTGTCTTCAGATCTCTATTTGATGTGAGCCAACTCAACTGTTTTGTATGGAGGAGTTTGCCATTTGTGGGTCTAGAAATTATAAGGCAAATTAATAACACAATGCATTGTAAAGGCACTAAACAAGTAGGTATTACATAAATGTGACACCAATGAAGCTAGCAATGTTTAATGAAGTGCAATCTATATAGCTATAAATTCAAAGACACATTTACATACTGGTATTGGTATTGAATACAAGGAATAAAGGAAAACTAATGCAACCAAAGAGATGCAAAGATGCATTGTAATTGTAAATATAAAGGTATTGCTTATTGGGTCAGAAGCACCATTTGTCAAATGTGGATAAGTAAATGCAAAAAAAACATATATATATATTTATTGTTTAGCATGCAATTAATGTTTAGCATGAAGAGCTAGGTAAGGAAAGGAAGAATCATAAGAGTATACATATGGCAATCCATGGGACGTTGTGAGCATCATATTTTTTACATTAAAAGATGTATAAAAGAGCTATATATAATATGATTTTTTTTCAGACATATTTTCTAGATCAAGTCATGGTTTACATATTTCTCTCTAGTAGAAGACATTTACATACTACACGTGTAAGGAGATCATGGCGGGTATACTTCGATATCTACTATGTTGACAAAGTCCACAGGGGGAGCAGCCTTTTCGTGACACAATTTGTGGATAGTCTCGACCAACAAGGTACTTTCTGTAGTGTAATCCAGTTGTTCGACCTTGCCAATAGTTGCTTTAAAATGTTGTTCACCATTGTACATGTCAACATTACAACGGACTGTGAAAAGGTATTTCTTGTTCAATACATCTCTAATCACCACTTCGATAGTTTGGTCAGTAGTTTGATCAAATTGTAGGTTGTACAGTTTGTCTGTAGGCATGCCCAGTAGGTTTGTTGCTCCTTCATCAAATGCGACTGCCCATATCATATCTGTGGTCCTGCAACTTGACTTGGAGTATATACCTATAGTCACAGTTGGCAAGTATTGCATTACATTTTGCACAAAACCACTTTCCATCATCTGTTTGGGATAGCCTTTTCTTGCAAGGCTTGTTGTTTGGTCGAGAAGGGCAAGCTGGATAACAGAATGAGTCCATTTTTATGAAGCGGGTTGTTGCCAATACCATGCATTGTAGAGGTTTTGTTGTATTTAGAGCTTCTTGTCGCATGTCACTAATCATCAATCTTCTAAGAAGTGGAGACGTCCGTAGGGAGTTGGAAGATGAATACTGGATGCCAATGTCATTTTCTTTGAACCAAGTTTTTATCTACTCTACCTCCTCTATTTCAGGGTCTATCCATATTTTTGTACTAGAAGAGGTGTTAATCACCTTGCCATTGAATTCAGAGAGATGCCCATTTCTAATAGTGACAGTTGTTGATTCATGTAGGAGGTATTTCTCTTGGAGCTATGAACCCTCTTTTTCAGCTGATGATCCCCATAAAGTAAGATCTATAGTTGTGTTGGTAATGTCTAATATTGTTATAGTACGCCTTGCAACCTCTATCCCATCTTCTTCTGACTGTGGAGCATGGTTGTATGCAAATGACCACTCCAATGGCATCAATGTTCGAGCTGATGGTTTTGCTTAAAAGTTCATTGAGTGGTGTGAATGAGTAATGGTCTTTTGGGATGGATTGGTCATCTGCACAGAGAGTTATCTTTGAATCAGCCTATAACAAAATTTCCAACCCACAATTAAGCTTGTTATAGACCCTATTAGCAGGGCGTATTGATCCTCCAGATAATGTGTATGTTGCTCCGGCAATAATTTTTTCATAATGGATGTCTGCTGCTTCATTAAAACACGTCACACGTGTCTCAGTTCCTTCACAATCTATAATATCGAAGGTAAAGAGGTGACCACTTCCTTTGTTTGTGTTGTATGTGCGTATATTGTTCTTTATAGTTACACGAGCTTTGATGGTCCACCTTGGTTGGAACGGGTTCAAGTTTTTGATAGGGGTGATTGCTATTGGGGCATCCTTTCCCTTGGTTGGATTGATACCAAATAGTAGACGTTTGGGGGGTAACCTTGTAGGAAGACAAGGGTTATTTGAAGTTGAAGTTGAAGCAAAGGATTCTTTTGGTGGTGGGTCAACTTGTTCAGGAACTTCTGGACATAGGAAGACTGGGTTACCAATGATAGCGTGTGTTGTGAGAACAATGTCGAGGTCGACAATAACAATCCACCTAAATAGTTATCATGAGAGAAAGTATAAGCAACAATATGTAAGTGGATTATAAGGCTAATTTATTTTATGGAAAAGATTAATGAATATACAATCATACCGTGTGCTAGTTGTTTGGGGGTAGTTGTATCGTTTTAGGTGTACTATGGAGCCAAGTAGGATCTTGTTGGAATCTATGATGTCGTTGTACCTGGATGGCAATGACGCCTTGTGCTTGTGGACACCGTCGGAGATGTCTAGCCTATATCGTTTGTCACATGCATGTTCAGAGCCAAAACTCAAGATTGCAATGATTTGGACATGGGGTTCCAAAGTCACATTTCCTTCATGCATTAATCTAGTTGCATCCATGGTTAATAAGCTTTCCATGGTGCAGTGCAAGTGGAGAAACCCTGCAAAAGTGTATTGGATATAAGGATTTGTGGGGTAAATTCACAGGTAAAAGAACCTTTCTGTCAAAATATACCAAGTAGTTGCAAGATAGAGTAGAGTAGGCCAATTAAATCATGACTGCTATTTATTAACCTCCACCTTATTGTGGGGAGTGAACAAAGGAAAATACATATTCTATATGTAATTAATTTTGGGCCAAAGTTGAAAGATACATTGATACAGTTGAGATTATAATAGTTGAAAGATACATTAAATTCAACACAAAGAAATACACACTTAGAAATATCAAACAAAGTATTATATTTTTGGATGGATCTTTACAATGGAACGAACATGGTATCAAAACCGAGGGAGCAAGCCAAAAAGAAGTTATTCGATGATCATAATTAGAAGTTTTCATTCTGTATGATGGCTTCAATTCGTTTTAAGAGGGAAACCATTTTCTCCAACAACACAAAAAACACTTGTAGCAATTTTGAGGAAGCTATTTGCAGTCTACTGTAAGTCTACAAGGAGCTTTAGGAAATCTTCCTTAAGCCTAGCTGAATTGCCCATGTTGTAAAGTGCATCATATTTTAATGCTCGAAGGAAATCATAGTATGCATCCAAAACAATATATGTTGTATGGAATTTTTGGACCGCCTACTACACCATTTCGATGTCATGGTTTTGTGCATGGCATGCATCATCAAATGTCTTCTTAGCATCTTCAATAGTGTCCTCACAACCTCGCACAATGTTCTCTGCAAAAACTGCTATATTGCTTTGGTACATCCTACCCCAATTAACCGAAGATGACTCTGATGGTGATGAAGGAGAAGCATCAGGCTTTGGTGTTGTAATGTCCCCTTCAGAGGAGCTACTGGACTAAGCGATATATTTACATTAATATGTGAAATATTTTATAGAAGATTACTTCTAAGTAAGAAGAGGCTTCACATTCTCTATATTTGCAATTGAAGAGCCTAGACCAAATATGTGTTAATAGAAGATTTAGTAGGATTAAAAAAATAAAATAACAATGATTTGTATGCTTTGATATAGCTGACCAAAGAACAATATTAATTAATTAATTTATTTTATACGTTGAGTGTTTGATTAATTTTAGTCAAGAGAATTTTATTATGGCATTGGATTAATAATATCCTTGAATTGATTATATTGAAAAATTTCAAACCTAAGTACACTAAATATCAATTGCATATTTCTAAATAATATAAATAAAAGAAATATTTCCACATAAATAATTAAACTTATAAATATTCATCTAAAAATAATATTTGACAAGCTCATTTTAAAAGGTTAAAATATTAATAACCTTCTTTTCTAACTGTCTTCACATAAATATTTAAACTTATAATTAATCACTTAAAGAAAGTATTAATTTGAGAGGTTTATCTTAAAAAGTTAAAATATTAACTAACCTTATTTTCTTTTTCTTTTTTTTTAATTTAAAGTGCACTCTTATTTCATTCTTTCTTTCTTCCTTTAAAGAAAAATTCGTGAGAAGTTTCTTTACCCCAAGTATTTTAGGCTTTAAAGAAGAATATGCATTTTAGTAGCCTTAAGTTTAGGAAATCATGGGGAAATGATATTAACTTGAAGTTTCATTGTTCACTACTCTAAATAGGATGTCCATTATGTAACATAAGAAATTTGTATATAAGGATGTACGTATGAACGAGGCATTCAAACATGCCTAATAATAAGGAGAGGTAAAAGGAGTGAAGGGATAAAACATATTTACGGTCCACCTAAAACAATAGTAACAGTTGCATGTGGATGGACACATTAAAATGGTGACAAATAATGAATGCTGAAAGAAGAAAAATATAAATGTCTATATTCTAAACAAAGATCACAATATCCCATTATATTTAAAACCAAACAATGAAATATTTCCAAAATAATGCATATATCCAAAATCTATAAACCCCAAGTGTTATAAATTACTAACATATATAAACTTAGCTGCATCAAGATAATATTTAAATTCTCATAACTCCCATAATAAGTAAATTCCTAATTACGAATTTCCACAGACAATTGTACTCTTAAAAAGGAAACTTATGTGAAACTGAGATGCAATGAGATAAATAACTTCTCAAAGAATTCAAAGGAAGCAATGAATATTTCTGAACTCGAATCATTTCCTCAAGCAATTATGTAAACTACCTCAGTTATGACAGAATTTAAGTGATAAAAATTACGGTTGCTTAACGTTCCTATATATTTGGAATAACGCTCCTGTATATTCTGCTATTTGTCGCAAATGTAACTCCCTATGGACAAATTTGACAGCATTTACCCAATTCTGCATTAAAAAATGAGAGCAAATAATAATTTTCTTAAGTTAATCCATCATCCTTTAAGTGATAAAATGTAAAATTTAAATTTATAATTTCTTCTACACTAAAACATTTAAAATTTAAGTTGTACAGGGGAAACATCTTAATTTTGAAAGTTATACAAGTTGTGTTTGATTTCAAGCTGAGCTACACTACTCCTAGAGCAGCTCTTCATGAAACACCATTCACTAATTTGATGATGGCGTGTTGACCAAGGTTTTTTTTTATTCCCTTAAGGGGAAACCATTAGCGGTTCTACTCCTTGCCTAACTATTCCCAATAATCTAGGATCCAAGGGTGACCAAAAGGGCAACATACTAAAGCAGATTCTAATCTGGTATGCGCATAAATGATTAATGGAGAGGAATTCAATAAAAAACAATAATCATAGGAATATGAAAGAGAGTGAAGGGGCGATAGAATACAATGCTAGAGCTATACTACAAGATCATTTTATTCAAGAATCCACACGTTCTGTCAAATGATCTGAGAGATCAAATGTATTAACCAAAACGGAAGCATCTAGACAACCATTCAATGAATAGCTATTATATATCAATACACAAGTCTAGAAGATTAAAAGACAATTTGGCAGTTATAAGGAACACAACCACTCAACTGTCACTAATCCAACTTCTCCATTCTATTGTTTTCTATGGATACTACAAAACAAGTGAGCTGAGAGAGCTAACACTGCAAGATACGGTGACATATATAATGGTAAAAGGATTTCACTTCATTCAAACTTAAGAATTATACTTTTTTAAGTCCCATCATTCATCTTTATATGCATAAGAATAAAAAGACACCCCTAAAAACTTAAATCTCTTACAACAAAATTACTCACTTTAAACTTAATTCTGAAGATATATCCAAATAAAAATTTACTTCATCTTGATTGAATTTTTCCAAATATATGCAATTATGTTCAATTTATGTCACAACATACATGACATATATAACAGTAAAAGGAATTCACTCCATTGTAACTTAAAAATTACAGTTTTTTACGTTATACCATTCATCTTCATATGTATAAGAATAAAAAGATACCCCTAGTTAAATCCCTTACAGCAAAATTACTCACTTTAAACTTAACTTTTAAGGTATATCCAAATTAAAAAATTATTCATCCCAATTAAATTGCTCCAAATATATGCAAATATGCTCAATTTATTTCACAACATACATTGACAGATATAATAGTAAAAGGAATTCACTCCATTCTAACTTAAAAATTATACTTTTTAAAGTTACACCATTCAACCTCATATGTATATAATGCAATACTAAAATTATTTCATCCCAACTAAATTAGTAAAATTATTTTTACCATAATCATAATCCAACTTTATATAATGCAATACTATTACTAACCTAAAAGAAAATTAGCACCTATAATAAAATACAACCCTAACATACTTTGAAAATTAAAAGCTCATTTACTTATTGAGTTTTGCCTTAACAACTGTTACGCTCCCAGCCCTGTAACTATAACATTATTAGTTAACATAAAAACAGACGGGGAGAGAGGGTCACGAGGGAAACAAAAGGAGGGGTGCTGAACGAAGCCATACCGAGAGCTAAGCATGCTGTTCTGAGCAGGCTGAGCTACCACTGAAGCCGAGCTAGACCAGGCTAGAGAAGGTGAGGGGAGCTAACCACAAACCGTTTTTAAAACTCAAATTTCCACCATTTTCAGTGATTTTTTGGTCCAAGACATTAGGGTTTCTTAATTTAGTACTGATTTCTGTAGCAACATTTTTCTATTTTTCCCTAATCCACTCTCAATTTTGTCTCTAACCCGAACCCAATTCTGATTTATTTCCATTTTTTTTACTACTATGAGAATTTTTCAACTCAAAAACTCGAGATAACATTAGCAATGCATTTTGTGCCATCACATCTAAGTGAGAAGAATTGGTCACTCTAACCTCTAAATAAATTTTTTTATTATGAAATTTATGCAACTCAAAATCTTGAGGTAACATTAGCGTTGCATTCTGCACCATCATGTCTAAGAGAAATAAAATGGCAGACATATCAGCCATTGCCAAATCTCGTTTATATCCAATACTACAAAGGCCAGTGTAATACATGAGGCATGGCTACTGTTGTTTAGCAAGGAAAAAACATTAGTTCACCTACCCTGAGAAGGCTTAATGCATAAAAACCTATTACATCAATCCAATTTGCACACAGAACTGAAAATTGCATTGTACTAGAGCATCAGGTTATCAACTAATTACTTATTCATCCCAGTTCCTAAAATGACGAAGGCATTCAACTTTCTATTCCCAGTAGAACATAATAACAGTAGTTAAGGTAGATAGATAGTACTATATACTACAGCCAATGCAATCTCCACACTCAACACAGCACAACTCTGATTTTTGGTTTTGTTGGGATTTCTCCCATTTCCCGCATTAGCCATTCGGGCCTCTTACCGCTGAACCGTGCTCTTGGTTCTTCCTGCTCACGGCATTGCGGTGTCTTCCATGTAACCATCGCTCTTCTCCCTGCTGTCCGCGGTCTTGCTGACTCCATCCTTTCAGTCTCCCGCTTTACCGCGGTCGAGCTCTCCTTTGTTCGCGGTGTTGCGGTGGACTTGTTCTCCATCTCCCGCGTTCTCGCGGTCTAACCGTTTGTTGCCTCCGGTTGCACGGTTAACCGCCTGGAATCCCTTTCCTCACCACCGTGGTCTACTGCTTACCATGTGCGGTATGGCGCTGACTGTCATTGCCTCCTATCTCGTCCGTCATTGCTGCTACCACGTCCACCGCGGTCTATATCTTAACCGCCTCGGTAACGCGATGATCCGTTTGCTGACTGGCTGTTCACCTACCACCTCCCCATGACCGTCTTCCTCCCTCTTTGTGCTAATGCGGGATGTCATCCTCAACTTGTTACCGCGGTCACCGCGACCTCTCCAAAATCCGTAGCGGTAGCACGGTACTCGTTCATTTTGGCGGCAGTCCTTGTGGAGTCTACATTCGCGGACAACTTGGGTAGAAGGACTATTCTTCATGGCAGAAGGACGATGTTTTAAATTTGATATGGACGCTTGTTTGCTGGCATTAGTTATTGCCATTAATGTTTGTATTAATTGATGTTCTTCTCGTGTGTCTTAGATAGATTGTGATTGCGTTATACGAAAAAGAAGATGAAAAAGAGAGAAGAGGAAAAGACAGTGATAGCTCTCAAGAGCCGAAGTGAATTTGGAGAAACCTGGATTATAGTGAAGAAGATTGCCCACAGAAACAGAGGAGTCAATGGCTAGAGTGATGTGGTGAAGAGGAAAGAGACAGAAATAGAGTGAAGTCTGAAAGAGACGAAGTAGAAAGAGAAGGAGGAGAAGTCCAGAAGAGACAGATAGAGAAAGAGATAGAGGAGAGAGAGAACTGAGAAGAGAGAAAATGCTCCCAAGAGCAGAGAGTAAAATAGATTGATAACTGAAGATGAAATGTGAAGAGCCGAAGCTTTGTTGTAAAATGAAATTTATGAGAATGAATATAAAAATCTGGGTTTGAGCATATAGTTTCAGTTTCATAATTTCTATGTTTTTTTTATGAATCATTGTCTATTTGTTTTAGCATGACTCCTCCTGTCATCAGAGTTGTAAGTCTTTTCCTTTCCCACAAAGTGGTATCAGAGCATAGTTGGTCAGTTTGACAAGGAGTAAGAAGGTGTGGTAAATTTGTGTGAGGAAATCACTGTCTAGATAGAGAAAGCTATAGAATGTCTAGGACTAGTGTGTGTGCAAAAATATGATAAATTTATCTGGGTATTAGAGATTTTGTGAAGAGGATTGATGAGGAAATAAGTTTTTAGAAGAAAATGCAGCCACAAGTGTTTTGTCTATAAGGAAAACTGTTTGTGTTAGGATTAGTTGTCAAGGAGATTTAGGTGTGTTTAAAGCCTGAGAAGAATGCTTGAAAGTTTATTGTTGAAAAAAGCCAGAAGAGCTGTATTTTGAAGAAAAAGAAAGAGATCACTGACAGAAGAGAAGCTAAGAAGAAGCCCACAAGCAGAAGAAGGAACAAAACACCAGTTGTTTGAACAAACAAAGAGTTGCAGACCCAGCTGCTGAATTTCAGTCATGAGATTAAGAGGTAAGTTAAAATTTCCTTTACAAATGGGGAAAGTAGGGAAAAGAGTCAAGAAAGAGAATAAAAATCTTTCATCTGCAAAAGATGTTTTAGAGGAAGAGTTAATATTGCTTAGAGATGAATTGGGTAGTGTTAAAAAGAACAATGGGAGTTATTTTGAGAAAATAAAAGAGCAGTCTAAAGAGAAATGTTTGTTGTTAGAAGAAATTGATGATTTGGAAAAAGAACTAAGAAGGGTTAAGGCTAGAAATGTAGAGCTAGAAGATAGGCTAAAGTCCTTTGAAGAGATTAAGAGGAGAAATGAGGAGTTTGAACAGAAAATGAAGTTGTTTGATGAAATAGAGGAAAAGAATGAAGATTTGGGAAAACTCTTGAAAAGAGTAGAAGAAGAAAATAGTTTACAGTTGAAGGAAATCACAGAATTGAAAGAAGAAAATGATAAATTTAGAGCTTGTAAAGATTGTGTGAAAATAAAATCCTCTATTTGTGATGTCTCATGTGACACAACAGATTTGTGTTATTCATTTGAAAAATTTGTTTCTTTTGAAAATGCTGATGAAATAAATTGTTTAAATGCACATGTGGATGAATATGCAAATATGGCTAAATGTGATAAAATGTTAGAATCTTCAAAAGATGAGATTTGCTGTGAAGAGAATACAGCGTTGAAAATTATGAAAAGAATGGGTTACACAAGACAAGGTCTTGGTAAACATGAACAAGGAAGAACAGAACCTATTGAGGTTGTAATGAGGCCGAAGAATGCAGGTCTCGGATATGATTTAGGACAAGAAAACACTGCTACAAGTGCAGGTAAGTTTGTCAAAGAGATGAAGAGTAATGAGTGTTCACACTGTTATAGAAGAGGTCACATCAAGGAGAACTGTTGGGATCTACATCCTTGCACGGTTTGTGGTTCAAAGAATCACTGTGAGGAGAAGTGTTGGAGAAATATGTCAAAGAATGAATCTGGTTCAAAATGTATGAAGATGGACTATGGATGGATTGATGATTCAGGTTGGTAGAAGCTAACTGGTATGTTCAAAAGATTGTACAAGTGTACACATGTGAAGGTCAATAAAAATTCAGAGAAGTATGAAGGTACACATAAAATGAAAACTGTTTGGAGAAAAAAGGAGTTGCAGTCTAGTGATCCACTTGCAAAGAGTGAAGATGAAAAACCCAGTTTGATGTTTTAAAAGATATGAAGATGTTGAAACTGCCATGCAGTAGAAAGGGTAAGATTTTACTTTGATTTTTTTTTTTGAAAAATGAGAAACATTGTTGATATAACAGAACAAGAAGTGCAGGGGAAGTCACAAGAACTTCTAGATTTGAGTGAAGGATTTTGATCATGTGTAAGGTGATATAAAGAAATCAAAAAAGTAGCTGAGGCTACCACAATGAAACTTTAGAAATTTGAAACAGCTGAAACTGTCAAAGAAGTTTGTATTATTTTTCAGTTGTTTGTGTGCATTGAAGAGAAGACATAATATGAATAAAAAAGAGGATACAGCCGCAACTGTTATTGGTCATCAAGAGTTGAGTTGAATCTGAAGTTAGTCAAAGAATATGGATAGAGTTATATCAAAGTTGTGTTTATGAATGAGAAAGTGAAAAGTGATGGAAGAAAACAAGTTTCGGAAATCTGAAAGAAGAGGTTGTAGTAGAGTATGAATGGCAGCAGCCACAGTGAAATGAATTTTTTTTTGAAGAGAGGATTGAAGTTTTTTTTTTAATGAATTGGTGAAACTAAAAGTTTGGATAAAGAGGGAGAAACAATATAATGAATTGCAGAAGCATTCTATGAGCATGAATGAAATCAGAGTTAGAACTATGATTGGATTCCCTAGCACCAGAAAAGTGCCACTATGGGAAGTGATGTTTGACAGCCAGTTTGTGGTAATCTGAAACCACCTCATTAAAAGTGAGAAATTTTTACAGCTAGTTAGTGGTAATCTAAAACCACCTCTTTGAGAGAATGAAGTAATCAGGATGAAGATGACAGATGAAGAAAATGACAGGACTCCCTAGCACCAGCAACGTGCCACCATGGGAAGAATTAAAGTCAATCAATCAAGATCAAGATATAGAAAGGATTCAGAACATCCTTGTGAGTTTATGGTAAACTGAAACCATCTATTTGATAGAAGATAACAGCAAATAGAAAAACTTGCAAGAAAAATTGCAAATGATGGAGAATAGATGAAAGAGGTTGCAATCCTCAGAGAAGAACAGAGATAGAGATGATCAAAGAATGATAATGAGAAGTCAGTTGCAATGGAGAAGACAAATGACAAAGCTGAGAATACAGGTGAGAAAGTTGAGAATAAAGATCAGATGAAGAATGAAGAAGTCAGTCAGATTTCAAATGAAAGAAGTAATCAGCCGTAGCTAAAGGGAAAGATTTGAAGATGATCCTAAAGAGATCGCAGACAACATGGAATGATGTTGACTATGGATCGGCACATGATGACATTCCACATGGGAAATCGAAGTATGGAGATAATACAATTAAGGGGGAGTTCTTTTTGAATCGAGATGGATAGTGAAGCGGATTTTTTTTGAACTGACTGGGCGTTCAAGCCTGCGGGAGTTGTGATAAAGTGGGAGTGTTGGGATATCTCCCATCTCCCGCATTAGCCATTCGGGCCTCTTACTGCTGAACCATGCTCTTGGTTCTTCCTGCTCATAGCATTGCGGTGTCTTTCGTGTAACCGTCGCTCTTCTCCCTACTGTCTGCGGTCTTGCTGACTCAATCCTCTCAGTCTCCCGCTTTACCGCGATAGAGCTCTCCTTTGTTCGTAGTGTTGCGGTGGACTTGTTCTCCATCTCCCGCATTCTCACGGTCTAACCGTTTGTTGCCTCCGGTTGCACGGTTAACCGCCTGGCATCCCTTTCCTCACCATCGTGGTCTATTGCTTACCACGTGCAGTATGGCGCTGACTATCATTGCCTCTTGTCTCATCCGTCGTTGCTGCTACTGTGTCCACCACGGTCTATATCTTAACCACCTCAGTAACGTGGTGATCCGTTTGCTGACTGGTTGTTCGCCTACCGCCTCCCCGCGACCGTCTTCCTCCCTCTCTACAGCAATGCGAGATGTCATCCTCAACTTGTTACTGCAGTCACCGCGACCTCTCCAAAATCCGCAGCGCTAGCACGGTACTCGTTCATTTTGGCGGCAGTCCTTGTGGAGTCTGCGTTGGCGGAGAACTTGGGTAGAAGGACTATTCTTCATGGCAGAAAGACGATGTTTTAAATTTGATATGGATGCTTGTTTGCTGGCATTAGTTATTGCCATTAATGTTTGTATTAATTGATGTTCTTCTTGTGTGTCTTAGATAGATTGCGATTGTGTTATACGAAAAAGAAGATGAAAAAGAGAGAAGAGGAAAAGACAGTGATAGCTCTCAAGAGCCGAAGTGAATTTGGAGAAACCTGGATTATAGTGAAGAAGATTGCCCACAGAAATAGAGGAGGAGTCGATGGTTAGAGTGATGTGGTGAAGAGGAAAGAGACAGAAACAGAGTGAAGTCTGAAAGAGACGAAGTAGAAAGAGGAGGAAAAGTCCAGAAGAGACAGATAGAGAAAGAGATAGAGGAGAGAGAGAACTGAGAAGAGAGAAAATGCTCCCAAGAGCAGAGAGTAAAATAGATTGATAATTGAAGATGAAATGTGAAGAGCCGAAGCTATGTTGTAAAATAAAATTTATGAGAATGAATATAAAAATCTGGGTTTGAGCATATAGTTTCAGTTTCATAATTTCTGTGTTCTTTTTATGAATCATTGTCTGTTTGTTTTAGCATGACTCCTCTTGTCATCAGAGTTGTAAGTCTTTTCCTTTACCACAGGTTTTCCCTTCCAGCTTAACCACAACCACCTCGAAAGCAATTGGATAAACATGAAGTGGAAAAGGTAATATCCATATTTTGGATTGGCTTGAAGGAAGCATATTTTCTATATTTCGTATAAGAAGCTCTAGAAGGTTTCTCACAGAAGCAGGCCAACATTACTGGTATACAATTGTGAATAAAATGTAAATCTTCAATCATAACTGAAACAATATTTGGCATAACATAAAACACATTTGCAGTTGTCAAATACAATACGATGGAGATGGGTTCATCATCTCTGTATCTACAACAACCAAAAGTAAGAGAGATTAATCAGAGATTGAGTTAGTTTCACAGCTTATGCTGCTTCTGGCACTGCAATATCCAAACCCATTGAAAGAACCCCCAGAAGAGCAACTGAAACTAACATAACTTATATCACTCACAGAGCTATGGGCAGAATTCAATTAACAGAGGAGCAAGAAGCAGTGCTCATATGATCAAACTCCACATTGGCTGCCATGCATTCTAATTCCTCTCTCACCTACACATTTCCTGATAGCTATATATTATGAATTCAAAATCCAAACACTAACAATAATACTAATCCAGAGACAGGCCAACTAAAGCAAAAATATGCCTTCCAATTTAAGCTTTGGGAAACCAGAATAGTTGTCTGAGGAGAAACCTCAGCCTTACTCCTACGGCCTTTGAAGGTCACCTCTAACACATACAGCAGTCTATAATTAACCAAAGGCATAAAATTCAAGTCTTTCGAAATGCAGTGACCCCGAACGCCCCAGCAGAAATGTCATCTCATGAAATCCCTATACAGAACACAGTCCCATGATGCCAGGGAAGATTAAGACACACTTTCAGAAGAAGAGACCAAATCCGTGGGAGGGGGAAAAAACGGGATGAAGTCGAATCAAGTATTATACAAATTTCACACCATACTACACACACAGTTAATTCTGAAGAGCAGAACCATCGCACTTAAGAGAGAAGAAGAGGATTTACTTACAGATATGGAGGCTGAGCCACAGAGCAAAGCGCTTTCCCGTGAATATAACCCGCACAAAACCATCGAAGATCAATGCCATTTTAAAACTGCTTGACATTTACTACGTCCACTGAGGATTTGGTGGGTTGTTAAATGCCAGCCTATGCACGGAGAGGACAGGAAGGCTGAGGAACGGCGCAAGCGGCTGCGAGCCATACTGCTGACGGGAGCATCGGTCAAATGCCCATACCTGCTGACGGGGTCTCCCGGTGAAAAATAATGCCGTTTCACAGTGTTTCACGGGCGTCTGACAATGGAATTGTCTCCCGGCATTTCACAGTATTTCAGGCGTCTGACAACAGACAATTCTGGTGGTCTTCTCCATCCAGAATAATCTATCGACTAATAAAGATGCAGTATTTTCTTTATTTTTAATTAATTAAAATATCTGATCAAATAGTCAAATTGTATGCTGGATAGCCATTTCCAATTGTCAAGGCTCTGCGGGCATTTCTAGGCAGTATACCACATAAATATCTAGACTGTTGCAGATTGTCAGATGTGAACGTTAGGAGGGGCAAAATGAGGAACGTAATGCTGCTCTAGAGGCGGAGGCGGTCGGGGGACTCGGCTGCTCGAGACTTGGCATAAATGTCGCTGCTATAGAACTTCGTTGTTCTTACTACAAGAATGCTTGAATCGAGAGACCCCACTAATGAGACCACAGTCATTATGATAAAACTCAGGCGAAAACATTCGTGTCCGATACAGGTGAGTTTACTCTGAGAAGGTGCCGGTGCATGAGCCGCCTGTAACAGACTCCTGGAAATTGACGGAGATTGAGAATTATGCAGTTGTTTTCTGGCTTCTGTGTCGTATAGATGTCCAGCCACTCTTACAGAGAGAAGATAGGATTCCACTGGACTGAAAGCTGCCCCAAAATTGTAAAGAGTAGCATAATGCTTTAGTCCAAAAAGCTCTGAGATAATGGCAAACAAGACAAACCATTGAGCTAAAAAAGACAGGCCCATAATGACAGAGGATACATACAGTGAATTGATTCATTGAACAAGCTTTAGAAACTTTCAATATGAGTGCAGTTTGCTAGAGTTAATGGTTCTCAGAACCTCTTTGAGTGCCAAAGTAGTTCTCTGCACATCTTTGGCATCCTAGAATGTTCCCAACACCCTTCGAAAGGCTGGCTATATTTTCGAAGTTTCAATATATTATAGAACCAAGCATGAACCTCATTGCAATCTGATATGCCTTTTAAACATAAACTAGCAATTGCACTTTGGTGTGCAATTAGGGAAAAAATTGTTCTATTTTTTTTTCTTTTTGCATACATTTGTGTAGTAAAGGACGTCAATTGGTAGGTCATTTAGAAAATGCTGGTGTATGCAAAAAAGGTCTCAATGGAGAAGTGATAGCTTCAAATCAACTATGCATCGTCTTACAAGGATCCAAACATGTTTTGAAAGAAAACTCCGAATGAAGAAGATAATCAAGTTCCATTACCAACAATTTCATGTTATGTTTGCAATAGAAAGAGAGGGAGAGAGACGGATGGAAAGAGGGAGAGATAGATGGAGGAAAGCGAGACAGAGGGGTAAGGAGAGGAAAAATTAAAGTGAAACATAAAGAACAAAGAGAGAGGACATGAGAAAGAGAGGGGAGGGAGGTAGAGAGAGACGCATATTGAGAGAGAGAGAGATGAAGACAGAGATATAGAGAGATGAAGAGAGAGAGTGACCAAGAGGTAGAGGGAGAAAGAGATAAGAGAGATAAAGGGAGATGGATATTGAGAGAAGAAAGATTAATAGTTAAAATTACATGTATAAAATCTAACAAAATCCCCTTCTATTATGTTGTGATAGAGCTCCTATTTTGGCACAATTAAAGGGAAGGTAGGAAAAGGTTTGTGTGATGAAATTGATGTGTCGATTGCATTTTCTTGAAATTTTACAAGGAATTTTCAACATATCCATTTTGGTGCTATTCTACAATCATAGAAAGCCATGGCAACGAATCTTTAGGGAATTCTACCAAATAATTTTCTCCTATAGAATTTGATCACTTTGAGCTTAGGATCCAAGTGTGACCCATTAGATTCAAGTTCAAAATGTGGATTGTCTGGTTGCTCTCCAAGTAGTGTAGGTTGCATGTTATAAAGCTTCATTACTTCTTACCCAAAAAATGATGGGCAAATCTTTCTAGTTGATGCATTGACAAGAACCTTAGTGTGGGATAATATGTAGGTATGATAGATACCATATAGGATAGATTTAATTTTCCCAAAGCATTTATAGTGGTAAGCTATGTTGCATTCTACATTTTAACTTGATATTGGTAAAATTTTGTGATGGTAGAAATGGACCCTTATTTTGTAATGAGATGAAATGTGCATATTTTTTAGTTCGCTAAAGTCTAGTTCATTGGTGTCTCAATACATATGTACTAGAAGAATTATTATCTATCAAGATTAGAAATTACTTATATCTAAGCAACTCTTAGGAAAACAGTAGCCATGAAAGTAGATCCAACTTGTTTTTTGAAGAGAGAGTAAAGTAGGAGTTCAATTGGGGTAGGATTTTAAATAGCATTATGATTACAATTAAGGGTAAGTGCTTAGTTACTAGAGATCATTTAGGTTTACAATAAAGCAATAATAAGATATAAAGGGAAAAGGAGATAAAGAGGAGTTTAATTGGTGTTAGGTGTACTTAGCATTATGATTACAATAAAGGGTAGGTGCTTAGTCATGGTTAGAATTAGGGATCAATTTAGAGTAATAATAAAATAAAATTATTATTATAATATAATAAGATTAATACCTATGTAAACCCTTTTTTAATTCCACTCCTAATTGAAATAGAATCCTAGAAGTAATCTTAAACCTGACCCTAACCCTATTCAATCCCCAATTTGGGATTGATTTAGAATTTGGTTAGGGTTACACATCAATGGTAAAATATAATATAATATAATATATTTAAATAATAAATATAATATAATATAGCATATAAATAGAATATAATGTAATAGAATATTGTCTTATTGTATAATAATTTAATATATAATATATTAATATAATACAATATATTATTATATAATGTACATGATCATAAGACAAATTTACCAATTCAAATGAACAAATTAGTGAAGAAGCTCGTTTGAATTTATTATGTTTTAAAAAAACAGCAATTGAGAAAAATCATGATATAATTCAATTTAATTCTAAAAATGAAATAATTCAATCTCGACATAGCTACGCAAAAGAATTATGTTCGATAAAAAGATTTTCAATCTTACTCCAAATCTACCAGAACATGTGTTTAGTTTTTTTATGTTGATCACCCATGTAAGTGATCTTTATTCAATCTCGATATAGCTAAGTTTTAAAAACAATATATTTCTAAAAAATGATGTCTCTAAATTTTTATGTCCATATTTTGTATTGCTGTGATACAACATGCAACACTCACATACAATTGATATGCCAATATTATTCCAAAGAAAATAACAGCACAAAAATATAGTAAAAACCGAAACCAAAGACCAGCAAACATAAGTAAACAAAAATTAAAAAAAAAAACATAATTAAACAAAAACTCAGAAAAGACATAATTAAACAAAACTTAGAAAAAGACACAATTAGAGATAATTTTGTTAAAAAAAAAAAAGAACTTACACCATTAAACCTAATAGTAGGTAGGTAAGCTAGCAGACATAGAATTTAAGTATGACCAAATCATGTGATCTGTTTACTTAGCTACAAAATTTTCTTTCTAACATAAGAAACAAAAGTAAATTTCCTAGTGTAAAATAAAATTTCTTATAGAACAGAATGAGTAAAATCTTTCAAATAAAGTTTGTGCGAAATTATTCAACCCTTATAAATGAACAATTGTGGCTAAATCATGTGAATCGGGAAATCTTGTTTACTGTTCCCAGATAATCTTGTATATTGAATCATTTTTAACCAAAACATGTGGGAAAAGATAAAACTAACAACTCTGCAATTAATGCTCAGATACCACTTTGTGAGTTTTAATAAACAACATTCAACAACGGGAGAGACATGCACAGACACAAAATTCATTTCTAATTAAAATACTTAAATTATGAAACTCAAACATATGCACAACCCAGATTTTTGTATTATATCCATTCTCAGAAATACATTTTCCTCTACAGAGCTTCGGCTCTCAAATTTTCATCTTCTGTTACAATTTAGTTTCACTCTCTGCTCTTGGGAGCATTTTTCACTTTGTCACCTTTTCTCTTCATAGTCCTCTCTTCTCTCTCTCTATCTATCTCTTTCTCTTCATCATCCTCCTCTCTGTCTTCCACACTTCACCTTACACCTTACAAGTACAAACATCTACTTATATATATATCTCATTGTCGAAAACACCACATGTAAAAAAGAATTGAAGGCTCAAAGTATACCCAAGCTAGTGAGCACCATTCATATAAATTGGCCGTCCAATCGCATTCAAACATCTGTCCTTTAAATAACTAGCCGCGGTGACCACAGTAACCACTAGCACTCGGAGGGGCAGGCTTACCGCACTATCGCCGCGGTTAACAAATAGATCGTGGTGGCCGTGGTAACCGTCAAGCAACGGTCTGCAAACCGCCAGACACCGACACTGTGCTACCGCGAGGGATGATCAGCCAGACCATGGTGACCGCAGTAACTGCTAGGACCAAGTCAACAGTCAACAAACCTGGCACCGTGATACCGCAGGAAGCAAATAAGGAGACCGCGGTATAGCGGTAAAAGCATGGACGGTCAAGGAGCGAACAGTTGACGGCTAACCATGGTACCGCACGGGGCAAACAAATAAGCCATGGTATGGCGGTAACTGTTGAAGTTGGAATTATTTCCAACACTCCCTCTTAATTTCAACTTCAATGACTGCACTTTCCATGAATTTTGAAAGCTCGAACTCTTCATCACTGCTGGATCTTCTACAACGATCTCTTCTGGATCTTCATCAAATCTTTTCCTCAGCTGTGGCTGGATCTCTTCATGCATTCATCATTTGATCTACTTTTTCAAAAACCTCTGATCTTTATTCTCAACTTTCTCATCTATATTTCACTATCATGCTCTGTTCTTCTCTGGGGATTACTGCCTCATCATCCATTTTCCATCCTTTGCAATCTGCTGTTATCTTCTATCAAATAGGTGGTTTCAGTTTACCACAAACTCACAAGGATGTTCTGAATCCTTTCTGTATCATTTTTTTTGACTAATTGATTTTTAATTCTTCCCATGGTGGCACTTTGCTGGTGCTAGGGAGACTTGATATTTCTACACTTTCCTTAACTATTTCAAATTCATTCTTCAATGTGGTGGTTTTAGATTACCACAAACTAGCTGTAGAAAAAAAATCATTCTTTTAATGAGGTGGTTTCAGATTACCACAAACTAGCTATAAATCATTTTAATCATCACTTCCCATAGTGGCACATTTCTGGTGCTAGGGAATGAAATCATAGTTCTAACTTTGATTTCATTCTTGCTCACAAAATGCTTCTGCAATTCATTGCATTATTTCTCCCTCTTTAGCCAAACTCCTATTTCATCAGTTCATTCAAAAAACTTCAATCCTCTCTTCAAAAAAAAAATTCACTGTGGCTGCTGCCATTCATGCTCTACTAAAAATTTAACAACCTCTTCTTTAAAACATCCTTGACAACTTCATATGACTGTATTTGAAAACATTCTTTGCACTAACTAGATTGGTTCTTTGACAGTTGCTACTTATCAAATTTCTTAAAATTTCAGTGATAGCTTCAACTACATTTTTGATTCTTTATTTTTACCTTACACATGATCGCTCTTTAGTCAAGCTTAGAAGTTCTTGTGACTTCCTTTGCACTTCTTGTTCTGTTATACTACAATGTTTCTCATTTTTCAAAATAAAAAAAACATCTTACCCTTCCTACTACGACAACAGTTTCAACAACTTCAATCTTTCAAAACATTAAACTGAGATTTTCATCTTCACTCTTTGCAAGTGAATCATCAGACTGCAACTTCTTTACTTTCCAAACATTTTTCATTTTTTGTGAACATTCATACCTCTCAAAAATTTTAGTGACCTTCACATATGTACACTTGTATAGTCTCTTGAACATACCAGTTAGCTTGTGCCAACCTGAATCACAAATCCATCCATAGTCCATCTTTATGCATTTTGAACTAGATTCAATCTTTGACATCTTTCTCTAGCACATATCATCACAGTGATTCTTTGAACCACAAACCATGCAAGGATGTAGATCCAACACTTGATGTGACCTCTTCTATGACAGTGTGTACACACATTACACTTCATTTCTTTAAAAAACTTACCTGCACTTGTAGCATCATTTGCTTTTCCTAAATCATATCCGAGACCTTCATTCTTGGGCCTCATTACTACCTCAATAGGCTCTTTTCTCCCTTGTTCATTTTTTCCTAGACCTTGTCCAGTATAACTCATTCTTTTCATGATTTTCAACGCTGTATTCTCTTCACAACAAACCTCATCTTTTGCAAATTCTAACACTTTATCACAACTAGCCATATTTGCATATTCATCAACATGTTCATCTAGACATTTTTTATCATCAGCATTTTCAATAGAAACAAATTTTTCAAATAAAGAACACAAATCAGTTGTATCACATGAGACATCACATACAGAAAGTCTTGTTTCCACAGATTTATTACATGCTCTTAATCTATCATTTTCTTCTTTCAATTCTGTGATTTCCTTCAACAGTAAACAACTTTTCTCTTCTACCCTTTTCAAGAGTTTTCCCAAATCTTCATTCTTTTCCTTTATCTTATCAAACAACTTCATTTTATGTTCAACCTCCTTATTTCTCTTCTTAATCTCTTCAAAGGACTTCAGCCTATCTTCTAGCTCTTCATTTCTAGCCTTAACCTTTCTCAATTCCTTTTCTAGATCATCATTTTCATCTAACAACAAACATTTCTCTTTCAACTGTTCTTTTATTCTCTCAATAAAACTCCCATTGTTCTTTTTAATAATACCCAATTCATCTTTAAGCAACACTAAC
Source organism: Sequoiadendron giganteum (assembly GCA_007115665.2). NCBI lineage: Eukaryota > Viridiplantae > Streptophyta > Pinopsida > Cupressales > Cupressaceae > Sequoiadendron > Sequoiadendron giganteum. The sequence goes on from CM021101.1 coordinate 637,220,813, forward strand.
TCTTCTTCTAAAACATCTCTTGCAGATGAAAAACTTTCATTCTCTTTCTTAACTCTTTTCCCTACTTTCCCCATTTGTAAAGGAAATTTCAACTTACCTCTTTTGAACTTGTTCCAGGGATATAGCAGCTTCGTGTGACTTTAATCTTCTTCAGCCTCTATTTTTCTTCTGTTATGCAACAGGGTTTGCAACACTTGATTGTTCAAACAACTGGTGTTATGTTCAGTTCCTTTTTCTTCAATACAACTTCTCTTCTGTCAGTGATCTCTATTCTCTCTTCAAAATACAGCACTTCTGGATTTTCTCTGTAATACACTTAGAAAATTCTTCCAAAGATTCAAACACACCAAATCTCCTTGACAACTAAACTGCCTTCAAACTTTTATCAAAACTTCCTCTCTAGGAATGGATTCTTACTCTCTTGACAACTACATATGACACAAAAATTTCTATTGACAGAGCACTTGAGGCTTCTATTTCTTCTAAAAACTTATTTCCTTTTTAAACCCTCTTCACAAATTCTAAACCTAGACTAACTTCTCATATTTTTGCACACACACAAGTCCTAGACATTCTATAGCTTTCTCAATCTAGACAATGGTTTCATCACACAAATTTACCACACATTTCTACTCCCAGTCAACCTGACCAACTAGGCTCTGATACCACTTTGTGGGAAAAGATAAAACTAACAACTCTGCAACTAATGCTCAGATACCACTTTGTGAGTTTTAATAAACGATATTCAACAACGGGAGAGACATGCACATACACAAAATTCATTTCTAATTAAAACACTTAAATTATGAAACTCAAACATATGCACAACCCAGATTTTTGTATTATATCCATTCTCATAAATACATTTTCCTCTACAGAGCTTTGGCTCTCAAATTTTCATCTTCTGTTACAATTTAGTTTCACTCTCTGCTCTTGGGAGCATTTTTCAATCTGTCACCTTTTATATTCACAGTCCTCTCTTCTCTCTCTATGTCTATCTCTTTCTCTTCATCATCCTCCTCTCTATCTTACACACTTCACCTTACACCTTATGAGTACAAACATCTATTTATATATATATCTCACTATCGAAAACACTGCATGTACAAAAGAATTGAAGGCTCAAAGTATACCCAAGCTGGCGAGCACCATTCATAATAAATCGGCCATCCAATCGCATTCAAACATATGTCCTTTCAATCCTCCGTGGAGCGCACTTACCACCGTCATAAAAGTTAAAATAGGTCAAGCTTCGGTTGACTACCGCGTTATTCCCACAGTTAAAAGACAAGCCGTGGTGGCCATGGTAAACTGCTACGGTCAGCGGCGATGGCTTCAGAGGACGGTTTGTCATGCTACCACCGCAGTTAAATAACTAGTCGTGGTGGCCGCGGTAACCGCCAGGCAATGGTCTGCAAACCGCCAGACACCGACACTACGCTACTGTGAGGGATGATCATCCAGACCGCAGTGGCTGCGGTAACCGCCAGGGCCTAGTCAACGGTCAACAAACTTGGCACCGTGATACCGCAGGAAGCAAATAAGGAGACCTCAGTATAGCGGTAAAAGCACAGACGGTCAAGGAGTGAATAGTTGATGGCTAACTGCAGTACCACACGGGGCAAACAAATAAGTCATGATATAGCGGTAACTGTTGAAGTTGGAATTATTTCCAACAAAAAAAACAATCATTTTGTTTTCTTATAGATTATTCATCAATTAACAATTTCTTATTTGTACTCCACTAATTATATAAAGCTGGTAAAATCTAATTGATATCAATTTCATAACTATATCCACTGTCTATTTTTCATGCAAAGCACATGAAATCACATAACGGGTGTTTAGTAACACTGGCATTCAAGAAAATGAAATCACATAGTGGGTATTTAGTAACACTAGCATTCAAGCTTTTCCATTTCATTCAATGTTAGCCTTGATCTTGGGATTTTTTCAATAACCTCATCCCAGATTCAAATTTTTCTTCCTAATATTTGATCTGAGTACTGTCCCCAATTTTATCCACAATGCCTTTGGGCCCTATTGTCATCCCAAAGGAACCACCCTTTGCAATGAACTCTCTAACTGCTTCTTCATTGCCAGGATACGGAAATTCTCTACGCTCATAAAGATGTGACATTTGTTTTTCTTCCTACTACCAAATGTTCATCAACTGTAATTGTATAGTTCATGCTTATTTGTAAAATGCAAAAGACAAACACAAGTTTCTGAAAGAAGAATGAACAAATTTATATTAAACAACCACAAAGCAAATAACATCTAAAGACTATCCTCCACAAATTTGAACCCCAAGTAGCTAGTTACTGTAGGCACTAAACATTGCTCCTTGTTTAGAACCCGAATCACAAACCAAACAACAAACCTAATTCCACAATTCATTTTCTTTTTCAATCACAAACCAATTCCACATTCTATTTGCTTTCAATATTTAGTATGTAATTATGACAAATAATTCAAAATTCGGAAATAATGGTGCAATATAAAGTTCAATAACCTCTTCTGTATCAATAATCGTCACTGTAGCTAAGTAATAACCATAGGGAATTCTTGTCTAAAAAACCATGTACAACATAAATATAGATCCTGTTATCACTAATGTCCATATGTTATTATACTCTGTAGCCTCCCTCATCTGGGATCCAGTATATAGGCTGTACAGTTCTTATTACATAATTTTGTTATACCAGGTACAAATCTTATATTAAGAATCGAAGAGTTGTTTATATGATAAACACACATTCCACTAGGACTTATAGAGGCATAATCAATGGTATACATAAAGGTCCATATGTGGGAATCTCTAGTTATACTCTAGTTGGTACATACTTTATATAACCTAGTACAATTAAATCCCATTTGTTTATCTTGTAATCCTCAACATATATAAATAAAATCCTGTAGAGAGTATCTTGGCGATTGTTTTGACTGACTATTACAACATTTTAGGTAAGCCATTATAGCTGCCTCTCCTTTACACCATAGACTATATATCCTAAAAAAATCCTAAACAAAAAAGGACACTTCTGACTTATGTATTGTCTTGAAATCTACATAGGATTGCATACAATAGTAAATTGCAATTAATAGATGTTTCTTCAAGGCATGTCAAACACTTCACGTGCTTTGTCTATGCTTCCACAATTTTCATATGTCTACCAAGGTTGTTGCAACTACAACATCTTATAAATTCCTCTATCCTCTATGCTTTGATGGATGTCCATACCTTGTTCCAAAGCACCCATTTTTGTATAGGTGGGGAGAATGGTAGCAAAGGTCATGGAGACTGGCTTTACACTATGTCTCCATAACTTAATGTAACACTACATCTCAATAATTTAATGTAAGCAGTGATGATGGTTTAATGAAATAACAAGAAAACTACAACTTCTGTCAATGGCAATTTTAAAGGTAACGTATACCACAACCACTGCAATATACATGGGTTTAGCCGATATTTGTGCATAAATCTGGCTGGGTGTTATAAGCACCATTCCATACAAAGTATATATTAATTCGTTGATTTTTAAATATGATAACTAGAAGCAGTATACAAGGGATATAATCCAAAGTATTCCAATCCTACTCTGTACATGGCTATAAACCGTAGTCTTATAATTGTTAGGTGAGCAGAGACAGAAGAAAACAAAAAGAGAGAGTTAATGTGCTACGACACACAAAAGACTGGAATTGCATTTCATGAACAAATCGTTTACAACTATCTCTTTTTATAGAGGTCTTTAGAAAGATCTGGAAGAATTCTCATGCAAGAAAATAAACTGCACATGTTTTTGAAGGTCGGTGAATGACAGCGAAGAAATGGTCGATGGAAGATGGTGGAAGTTTCTATTTTAAATTTAGTTGGTGGAGACGTTGGTGAATTTAATGCAGACAATTGAAGGGGATAGTAGAAATTACTAGATAGTTCTAACACTCCCCCCTAATTTCTACTATCAACAACTAATTACATCAATATTTACAATGCCCAATTTTTTTCTCAAATACTCAAATTGGTCTTATGCTAAAGCCTTTGTTAATATGTCTGCAAGTTGCTCCTTTGATCTGCAATGATGTAGGATGAGTTCTCCATTGTTAACAATTTCTTGAATGAAATGATATCTAGTGTCAATGTGCTTTGTCCTTTTGTGAAAAACATGATTTTTTGATAGTGCAATGGTGGACTTGTTGTCGCAATAGATTGTAGTAGGCTCCTCTTGTTCATGCATTAGATCCTTCAAGACTCTTCGCATCCATACTGCTTGGCATGTTGCTGATGTTCCTACCACATACTCTGCTTCTGCTGATGAGATTGTCACTATTGGTTGTTTCTTTGATGCCCATGCCATAACTCATGTTCCAAGATGAAATGCATATCCAAATGTACTCTTTCTATCATCAATAGTCCTTGCAAAATCATTATATGTATATCCAACCAACTGGAAATTATCTAAAGTAGAATACAATATACCATAATTCAAAGTTCTGCAATGTACCTCAATAACCTTTTTCCTACTTGCCAATGTGAGTTCTTTGGTGACTCCATGAATCTAGAAATCAAACTAACTCCATAAATTATAACTGGCCTAGTTGTTGTGAGATACATCAAACTACTGACCAATATTCTGAATATAGTTGAATCAAAATTCACCCCATTATCTTCTTTACTTAGTTTTGTGCCTATTGCCACAGGTGTAGAAATTGGACTACAATTTTTCATTCTGAACCTTCTCAAAACATCTTTTGCATATTTACTTTGACAAATGAAAATGCCTTTATCATTTTGTGTGACTTCAATAACAAGAAAATATTTCATCAATCCCAAATCTGTCATCTCAAATTCTTTCTTCATTATAGATTTAAACATGTCAATAGAAAGATTACCTGTAAATATCAAATCATCAACATATAAGCAAACAATTAAAATTTGACCTTGTTCATTGATTTTGGTATATACAGTAGGTTCACTAGTGATTCTACTAAATTCATTCTTTATCATGTATGAATCTATCCTATTGTACCACGCTCTCGGTGCTTGCTTCAATCCATAAAGTGCCTTCTTCAACTTGTAGACTTTGTCTTCATAACCTTTTATTTCATATCCTGGTGGTTGTTGCACATAAACTTCTTCTTCCAAATATCCATTCAAGAAAGCTGATTTAACATCCATTTGATAAACCTTCCAATTATTTTGAGCTGCAATAGCTAATACCATTCTAATAGTATCAAGTCTAGCTACAGGTGCAAATGTTTCATTATAATCAACTCCATGTTCTTGTGCAAATCCCTTAGCTACTAATCTTGCCTTATATTTGTCAACTTCTCCATTTGCCTTATAATTAGTTTTATAAACCCATTTCACACCTATGGATTTTTTAACCTTAGGTAAATCAACTAGATCCCATGTATCATTTTTCTCAATAGATTCAATTTCATCATTCATTGCATTAATCCAATGTTCTTCCTTAATTGCATCTTCAAAATATATAGGATCTTGGGCAAATAAAGAAAAATTAGATTGCAAATCTATCATATCTCCTTGATCATATATTTCTTGCAAACTTCTAGTCTTTTTGCCTCTTAGTGTTGGTCTCAATGATGCAAGTGTAGGATTTGAATCATTACTTACTTGTGGACTTGATGATTCTCCTTGCTCAACTTGCCTTTGTGAGTTTTCTCCTTGTGGACTTCTTGATGGTTTTCCTCCTTGCTCATTTGATTGTTCTGCATGTTCTCCTTGTTCTCCTTGACTTTTTTCCTCTTGTTCTTCATATGGTATTGTTGTTGTAACTATAATTGTCTTGCCATCCCAAGATTCTTCCTCTTTGAATACAACATCTCTATTTACAATGAATTTCTTGGTTATAGGATTAAACAACTTATAAGCCTTAGATTGTTCATCATAACTAATAAAAATGCATTTTTCACTTTTATCATCCAATTTACTCCTTGTTTATTTAGGCACATGTGCATATGCAATACAACCAAATACTCTATAATGAGAAACACTATGATGCTTACCACTCCATGCTTGTTGTGGAATCATGTCCCTCACAATCTTTGTTGGGCTCCAATTCAAGATATAAACAGCACAAGCAACTGCTTCGGCCCAATACTCATTAGGTAGATTCTTACCTTTCAACATGCTCCTTGCCATCTCCATTATCATTTGATTCTTCCTTTCTGCAACACCATTCTGCTGAGGTGTGTGACTTGTAGTAAACTGCTTCTTTATTCCATGATACCTGCAATAATCCAAAAACTCATTTGACTTGTATTCTTCTCCTCTATCTGATCTCAACACCTTGATGGATAGGCCACTTTGTTTCTCAACAAATGCCTTGAATTCCTTGAACTTGCCAAATGTTTCAGATTTGTATTTAAGAAAATAAACCCATGTTTTTCTACTAAAATCATCAATGAATGTTAAAAAATAAATGCTCCCCCCTAATGATGGGGTTTGTATTGGACCACATAAATCTGTATGAACAATTTCTAAAGGTGTCCAAACTCTATATGACATCTCTTTCGGAAAACTCTCTCTATGTTGCTTAGCCAAAATACAACTTTCACATGAGTTCAATGGTGCTTCAATGAAGGGTAAACCTCTTATCATATTCTTCCTTTGCAACAAACATAACCCTTTGAAGTTTAGATGACCATACCTTAAATGCCATTTCCATGCTTGATCTTGATCTTGACTTGATGCCTTGAAACTTGCTCCAATCTCTTTCATCATTTCACATTTCATGCAAAGTGGGAACATTCTGTTGTTTGTCATTTCAACCTTTGCAAGCACCATGTTACTAGGAGAAATATCAGATATAGTGCACACACTATTTTCAAAAACAACTCTATAACCTTTTTGAGTAAGTTGTCCCACACTTATGAGATTATGCTTCAAACTAGGTACAAAATAAACATTAGGAATAATTTTCTTACCATGCTTTGTAATTACATTAATTGCTCCTTTTCCTATGACTTCAACAATGTTATCATTACCCAATTTAATTTTTGATTTAACTACAGTATCCAAATTCTCAAACAACTCTTTATTTCCAGTCATATGATTACTACAACCACTATCAAGAAACCAAATGTTACTTGAACTTTCTTGAGCTACATGATATGTAATGAACAATGTCTCAGAACTACTCTAGAGAAATTTGCATTTTCTTTTCCCATATCAGTTTGTTTCTTTTGACATTCATTAGCAAAGTGACCATACTTCTTGCAATAATAACATTGCACATTTGATTTGTCATACCTTTGTGATGCCTGATTGTTATTGCACCACCTTGAGCTGAAATTTCGATTTCTCCTTCCTCCTGGATCTGGACTCCTTCTTTCTTCTCTTTGAAAATTGTTTCTTCCTCTTCCTCTTCCTCTAAATCCTGGATTTCCTCTTCCTCTAAATCCTGGATTTCCTCTTCCTCTGCCTCTGCCAAACGTGATTTGTGTTTTGAAAGCATGCTCCAATGAGGTATTGTCATTCCTATTCAACCTATCTTCATAATTTTTTAAAGAACCAACCAGCTCATCTATAGCATATGTAGTCAAATCCTTAGATTCCTCAATTACCACAACAATTGCATCAAATTTTCTAGGCAAACTTCTTAAAAACTTTTCTACAACCTTTTGATCTATTAGCTCATCACCATTCTACCTTATTTGATTAACCAAATTAGTAACACGATATGTGAATTGGTCTACTGATTCAGAATCTTTCATTTGCAAATTTTCAAAATCTCTTCTAAGTGCTTGTAATTTGGCAATTTTTACCTTGCTAGTACCTTGATATGCCACCTCTAGAATGTCCCATGCTTGCTTGGCTGTAGTGGCTGGTTTAATCCTTCCAACAACTGAATCATCCAACGCTTGTCCAATTATCTGCAAAGCCCTTCTATTATTTTACCTATTTTCATCAAACTTTTTCTTTTCATCAACATTCAAATTAGACTCATCTTGTGGTTCAATATAACCATTTATAACTATGTCAGATAACTCATATGAATCAAATGTTAACTTCATTCTAAAAGCCCAATTATCATAATTCTTGCCAGAAAATATTGGAATAAGAGGTTGAAAATTACGGGATGCCATACTTTTCCAAAACAACCCTTTTCAAAAAAACCTTCAGTCTTTAACTAGGTCAATTATATGCTCACAGAGTCTTTTAAAAAAAACTGATTATAGTTTTACCAGTTTGAACAGTGACTCCTTAATTTTCTGCGCTTATACCACGATCTCCAAACAAAATCTGCCTGTCTGCGCTCTTGTTTGTCTTTAGCAGTAGCAAACACAACTCTGAAAAAAATACTACAGCTCCCTCTTCACATATTCAGCAATCTACAACTGTCTGCACTTGTCTTAGCTTTGCAAATGTTTCGATGTACTCCTTGAGCAGCAGCTTGCTCAGATCTCCTTCAACCATGCTCTGATACCACTTGTTAGGTGGGCAGAGACAGAAGAAAACAAAACAGAGAGAGTTAATGTGCTACGGCACACAAAAGACTTGAATTGCATTTCATGAACAAATCGTTTACAACTGCCTCTTTTTATAGAGGTCTTTAGAAAGATCTGGAAGACTTCTCACGCAAGAAAACAAACTGCTCATGTTTTTGAAAGTCGGTGAATAACAGCGAAGAAATGATCGGTAGAAGATGGTGGAAGTTTCTATTTTAAATGTAGTTGGTGGAGACATTGGTGAATTTAATGCAGACAATTGAAGGGGATAGTAGAAATTATTAGATAGTTCTAACAATAATAACAATAATTACAAGAGGACATGCTTATGGCAGAAACCATAATGATATAATTGAATAAAAAAAAAAATAGAAGAAAACATTATCAAATAAAGAAATATCTCTGAAATATGCACACCAGTGGGCCCTTGAAGTAGCATAGGCGTTAGTTCACCCTGAACCATATGCAACTTGACCCTATTGAAAATGCCCAACCATAGAAAGCCCTAACGCTACCAACGCCATTATCTTCTCTAGAATGTGGGGGAGGCAAATGCAAAACGCACACAGAACAAAAAGCAAGGTGTTATTACCAGTGGGCTCTTGAAGTAGCATGGGCGTCCTCTTCCAGTTAATGCGTTGGTGTAGTGTTGCATGCCTTTGCAGAACCCTATGCCGTCGATCCCTCAGGTCAGCTCACGGAAAAATTGTTGACGGACGGACAGGGTGTTCTGAAACATCTCCGGGATGCCTTTAGCCGTAGATATATCTAATCAGTTTGCTTCATTTCAGATTGGAGCAAACAAAATTATGGGTATGACGGTTAGCTATTCATTTCCAGCAACGAGTTTCATTTCCTGCAATGGTTTACCTTATTTTTTTGCAAACTTTCACATAAAATATTCTTATCTTCTAAAGGTGCATATCCTTGAATGTATTTGCAACATTGAATTTCAACTTCCCTATTTTCATATATAATAGGATGTGCTAAAGACGCTTCTTACAATGATTTAAAATTAAAAACCCGCCTCCCTGCTTATGCGCCTGAGTTGCACGCCTACGTATTAGTCTTGCATTTTTTACTTTGAACAACCATTGTCACCTTGCATGGCATGTGAGAATGATTGTTGAAATTACTGCTGGATCCTAAGCAGATTGTGGGTTGAAGAAATGCCTTTGATTGTTGAAATTACTGCTGGATCCTCAGCAGTTTGTGGGTTGAAGAAATGCCTTTGATGTTGCCTAATTGATAGATTAACCAACTTAAAACTATATTTTATTATCTTTATTATTATCTGACCATTCATATGTTCTTTTCAGAGATGCACACAGAAGTAAAATATTTCTCTTAAATTTCAAGTGTGACGTGATCTACCATGTTTGCAAGCAAATAATCCTTATACAAACTTCTTTAGTAAAACAGGCAACTAAATCCGTTTGCCCAGGAATTCTATTCAGCTGTAAATCCAATTCTTCCCTCTTACCTATGTCAACAACAAAGAGAAAAGGATGCCACTGAACACAGAGAGAGAAGATGTAATGATTTTATGTATTTTTTCCATGTTTTTACTTTTTATTAAAGTAACGATCTATACTGTTCTAGACAAATCTCAAATAGATCTACTAGTAATACCAACCAAATTAAATAGTATCACTAATAATGATCAGAATACCCAATATTTTTGGAGATGTTTAATTTGAAAATCATCAAAACAAATATAAATCTGCATTCATCCAGTCAGCACATTCATCCAGTAGTACTTTCATTTTTATTCGAAGTCTTGACATCTAAATTTTATTTTAGTACCAGAATGTCAATCTCAAGATTCGTAATGCACAAGTAACCTTGAGAATTCAGTATAGGAATAGCTTTTGGAAGTGGAGGAGCGATTGCTGGCATCGATGGTAAAGGTGGCTCGATATCGGATGGAGCAACTGTTATAAATGATGGAATTACAGATCACATAAATTGCTGCAACAAACAGAGATTAAAGACACATGGAGATTCAATGTTTCCCATACTCCTGTACTGATTATTTGTTTCCCATCCATAGAGTCATAAATGAACAAGAAGATACGCCTTTGAAGCAGTTGAAATAGGCTCTAAGAATGGTTTGGCAAAGAGTCAGAGAGTATGTCCCGCGTTTTCTAGCTGCAGTATATTGTATAAATGCTCGTTATGTCTCCGAGGGAGAGCTATGCAACGGGAAGGCCTTTTCTTCTTTGATGGGAAGTTAGGTGGAATCAGCCTGAGTCAACTATTTTCACTGCACATTTTGATCCCTTGGTGAAGGCAGTAGCCTCAAGTAAATTCATTGCTGCTGTTTCTGCGTACATTTCTTGATTCAACAACTCTCTGCATGGGGCCACAGTTTTTGTAGTGCAGAGAGTGATTGAATCAAGAAATGTACACAAAACAGCAGCAATGAATTTACCTCAGGCTATTGTTTTCACCAAGGGATTAAAATGTGCATTGAGAATAGTTGACTCATGCTGGTTCCACCTAACTTCCCAGCAAACAAGAAAAGGTCTTCCCTTTGCACAGCTCTCTCTGGGAGACATAGTTTGCATTCGTACAGTATATTGCAGCTGGAAAACGCAGGACATACTCTCTTACTCTTGCCTTGCCATTCTTAGAGCCTATTTCAACTGCTTCAAAGGCATATCTTCTTGTTCATTCTATGACTTTATGAATGAGAAACAAATAGTCGGTATAAGAGTATGGGACAGGATTCAATCTGCATATTTTAATCCCTTGTGAGTCTCTTCAAACACAAATCGAGAACTTTTCTGATTGGTAACTTTCATTTTGCCCTTAGATTTTTCTGGTTGATGACACTTCATCAGAATAGATGAGGGCTTCTCACATAAACCCTCGTCTTCTCCATTTACAACAGTTACTTCATCTGATATCGAGCCACCTTTACCATCGATGCCAGCAATCTCTCCTCCCAAAAGCTATTCCAAAAGCATTAAAAGAATCTCTAAATCGACATAATTTAAAGAGAGTTATGTATTCAAACTCAGAAGCACATCTAAGATATTTCCATATGTGGCCTAGCTATAGCTCTCTATAGAATTTACCGAGCAATTCTCAGGGTTACCTGTGCGCTAGAATCTTGAGATTGACATCCTTTTAGGGAAACCTTTGGTACTAAAATAAAATTTAGATGTGTAGATCTAGAATTAAAATGAGAGTACTGCTAGATGAATGTAGATCTATATATATATTTTTTTTAAGATTTTCCAAATCAAACATCCCAAAAAATATTAGGTATTCTATCATCGTTATAGATACTATTTATTCTGTTATTACTGCTAGATCTATTTGAGATTTGATGAAAGCAGTAAAGAAAACACTATTATTGTCAATAGATCAATGAAGATTATTACAAAAATATATAAAAAAAGCTTGGGATCTGAGAGAAAGAAAATACATTAATTAAAAGAAATCATGAAAATAAAAGATAAAAGTAGTACATTTTCTCTCTCTGTTGAGCGGCATCCTTTTCTCTGTGTCTTTGACATGGGTGAGAAGGAAGAATTGGGTATACGGCTGAATAGAATTCTCGGACAAATGGATTCAATTGCCTGTTTGATTAAAGATAAAATCTAATCCACCAACCTCCATAATAACTTCAATTCAATTATTAACTGATATCAAAATTCTATTTTTTTCTTCTCCCTGAGTTTCAATTACTAGTTATAGAATTCTCAAGAGCCACATTTAAAGGTTATGATACATGGATGGTCAAGATTGATTGAGGATTAGGGTTAAGCTCAAATATTTAGTCATTTAACAAGTGTCACATGAGGGATAAGATGGATAGATTAAGACAAAAAGAAATGATGTGAATGGATAGGATTAAGAGGTGTGATATAAAATGAATGGATGAAATGAAAAGTTAATTTGAATTTTTGGAAATATGTGAACAAATATGATAAAGAGATGTGAAAGGGACACTTGTACATGATGAAAATATCAGATTAGGATCCATGTGAACAAGTTTAAGGGTTAAGATTAAATTGACAAGGATAAAGATGAATGTCAAATTTTATTTGGTTAATAAGATAGATAAAAGAATTAAATAAATAATAAATATTTATTAAATTAAATGTCAAAATAAATTAAGGGAAAAGATAAAATTAGTTAAATAAATAATAAATATATATCAATTAATGGTTTAGGATAGGATATAATAAGATGTGGTTGGCTATAATAGTGATTTAACATAGATAAATTTAATGATTAAATATATTATGAGGCTATATAATTTAATGTTCTACATATCAATTGTTTTGTTTTCTAAGGGTTTAAATATTGAGTTGTTGAGTTAAGTAGTTTTATAATAGTGTTATTTATATCTTTACAAAAATAAATTTATAAAATGAATATTTTAAAATAAAGTAAAATTTAAATTTAAAATAATATTTTCACCTTTATTTATGGGGTCAGTTAGGTTAGTCCTCAATTTTATAGAAAAGATGTCAAGTGTAATCCTCAAATTATATGGTGGTGCAAGATAAATTTTGATGTGGTCTCTACAAGAAATCTAAGAATCTTTGAAATACAATGTATGATGAAATATCATGGACACTCAATTGGAGCCACTTCAAAAAAAAAATGGAGCATAGAATGAATAATGAGATGGAAGAACTTATTCTACTTTAGGTTATCTAGATATTAAAAGATTGGAAATTGATGGAGATTCATAGTTTATCATTAATGCACTAAAGAAGAAAGGAAAATATAATTAAAAAATAAATAGAATTTTAATCAAATGTGACCTATGATAAATAATTTTGAAGAATTTTTAATCAAACTTATTCTAAGAAAGTGCAATACCCACACAAATACACTAGCCAACTTTAGTATTGGATACTACATACGACAAATTTATCTATATTCAAAAGATATAAATAAAAGATATATATTTATACATGTATATGGATGATAATAGTAATTATAGTTGATGTAAAAATGTCGTATTAGAACCTGCACAGGTAGTAGAGTTGGCTTGGGCAATGGGTTTCCTCCCCATTGATCTTGGGTTAGACTTTTTGAATATGACCTTCCTTGTAGAGCTTCTTCCTATGGCCCCCAAATTCATTTTTATCTTTCAAATATATATATATATATATATATTTTCAAATGAAATTCTTCAAAGAGTTTTTATAAGATGTATTTTTTTTATTCAAAAATTTATTATATATATATTTATGATAGAGTAGTTTCATGATTAAATGTTTTCTAGATATTGTTATATAAAGTTTAAAATATTAAATATATGAGAAAATATATTACCAAATTAATCTATAATTTTTTTTATAAATTTTAAAATATAATATTAAATGAAATAATAATCAATTAGAGACTTAATTCCAAAAATAATAATCAAGCATAATATTTTATAAATAAAATAATTTAATGTGTCATATAAAATTATATGATTACACTTTAAAAAAATCATACATATTTAGATGTAATAGAATGGTTATTTTATTATTTTATTGTTTGTACTTAAATAAAATAATTTACAATTATTTCCATTTGAAATCTTAAAAGAAACTTATTTTTGAAAATATATTATATTTATCGATATGTGAAACAAATTTTTATATGTTTAAGGGAAAAAATGATCTTAACTCTTTTCAAAATAAACTAAGAAAAAACCTTGAAATTTTTTTTATAAAACATTATTTGAATTTAAGTTTTTCAAAAGTTAAGCAAATTAAAAAAATTAATATTCTATCTTTATAAGTATGTTTTTGAAGATCTTGAGTTAGATTTACTTTAGAATCATTCAAATTTTTTCAAAAGAAAATATAATTAATCTTAATAAAAGTTTATTTTTGATTATATTAAGAAAAAAATGATTAAAAAATAAAAAATATTAAATAATTTATATACTATTGTTTATTAGAAATGATTCATGTGGTTGTATCATGATTATACATAGTGATAAATTAAGCAAGATATTACAATATATAACATAATTTATTTTTTAAATTAGATTTAGTATGGTGTAATAAATAAATAATCAAGAATATAAAGACAACAACAAAGACTTATTAAAAATTAAGAAATGAAAACATCATATCCTAAAATTATTTTAGATAAGAAAACCATCACTAAAGAGAGTATAAATTTGTGTTAATCTTAAAGACAAGAAAACATTATATAATTAACTTACTTTTATATCCATATTTTTTTTTTCTATCAGACCACAAAAAATCTAAAATTAATTTATAAATCATTTATTACCATACAATATTATGAAAAGAAGCATAAATCAACAATAAGATAAAGATCAACAAACCATAGCAACACAAATTTAGGTTAAATAATTTTAGAAAAATCTCCCAAAAGACAACCATATATTAACCTTCAATGTACATTAATAATTTATCTATAGAAAATTGAATGTAGTTTTAAACTACTAGATTTATTTTTTTTTAAATTAAAATCTATTTGGTGAAAATTTGAAACCCAACCACAATAAAATGATACAAGACTAAGACTCATGTTTTCATATTTTAAGATTCAAAAAAATGTGATACCATTTGAAAGCTATATATGTTTTTACATCAACCTATCAATCAGAATTTTAGTCGTAATTCAAAAAGAAAATGAATAATAATTATTTATTAAATTCAAAGTAAAGAATAATTTATATTGGTGGAAAGCTGAGAAACTCCTTTAAAAACCCTTTTTATTTCATCAATTTTGAGTACATGGGCCATCATATCACTTATATATTGCCACTTTTTGGCCCATCATGATCCTGCACATACCCATTTCCTCCTTTCTATCTATAAACATAGATATAATATCAAATAATAATTAATGAAATTTTTACATGCATTTTTCACAACAATTGGTATTAGAGGAACAAATGTTCCTTTGTGTGATGAAAAGATGAGAATGGAGGTTGGATGAAGAATGCAGGTTTAGGAGGATATCATATCATTGAATCATTTCAAGTTATTGGGATTTTTTAATGTTTGTTGATCTTTCTTGTTCAAGGTTATCATTGACATTGGACTCGTATTGCTATCTACTTCTGTGTCTGGCACAATTATATGTTAGACAACCAACACGGGTATGTTAACTATCTGGTATCGTCTAGTTGCTCGTGATAATTTGTAATATATAAGGTTGCATCAAATATATTTATCTATGCATATCACCTGTTGGTATTTGAATATACACATATTTGCAATGCGTTGAAATTAAGATTTTGGTTTAGAGTGCAAACACAAGATTACATTACTTCTCCTTTATGTATTGTTCACAATAACATGATCAATGAAACATTTTGCATGATGGTGTCATAATTTCTTGGTATAGTTATGTTGATATGTTTACACGATCTTTAAAATGACTGGCTACAGTTTAGAAATTCTTTGTATTAATCTTATACTGATAGATGGAGTTATGATGTATATTATTGTGTTGAGGCTCATGCCTAAAAATTCAAAAACAATATAATCATTGTAGTTATGCCTTTATTTGTGAAAGAAAGTGCATCGCTCCATATCTTGTAAATGAGTTTGTCATTGTTATCAATGGATCTTCCAACAATTATGCTTGAACTTTTGAGACTATTTTTTTCATATTTAATGAGACTTCCAAATATTTATTTAAGACATCAAATCAATCAAGTGTAATAGAGTCACATTCAAGGTTGGTGGCATCAGATGATGGAGAAATTTTCATCATCTAAAGTTAGCTTCTTGCTTTGAGATGATGCTTTGTGTGAGAAGCATTTTTTGGTTTTAGTTTCTTTCTTTTGTGTATTGTTGTTGATAGATTTTAAAATACATATATTGTGAAGTTTGATTTTTTGAGACAGGTAAGGGGTTTGGTGTAGAGCTCAATATGGATGATTTTCCAGTGAGCATTCGACGTTATGATCTATTTGAATTTGTATTCACCAAGTTTTTTTATGTAAACCTTAAGGGGGGTTATTTTAAAAGATGAATTGTAAGGTTTCAGGGATACATTTCTAGGAACAATGTGATAAGTGGGGGTATGTTGATGTATCACATTGTTTATAGTATATAGTTACGATATATAGGTACTCAACTAATCTCACAGTCTCTCAACCGCTCAATCACTTCCTCCTTCTTATCTATAAATAAAAATGTTTAATATCGACTAATAATTAGTGGAAGTTTTATGCATTTTTCACAATAATGATACAATATCAACATGATACGCTTTATACTCTAGCAATATTTAATCATCACTTGTGTACCTTTAAGCAATGGTATTGAAAAATTATCTCATACCTCCAATATATGGGAAAGGAGAGGAAAAACACATAAATTGTTTCACCAAAATAATGGAAAACCAAAACCATGGTGTCTCAAAATGCCCACTTTTGAGATCATCTTTTGAGAATAGTAAATACATCAATGACTCCACATGGGCTCAATCAATGAATCCCAAAATAGAAAATATAATTGTAAATGAATGTTTTGGAGGCATTGAAAATTAGCTCACACCCTAGAATCACCTACAAAATAAAAGATAAGATTTCACAAGAGACTATGGAAAGACAATCTAATTTTTGATATACTACAATATAAATGTATAAGATTCTCACTTAAAAAAAAAGGTGAAATTAGTATTACACAAGATGATGACATGTTTCTTAATCCTATAACATGAGACAACTAACTTAAAAAATGTTAAATGATGTAGGAATCAATAATTAAATTCCATAAAACAAGATAAGATCTAAATGAAAACTATGACTTCTAGAAATATTCCTATGACATTAGTAAAATTAAAACATGAATAGAATCTACTAGTGGAATAGTTAGGTAGAACACCATATTCACACCAACAACCCCCCTTAAACTTGCAACTTAGGGAGGAAATAACCAATAAAAATGATGCAAGGATGCAAGGATGAGTCACAACTACAAAGCCATGTTAGATATCAATTTAGATATGATGTATCATAAAAGGAGGAAAAAAGGGAAAACTAGTGGGAGAAAACTCCTCTCCAAAAGTGAGAATGAATGAAAATAATAATGTATAAGGGTATGTGCAGGATCATGATGGGCCAAAAAGTGGCGATATGTAAGCCATATGATGGTCCATGTGGTTGACGACTTTTTTTTACCCAAAATTGATGAAACGAAAAAGGTTTTTAGAGGAAATTCTCAGATTTCAACCAATATAAATTATGCTTTACTTTGAATTTAATAAATAATTATTATTCATTTTCTATTAGAATTATGAATAAAGTCCTCATTAATAGGCTGATTGAAACGTTATCACATTTTTTGAATCCGAAACATGCGTCACATTCTATGCTTTGCATATTATAGGTTTAAAAAAAAATATTGAATTTCATGAATTTTTGACCAGTTTAAGGTGGTTAGACAGACGATTTTTTATGTTTTTTAAAATTTGTAATAAAAAATTCATAATCAATTATTTACTTGGAAACAAATTTTAAAAAAATATGCATCACATTGGGACATAAGTCCTATTTATATCTAAAATATTACAAAAAAATATTATCATTCTATTGTGGTTAGGGTGGTTAGACAGACACCTACTTCTTATTTTTACCTTGAAATTTAAATACTACTCCATTGAAATTTCAAATTTTCACCAAATAGATTTAAAAATAAAAATAAAGGTCTAGTAGTTTAGAAAATAAATTCAATTTGCTGCAGATTCTATTTTCACATTTTTTTGAAATAATACAGATAACTTATTCAAATTTTTACATCAAGTTCTCTAACTCTTATTTTCTGTCTTTTTAGTGCCACTTAAGGGCCTGATTTTTCCATGATGATCCTGCACATACCCATAATTTGGTAGGGCTTTACAAAAATTTCTTGTTTCCAAGTTTACATTCCAAAATTTTAGTCTTCCTGAGCTTACGGTTTTGTTTGTTTATTTATAGGGGTTCAATCTTAGTGGTAAAACCCTCTTAAACCCTCACTTGCAAAAACCATAGCATTCTTTTAAATTTTCCATTAGCTCATTCTCACTTTTTCAATCATTTAAGTTATGACTTAAGGGTCATCATCGTCATTGGCCTGATCATCCTATAATCCTTGGTCATGCATCCATTTTTAATATTTAGCCTAAGTTATATGGTCTGCGGGTCAGAATTATTCATGTCTTAATATTTACTTTGGACAGGGGGGAAATTTTCTTTGATAATGCTGAAGTCTAGTGTATGTCCCCTAAGGTTATCCCCTTTTTGAGTCATGGATTGATATACATTCTATATAAACTACTTAAGAAAGTGTCTAGGCCCCACAAATTGAATCTCGACCATTCATTGCTTCCCCTTCAAGATTTTCTAATGTCATGAAAAATGGTGAGGGATAGTGGGTGCATGCCACATGTATGTCTTTTGAGTCGACCTAAACGGTGTGTAAAGTAGCAATAATGGTGGGTCCAAGATATGAGGGCTACAATTGATCATAGCAAGTAAATCCTAACCATTCCCTGCTTTCCCTTATAGAAATTTTGTCATGAAAATTCATGAGGGATAGTGGGAGACTATCATGTGGCATTTTCTAGAGTCCTCGAATGACTATTGAAAAGAGGGAAATATTTCATCAAATATATCAGTAGAACTATTAAGGTTTAAAGCTTGCACTAATAAAGGTGTTTTGGAGCATGTGATTAAAATAAGATTCATATGTTTTAATCTTG
Organism: Sequoiadendron giganteum; assembly: GCA_007115665.2. Classification (NCBI taxonomy): domain Eukaryota; kingdom Viridiplantae; phylum Streptophyta; class Pinopsida; order Cupressales; family Cupressaceae; genus Sequoiadendron; species Sequoiadendron giganteum. The sequence goes on from CM021101.1 coordinate 637,239,989, forward strand.
GCCATCCATCAAATGACAGTACTATACATGTAGGTTTAACCTATGAATTAGTTGGTGCACATGTTGAGTAGTATGGGATTAACCTAAGTCATTCCCCACTAGCTTGTGGTTGTTGATTGAAAACTTGTAGATTCACAAGGGATAGTAGGCTGGAAAAATGTGGATGTCTCATGGCTGGAAACATGTGGAGTCCGAGGTGACAATCAAGGAAGGAAAACACATGGCAATATCATATTGGTTGGATGTTGAGTCAGTGAGGGTTAAAAAATTAAAACTTCTATGAATCCATCTGAGACAGTTGTTGATCCAAGTCAGGAGATCAACAGTTGTGTTTTAAACTTGTAAGAAAAGTGAATGAGCCATTTTAATTTGCATGAATGAACAATAATGGCGAAAGTGATGTTCAAAAACCAAAATGAAGAGCTATTTCATCATAAAATCTCGAATCAAAGAAACATTTTCTTTACCTAAGTGTTTTAAAGCATCCAAGGATTTCCAACAATGTTTCTGAGTATTTCACATCCATAATTAGGGTTCCTAAATTTCAAACACCAGTAAGTGAAATTCTATCTTTCCCACACTAAATTTCAATAGAATTTGCATGTGTATGTTGGTTTTCCTTGGCATATCGTAAACCAAGTTTGTTTAAAGTTTGAGGTTCATTAAATTTCATGCTAGTAGTTTGAATTTGCATTGCTTCCTTGTGTAAAGCTAGGCCCTAGATGCACAAGAAGCAAAACCCTAGGCTACATTTCTTTTTTTGCAATGGCACCTAAGCTCAGTGATTTCAATTATGAGACTCTGACCCGTCCATTATTTCAAGACTCGATTGACCAATTGAAACCGTCAACTAATCAAAATCACATTGTTCAACCAGTATTCAAAGGGCCTGGAGAAAAATATGGCATTGTTGCCAGACACCATGCCATCAAAGATGCTACTCTATCGATCATAGGATGGACCTTATTCAATTACTAGTTCAAGTAGAGATTCTTAAGTATTCCCTTGTGTAATGGTTGGATCCTCGATGTGGTTAAACTTGTTGAACCCAATGTATTCTTGGATGTGGATTTTTTGAAGGCCAGAGGAGCCAACTATGACCCAACTATTAGGGTTGTAAGAACTCATTCAGGGGCCAAGATGGTGGATGTAACTAGAGAGGGATGCATTGAGGTTTACAAACTAAGCCCCTATCATTATGAAATGGTAAGAATTGATAAGAACAAGTTGAAAGAAGAGTATGAGAAAGTAATATTGACTTTCAGGGTTTTTTTGTTAGCAATTTTCATGGATAAATGAAAAATGGAGAAAAATAATTAAACTAAACTCCTCAGATAAGGGGCTCTTTTCTTGATTAAATTCTTTCAGCTCTACTTCCAAATAACCTTTTACACCTTGGGCCAGATTTTGGGCTATCAACCAGGAGAGAGAATGCCATCATCTCTTATTATATGGTTGCTAATATCCAACATAGGATAATCAAAACATGCTATGATTTTCTTGGCTACCTATCAAACGAGATGCACAAAGCCCTAATAGCTCTCAAGAATGGTGAAGAATGAGTTATACTTTGTTGGTACTCCCTTTTTATGCATATTTTTTTGTACAAGGGAGCTGGTTTCTTTGGTGAAGATATAAATTTGGATAGGAAGGGTGAGAATGTTGAAGATATTTCTATCCAGATGTGGACCTCTATATTGGATAGGGATGATCAAAATTCTAGTTTTGTGGAATTTTCTAATGTTTTTACATCAAATTTAATGAGCGTATTGGTTGCGAATCCTCATATGATTCTTGTGGAGTTGTATGATTGTTTGAGGCCTAGGGAGAAGACCTAAGCTCGGTATTGAGCATAATTGGGGAGGTTTAATCCTATATTCAGATTTCACCATCCTGCAAGTTTATGGCAATAGTTTGACACCCATTGTTCTGACCAGAGATGTTCCTTTGAGGATTGGATTCTTGGAGGTTATGTGGCTATTGGGGAATGTTCAAGACACACACTTGGTGGGAATGAGAAAAAGGACTTTCTTCCTGTAGTGACAAAAATATTATCCATTTTTCTCAATTAATTTGGAAATAATTAATATTAAAATGAGCCTAATGTTGCCTTAATTTAGTGTTGTAATGGTTTTTACACATTCACATTAATTTTAGGGTCGTTTTAAACTAAATGGACCTAATTGTGCCTTATTTAGGGTGTTGTAAAGTGTATCTTTACAATTTTACACTAATCTAGGGCTTTATCAATTAATTGGGATTTTTCATGCTTTAATTGGTCCTATTTTGCATCCACATGCCTTATTAAATACATTTTTTTGAGGATAATCTTGACATTTATCAAATGACCAATCATAATTCAATGTTTGAAGTTTTGTGTTCCAGATTTAGTGATCTAGGAATCATACACCACCTTGGGCATATGGATCCCACCTAGGTCTTGGACCTAATTTCAAATTGCACATTGAACCAAACACTCCTAGAAATGTGTTTCCCAATTTTGAGCTATTGGGACTCATACACCCCAATTGGCGTATGATTCCTGCTTTATCTTGGACCTAATTTAAATCAAATTATTGGTGGGATTTTATTATCCTAGATTTGATGTCATCTTGTAGTGTTGTGATTTTAGGAAATTTGGCATAAACAAGTATAAATATAAGGATATTACACATAATTTCACCTAAGCAATCTTATGAAGCATTCCTAAAGAAAAATTTATGAGATCAAGAGTCCACAAGAGGATTTAAGAGCATTCAAGAGATTATTATCAAGCATTTTGGAGGTACATTCAAGATTCAAGCATCTTGTTAAAGTCTTCATGCATCATGTGTGTTTTGTGAGCTAACAAATGTGATGTGGGTTTTCATGATTCAAGCAAGCATTCAAAAACATTATCTCATATCAAGCTCAAGAGTCAAGATCCACATTCATGCTAGCCATTTCACACATTTTTGTAGCTTATATATGAAGGTTTTGGTGAGTCGCAACATTTAATTTAGTTCATTCACCATTCCTTCATTCTATTTCATTTCATTTCAAGGTTTGATTACCAAAATAGGGGTTTGACCAAGGCAAACCCCTATCCAATAGCAAATAAAAAAAAAATCCCCTCAACATGTGTTATTGCAGATCTATGTGATTTGAGACTTGAAGATCCATTGAAGACTAAGTTGAAAGATCGAAGGAAGTTGTCAAGTCACCTACAAGCCAGAATTCAAAGTTTTAGACTCAAACATCAGACAAGAAAGAAGCTACAAAAGATCACTAGAGGATACCAAATTTTAGCCAAACCCTAATACTGGGACTAAATCACCACCTTGGGTGTGTGAGTCCCAATATATACTACTTTTTAGCAATTTTTGGTAGATCTTGGTTTTATAGTTGTAGATTCCATATTCAACCAAAAATCCTAAATTGGGACTAAATCGCCCTATTCAAATGGTGTATGAGTCCTACTTCACATAAAAATTCATAATTTTGAGATTACAAACCTTATTTTGGGCATCTTTAGTCTTCTAGGTATTTCTCTTCTCTTTTTCAGTTTGTTATTCTCATTTCAAGTTCATTTTCTAGGTTATTTAGCTAGATTTACATATTGCTTTCATTTCCTTTTTTCTAATAATTTATTAGTAATGAACCCCTCTTTTTAATGCACCTAAGGAAACCACCTCCTTTGTATCCTTCCCTCAATTGAATCATTTAGTTGAGGGATCTTGGTTTCTTAATGAACTAAGAGTGAAATAGGTCCTAATCCCTAGTTGAACATCTCCTAAAAGGTGGAACACCTATTTCCTTTGGTTTATTTTGGTGAACCTGACCTTTGGACACTTGCATTTCTAATTTGGATAATATTGTAGTCCTAGATCTAGGTTAAATTTGCATTAGTTGAATTGCATTTAGAACTTCTAAACATTGTATTCTAGTGAAAAGTGCATATAGGTTGCATTTTTGCATCATCAATCATTTAATTTCACTAAAAATATATAATTACAAATATTCAAGTCAACATAAAACCTAGACACCCTAAAATAAACTTAGAATTCTCTGATTTAGGTTTAGAAACCTTAATCAGGACACATTCACCCATCTAGGAAATTTAGTCCTCGTATAGGTTTTTTCTCCTAATTTCTAGGTTTTCTAGATGTTTATTTTTTGCTATTTGAACCTGTCAAAAACCCTAAGTGGGAATCATACACCCAAATGGGCGAATGAGTCCTTAGAGGCCTATAAAAACCAATTTTTTTGAGCTTTCTCATGATTTTTTGTACTTCCTAGGCTTGCTGGTAACCTATAGTATTAGTCTAGAAAGTTTCAATAAATTGTGTTTTATGCATCTAGGTAAAATTCATCCATTTCGTGTGGTTTTTTTTTTAATCCTTCCAAATAATTGCAGTAGCACAAATCATCAGATCTAAAAATGTTTATATTTTCGAAACTTTGCATAATATTGATAAAATTACTTTTCACTTTTGCATACACAATGTTTACATTCACGAAGCTTTACATAATTTTGATAAAAGTGCTTTTCATTTTTGGATACACATTGTTTTCATTTTTGAAGCTTTGCATAAATTGGATAAAAGTATTTGTCATCTTTGGGTATACATTGTTTACATTCTTGTAAAATTTCATATGATTAGAAGTACTTTCCATTTTCGGTCAAACAATGTTAGTATCTTACCTTTCTAAATGTATGCTAAGAAAAAATTCAACTCGCCCCCTCATGAGAATGTTTTAATGAAAGAGAATACAATGATGGATAATCATGATAATCAAATTTGGTCTTCTCCTAATATCTCTCCTATTTGTGAAGAAGATATTTTGGTGTTAGAAGATCAAATAAATGAGAGTTATGAGAATCATATTTGTCTCTCTTTCCCTACCTCTCCTACTAGGGAATACATTGTGGGATACAAGGATGAGACCATTGACACATCCCCTCATACTAGTTCGCCTATTTCTCCTATTTTTGAAAATGATTTAATACAAGATAAACAAGACAACCCAACCATTGATAATTCCCCTACTTGTGACTAAATAATTTTAGAAGAACCAACCTTTAGTTGTCATGAATATGTAGTTTGTAGTTCTCTTAAAAACTCTCCTACTAGAGAGGATATCATGGTGCAATAAAATGGGAACATTGACACATGTCTTTCAAACTATAGTTATGTGACTTCCTTAGATGAAGTTGATGAAGTGACATTAGAATCACCTTCACCAAGAGATCATGAAAATAAGGATAAATCTTTTGAGGTTATGCACATTAGATATCACTTGAAGTACTATCGTGAGCCTAAACTTATCCTTTATCCACCTTCACAGCAACCACAAACTCAAAACCAACTTGTCCTCATCCTCCAACCACCTAAGAATAATGTTTCACAGCAATCAAATTATAATTTACCATTTCTCATACATATAACACTAGAAACAATCTGCAACCATGACAAACAACTCCAACATCTATCCCACTGCTTAATCATATCTTTCCTAGTGCTCCACTCATCACATTGTGCTTTGGTTGTGTCATATAAATATCCTCCTCCAAATCACCATGAAGGAAATAAATTTTCACATCCATTTGATTAACCTCTAAATCAAAAGCAACGGCAATAAAAATCATAAATCTAATGGATGTAATTTCGACAACAAGAGAAAATATCTCACCATAATCAACACCCTCAACTTGAGAGTAACCCTTTGATTAACCTCTAAATCAAAAGCAACGGCAATAAAAATCATAAATCTAATGGATGTAATTTCGACAACAAGAGAAAATATCTCACCATAATCAACACCCTCAACTTGAGAGTAACCCTTTGCAACCAACCTTACTTTTTTTTTCTCAATACTTCCATTTGAGCCAATATTTTTCTTGAACACCCATTTACAACCAATAGGTTTTTGTCCTTCATGAAATGGTACAAGATCCCATGTATCAATCCTTTTCAAAGATGTCATTTCTTCATCCATGGCAATATTCTAGGATTTTGCATCATTCATACCTAGTGCCTCTTCTACAGATCTGGGTTCATCCACGTTAGTATTTAAAGCAAAAATGCATCTCCAATCATCAGGTGTATACCTTTCAGGTCGTTGTCTATCTCTTGTAGACCAATGAACAAGTTGAGACAGAAGGTTCTTCCTCCTCTTATGAAGACACAGAGCTAGATGATCTCTCCTCAACTTCTTGTTTGTCCTTGGGCCTTAATTCAAATTTCTTAGGTGTACAAGGAAATTGAATCACATCTTCTTGTTTATTTTGTTTTGGCTGCAATGTAATAGAAGAAAGCTTAATTTCTCTAAAAACAACACTTCTACTATGTATTGTACCTTCTATGCAATAGGATCCCAAATCTTGTATCCTTTCACACTAGAACTATATTCGATGAAGATACATTTCACATCCTTGTTCTGCATCTTTTTTCGCTTCTCCTTTGGCACATGTGGATATGCCTCACAACCAAAAACTCTAAGATGTCTCAATCAAGGCTTGTGACCCAACCATGCCTCTATAGGCATCTTAACAACAAGAGTTGATGTATGAGACCTATTAATTAGGTAATTTAGGTAGTGGCAATAGCTTCAACCCAAAACCTTTGTTCTAGACCAACACCACTCAACATACGCCTAGCCTTCTCCATCAGTGTCATGTTCATTCTTTCTACAAATCCATTATGTTGTGGAGAATATAGAGTTGTCTTTTGTCTATGAATACCAGAATCTATCAAAATCGTTAGAGAAAAATTCACCACCATTATCAATCCTCAAACATTTTATTTTCTTTCCAGTCCACAAATCAACCATTGCTTTAAATTCTTTAAATCAACTAAAAACTTCAAATTTATTCTTCAGGAAATATACCCATGTCTTTCTACTATAATCATCAATAAATGGAACATAATATGTGGATTTACCAATCAAAGGAACATATACAAGACCAAAAAAATCATAATAAATAATATCTAATACACCACAAGATTTACGAGAATTTGAGTAAAAATGAACACAGTTTTTTTTTCATAAATGCAATGCTCACATAAATCAAATTCAAGATTACAATCAAACAAACCTGCAACAAGGTTTTTATTTTTCAGGGTCTTTAGACCCTTTTCTCCAATGTGGCCAAGTCTTTGGTGTCATAACATAGTTTTCTCTACAGGTAACTTTGACTTAGAAGAAACAACACCCTTGGGTACCCAAAATCCATGACAATCTATTGAAGGTGACATGCTCACTTCTTCCGCAGACTTTCTTTTACAAAATTATTATTGCACTCAATAGTGCATGCATCTATATTATACAATGTGTCATATCTGACACCTATAGCAATCACTATAGGACCTCTAACCATCTTGCATCCCGCATCACAAAATACTACCCACACACCTGCATCTATTAGTTTTCTCACATATAACTAATTTTGTGCTAATCTAGGGATATGCAACACACCATTAATCCTTTTTATTCTACCATCAAGAAACCTAATTTTAACTTTGCCATGGTCAACAATGTCTAAATGAGAATCATCACCAAGTACACCTTATCTGCATCAAATTCTTCCTATTCACAAAACCAATCTCTATTAAACGTCATATGGAAAGATGCACCTGAGTCAATTAACCATGCATCATTACCTAAATGAGTTTCCAAAGCTGCAATGAATGTATCGCCATCTTCCTTCTCAGACTCAAAATCAGAATTGACTTTCTTCTTTTTCTTCTTCTTTTCTTCTTTGCATTCCTTGTGAACATGCCCAAGCTTACCACAATTCTAGAAAATAACTTTGGACTTTCCAAGAGATTTAGATCTCCCCGTGGAATTGGATTTGTCACACTTCTCATTCGTCTTTTTTTTTTTCTTAGGTCTTCCATTAAAATTTAGGGCCTCATTGGTAGTGATGGATACCTTCCTCCTTATTTCTTCAAAAATCAGAGAACCCACCACATCTTTAATCTTCAATATAACTGAAGTACTCCCAATATCCATAACAAAAGAATCACACAAATCAAGCAAAGAACAAAGTAAGATTGAAATTTATCCTCCTCCATTTTGATGCCAATTGATGCCAACTGAGCCACCAACATATTGAATGCTTCTAGGTGGTATGTTATTTTTCCACCCTCTTCCATTCTCAAGGAATACAACTTCTTCCTCAAGAAAATCTAGTTCACTAAAGATTTGGCCTAATACATCTCACCAAGCTTCTTCCATAGTTTTTGTGTACATGTATCCTCATGGACATTAATAAAAATAGAGTCTTCCAAACACAATCTAATTAGACCCTTGGCTTTATGATCACTTCTAAGGTTAGATGTACCTGATGTTATTGAGTTGGATTCTCCCATTAGAGAATCACCACCAAGAAAGCCCACTTCACCAAAAAGAAGGAGAAATAAATCAATAGGTCTCGTTGATTATGATGTTGATTCAAAGGTTGAAATAATTATTACTGAGGAGCACATGAGGGAGGGAATTCCATCACCTCTTAGAGAAAGAATTCCATGAGAAATGATCCTAAGGTTAACCAAATCTCATTTAAGTGGATTGAGTAACACTCATGATGTCAGGGGGGAGGCTTGCACCAATTTCATGGATGATGTTTTATTTGTGAAGACCAAGGCCTTTGGGCAATTTTTGTGGAGAGAAAGGAGGGATGAATACGACGAGAATGTTAAGATTGGAATGGTTAAAATTCAAGGGCTCCCTCGAGAGGTTATTGAATGTAGGATTCTTGTTGAGATGGGAGCCAAGTATCAAAATATCACACCTGATGAAGGTAGAGAATTGGTAAGAAAAATTGGTGTGCTTATACTTCTAGAATGGGACTTGGAAATAACCATTTCTTTTGATACTATCAAGAGGCATGATAGGAATTTTTTAGCTAAAGGGGAAGAAGCAGTAATTGCCTTGCAAGGATCAAATTTTAGTCTTGAATGGGATACCTTAGTAATTTGGGCATCAGCCCCAACACAAGAAAGTCAATTGTTGAAGATCATGCATTTGACATAAGGGGATGATTGATAATAAAAAGCATATTAGATACTTCAATTATGGAGGCACCACATTGGTTGTTAATGTTTCACAATTTACTAAAGCAACTGTAGAATCCATTCAAGAAAAAAATGAAGCAAATAATAAAGAATACAATAACTTGGTGGTAGATTACGATAACAACAAGAAAACAATTGCAGAGGTCCAACTTAAGAATGCACTTTTGAAGGAATAGTTGCAAGAATTGCAATCAGGTCAATCAAGAGCTCAAGAGAAAATTCCACCCTCCACCAACTTCTCTTTCCCAATCACCTCCTACGCATTATTTGCCTCCCTCCACTTGCACAAAGATAATATTGTATGATCCTAATGATGTGCACATTGCACATCTAACTCCAAGCATATTAATTGCACCCCAGATAAGGAAGAGAGATAGCATAAAGGAGTTAATTGAACAACTCTCTAGGTCTATGATGAATTTATTGAAAATTTGGATACGAATTTCTATGTAAATAACATGAAGATTGTCATTGTGGTGTTGGAGCACCTAAATAAAAAATATTTAGAGGAAGACTCTCAGTGTGCATTCAACTTATTTAGCCATGTTTGATGCAATGAATATATTTGATAGGGATAGGGAACTTGTTATCCCATTAATGAACAAGTGGATCCCTAGGTTAGAAACATTGATCCCTAATATTCTTAATGATACTGGCAATGTTAAGCCCCTGCAACAATGGAAATATCAAATAAATAGTTTAGTTGCCACCTTGGCTGCATTGATTTATGAAAGAGTAGACCTTAATATGTTGAACGATTGTATGGATAAGTTGTCTTTCACTGATGCTTTCCTTGAAATTGTTGATAAGGAAGCAACTCAATTAGTCATCAAGTATGGCCCCTACAGGAAAAAATGGATGAATTTATTGCATACGAATGGTCATCTAGGGAGGATTTTGAACTATGGAAGCCAAAATATGTTGATATCCTAGACTTATGATATTTTTTCAATGGTAGGGTGGTAATAAATTTTGATCTTTATGTATTCAGAAAGTAATGGTTTTTGAAAAGAAAATCAATAGTGCGAAAATGCTTTCCTAATGCTAAAGCCACAAAGGAGAAGTGCAAAGAAACAGTTTTTAAAAATTTCAAACACTTAAGATGAACACATACATGATAACAAGAATAACAGGAAGAACATACATAGAGAGATAACACCAAAATTATGTGGGAAAACTCTTATGGGAAAAAAACCCACCAGACCAAGAGCAATCACTTTGTATTATAGTAAAAGATTACATAAAAAATTAATAGACTTCTGTCTCTCTAATATTAGCTCATAGCAATAGACTTCTTATTTTTACTACACTCACTGTTACAATGCTTTTCAACATACAATGAATAATACACCACCCTTTATAACTATTACCAATGTATCCAACTGCTACAAGTCTTACATCGCATTATTCTTCTTACCAACCAATCGGGTGTCTTAATTATACACCTTTGTCTTACATGTAAATTCGATCCCTAACCAACTGACGTGAAAACACGTATCGAGCCACCTAGGCCATTAATTCTTCTTTCTATAATTAGATCATGTCGTTCGTCGAAACACATCTTGTAATAAATGCATGCACCGCTTTAAAATTTGGCCAATCAATCATTGATAACTTGCCACATGTCGCCTTGCCATTCGTTCACTGCTTCTAGTCACTTCAGACAGGTCAAACTATGTCCACGAGCTCTTTACTGCACCACTGTGTGCCAAGCCAAATAGAGCATCATGATATGACGGTGCCACCACCTAACTGCGAGTCATTCCAAACACCCTCACGGTACAAAGGTAATGATTCATCTATCGACTAGTGCCACCTTCGAGCATTGTGAAGCCTTCTGCGGCCTGGCGGTGCCAATGCCCAACCACGAGGCTAAGAAAAGCCTCCTACAGTATGGAAATAACCACTTGTGTTGGTTGTCGAGACTACCGATGTACTGCACCCCGACCACAAGACCTTTGTGGTAATGAGGTAAGCAAAAGAAATGACCGACATGGCTTACCATGCCACCGTGACATGGCCAAAAGGCCATCACGGTATGGTGGTAAGCGTTCTTCGTAGACTGTTTTCCATTTACTGCGGCCACCATGCCACCATCGAGCAACCCCCGGGGTAGGGAGGTAAACATATAAACTGACTGCTCAGTCCACTGTGCTACCACCAGCTAAGGACAAATACCCCATGGTATGGTGGTAACATTGTCCAATCATGGAGCAAACAATAGAGGTTCAGGTTATGGTGGTAACATCACCCAATCACGGAGCAAACAACAAAGACCTGCAGTAAGGCGGTAAACCACACAATCGCACCTCTAAGAAGAGCTCCCAATGGTAGAGTGGTAAAGACATGAAAAAGAAGATAATTCACCAAGTGTTTTATAGATATTCAAGCCAGTAAATTGAGGCACCTTTTCCAACAACCTCCCACTTGACGAAAATTTACTGGCTTCTTTAGACTTCGAATTTATTGATGATCATAGGCCCCAAGGCCCATCAAATCTATGCACCATCTAAACTTGTGTGTGCTCACTGGCTTCATTAATGCATCTGTAACATTCTTCAAAGTGTCAACCTTTTCCAAAAAAACCTTTCCATCTTCCACTGTATCCCTAAAAAAGTGATACTGCACATCAATGTGCTTCATCCTGGCATGGAAAGTAGGATTCTTTACCAAACAAATGGCACTTTGACTATCACAGTAAATTGTAATCTGCCCTGCATTAAAACCAATATCAGAACACAAATGACTCAGCGAAACAACTTCTTTGGAGGCATGTGTTTCTACCGTGCATTCAACCTCTATAGTGGACAAAGTGACTACAACCTGTCGCTTTCTCACCCAACTGACTGCACCACCATTTAACATGAAAGTGTATCCATGAGTGGATCATTTTCTATCAATATCCCCTACCCAATCAAAATCCACATATCCATGAATGTTGAGAGTTCTTTGTGATGCAACCAAATTACCATGGTAACACAAAGCGTATTTTGAAGTACCCTTTAAATATATAAACACTCTCTTCATAGCATCCCAATGTGTCCTTCCTAATTTTTTCATAAAGCGGCTCAGTACTCCCACTGCTTGGGCAATGTTTGGCCTTGTACAGACTATTTCATACATTAGACTACCAATAGCACTTGCATAAGGCACCATGGTCATGTCCTCCATCTTAGTAGCATATTTTGGATAGTCTTCAATAAATAGCTTCATTTTGTGCAAAACTGGAACAACTAGCTACTTGCAATCATTCATACCAATTCTCACTAGAAAATTGTTCACATACCAATTCTCTCTAGAAAATTATTCACATAATATAACTTGTTGCACCTAGATCTTTCTTTTCAAACTTTGTAGACAACTGAGATTTAAGATCATAAATCATACACTTACTATTTCCTATGAACAACATATCATCCACATACAGGGTAATAATAAGTACATAATCATTTTTAGATTTGTAGACTAGACTTTCTTTACCTTTTCCAATGAAGTGGTCAAGCTGGGACATATAAATTTATTCTTCCAGATATCCATGGAGAAACGATGTCTTCACATCCATCTGCTTGATCTCTAAGTCATACATTGCTACCAGTGATAAGAGAAATTTGATAGATGTCAGCTTTGCTACAGGGGAAAATATTTCTCCATAATCAATTTCTTCTATCTAGGAATACCCCTTTGTAACCAACTTCACTTGATATTTTCCAACACTAAAATCTAGACGAGTCTTCTTCTTAAATACCCATTTACAGCCAATAGGCTTGCACCCTTCAGGCAAAGGTACCAAATCCCAGGATTCATTATTTTTCAGTGATTTCATTTCTTCATTCATGGCTTCCAACCAAAAATTTGAATTAGACATGCTAATAGCTTCTTTCAGAGTCTTAGGATCATCAGTGCTAGTAATCAAAGCATAGGCATAGTTTGAATCCAACATAGAGAGACCATACCTATCAGGTTGCCATTTTTCATGTGTAAACCTTCTTACTAGTTGAGGTTGTGATTCTTCATCTTCAAAACTCTCAGACCTGCTTGAACTCTCCTCAGTTTCAGGTACACCATGTAGTTTGTTTTTTTTTGGAGTTTGAGGAATTTCAACTACATCATTCTTCTTTTCTCTTTGATCTATCTCTAACTGTGGATAAGCTATTGAAGGGTTCAGCTCAAGAAATATTACACTTATGTTGTACAAAACCTTCTCAGTATCAGTATTCTAGAGCTTGTATCCTTTCACACCAATGCCATATTCGATGAAGATACATTTAACAACCTTGTTTTCCCACTTTCATCTTTTCTCATTTGGCACATATGCATATGCCACACAACCAAACACACAAATATGTCTTAGAGAGGGCTTCTTACCAAACCACACTTCCAAAGGTGTTTTGTCTACAAGAGCTAAACAAGGTGAATGATTTATTAGGTAACATGTTGTAGCCACAGCCTCAACCCAAAACTTTTTCTCTAGACTAGGTAACAACGTCTTCCATCTTGAAAGTAGTGGTTGTACTTCCAATAGCCATTACAAGATGATCCCAAGTGTAAGGTAATGAACATAACAAGAGCACGCAACGATCCTCCTCCTCTATCTTAACACCCACAGATGCCAACTGAGCAAAACTCATATTAAATGAGTTCAGATGGTCTACAACAGATGCACTTTCTTCCATCTTCAAGGGGTACAACTTCTTCCTTAGGAATAACTTATTTACCAGAGACTTTCCCTGATAAATATCACCAAGCTTCTTCCATAATGAAGCTGCAGACTTCTCCTCATGGATGTTCAGGAGTACAAAATCGGTTAGACGAAGTCTTATTAGGCCTCTAGCTTTTCTATCTACAAGATCCCAGTCTTCTTGTTTCATACCTTGTGGCATAGTTCCAGACACAACAATCCAGAGGTCTCTATCCACAAGCAAGTCTTCCATTTTGAGTTTTCACAACTCAAAATTGTCGTAATTGAATTTTTCAATTTCTACTCTACCTAATGTACTCGCCATCTCAAACCGAACTTGGTTTTAACTTTGTAAGACTCTCACTAGAATAGTATTAGCACAAAAAACATCCCTACTAACAAGGATAATGCAACTGGCCAGGCTCCGATACCACTTGAAAGGAAAAGCAACAATGTGCAAATTTTTTCCTAATGCTAAAACCATAGAGGAGAAGTGCAAAGAAATAGTTTTTTAAAACTTTCAAACACTTAAGATGAACGCATACAGGGTAACAAGAATAACAAGAAAGAACATACACACAAAGATAACACTAGAATTACGTGGGAAAACCCTTACGAGAAAAAACCCACTAGACCAAGAGCAATCACTTTGTATTACAGTAAAATATTACATACAAATTTCACAAAATTCTCTCTCTGATATTAGCTCACAACAACAGACTTCTTATTTTTACTATACTCACTATTGGGTAAGTGCAAGAAGTTGGGTCCACGAAGAGGGGAAGTTTCGGCCAAAAAAAAAAAATTCGCAGAAAACGCGTATGCGTTATGCATTGGGTACCCGAGCCTAAAAAAATACCTACGCGTTATAAAACGCATACGCGTTTTTGAATGCATACAAATAATTTATTTTAAAAAAAAATATTTTTAGAAACGCGTACGCGTTTTGCTTTTTAGAAACGCGTATGCGTTTCAAAACGCGTACGCGTTTGTCTTTTCAAAACGCATACGCGTTTCTAAAAAGATTTTTTTTTAAAAAATAATCAAACAAATAAATAGCGCATATGCGTTTTGTAATGCGTACGCGTTATTAAAAACTTGAATCTCCAACCCACTTGCAACCTTGGTTTTAGGCTCGGGAAAGGCTTGGCAATCCGAGCCTTAGCCTTTGACCTACAACTAAAAACCTAAGGCAGATTGAAGAAGAATGTCCATCTTTGACAATATGGTTGATGGACTTTTTTTTTGAATCAATCTATAAAATTAAAACCCATTATAGAACACGATTTCTAGATTCCAAATATATAATTTTTATTAATATTGGATTATATTTGATATTTTTAAATTAATTTCAAAGCAAACTAGTCCTTAAACATTAAATATCAGACTTTTTTTTTTTTTTAATAACTCTTTTTTGGTGAAGTTTCTTGTAAAAAAAATTATATGACATCAATCTTTAGACAATTCTTTACAGAATGAAAAAAAAAAGTTTCAAAAAATGTTTAGTTTAGGTCAAATTATGTTGTCCGTACACGTTGATTTTTAAAAACAACAATTAAGGCCAATAAAAATTTAATAAAAAAAAAAATATTCAACAAAAAATTACAAAAAAAATTCCTCATCAATCTTCATGTTGTTAGCTCTCTTTCCTCAAAAGGAATTAGCAAAATAATTTTATTTGGGTCAAAAAGTGGTGTCCGTACACGTGCATGGTATGGTAAAAAAATAAGGGACTTTTAAAAAGTGGTTTTTATAGATCCCTATCAAAATTTAATTTCTACAATTTGGGTATTTGAATAATTTACATATTTAGAAACTAGATTCAAAATTCAAACTTTCATATTAATGATTTTTTTAAAAATTCATTGTGTAAGTGCCTCAAATTTTCAGTCCAAGTGTGACAAATTATGAAAAATAACAAAAACACTTCCACTTTTTGAGCTTTTTGTGGACCCAACTTCTTGCATCAGCCCTGTTACAATGCTTTTCAACATACAATGAATACTATGGAACCCTTTGTGACTATTACCAATGTATTCGAATGTTACAATTCTTACATCGCATTATTATTCTTACCAACCAATCGGGTGTCTTAATTATACACCTATGTCTGACACGCAAATCTGATCCCTGACCAACTGACCTGCAAACACGCATCGGGCCGCCCAGGCCATTAATTCTTCTTGCTATAATCGGATCCTGCCATTCATTGAAACATGTTGTGTAGTTAATGCATGCACCACCTCAAAATACGGCCAATTGGTCATTGATAACTTGTTGTGTTTCGCCTTGATAACTTGTTATGTGTCACATTTCCATTCATTGACCACTTCCAGTCAATTCAGAGCGGTGAAACTATGTTTGTGAGCTCTATACTGCACAACCACGCCAGGCCAAATAGACCACTGCGATATGACAGTGCCACCACCCAATAGAGAGTCTTTCCAAACACCCTCACGGCACAAAGGTAACGATTTGTCTATCGACCATTGCCCCTCACCACACCACCTCTGAGCAATATGAATCCTTTTGCGGTATGGCGGTGCCACCACCCAACCGTGAGGCTGAACAAAGCCTCCTATGGTATGTTGATAACTGCCTTTATATCGTCGTGCCCACCGCTCTACCATGCCCTGATCGCATGACCTTTGTGGTAAGGAGGTCATTACTTTCAAAAGTCTTAATTCACAAATATGAAAAGTTCACCCTGGCCACTTATAATTAATTATGAAATTATTAGTAAACAATAAAGTATCAAGCTATGTTATACTATATGATTACACTTGTATTTATCTCTTAACCTCTACAAAACCATTGAAATACATGATAGTTTCTTGATCTATTTAATCATGCAACAATTTGATTCAAGTATGCTTTTATTTCATTAATCAAGTCATTCTCACCTACTTTATTAAGTGATTGTATGCCTAATCTTCTATTAGGTGTATTTTATTCTTGGATCCTAATATAAAGGGTCCTTTTCACTAGAGAATTAACCTAGACTTTCTTACCATCTTGTTTCACTTTGAGTCGAGTATAAATTTATTCAAACAACTAACCCTTTATTATAGTAAGTTCTTAGTTAAAAAAATATTTTTAAAATATCCTATAAGTTCATCTCCATGAAAAGAGATTAGGTTGATTACTTAGTGTGAAATTCCCTTTGTTTGCACAAGTCAATACTTATCATTGGACCAAGACATGGTGTTATAGTGGATATATAAATATTAAGTTACATTATTGTAATCATAATCACCATATCCAAAATCTATGTTCTCATGCAAAGCCATGTAAGGTTTTATTTGGGCTTTAACTCTCAAGAATGAACAACACCCCTTAAGCACAACATTATAGGATTCGGATCCCTTACTACTCTAATTAAGCATACCTCTATGCACTAGAAGGTATCATTTATAACATGGCACCCTTCAATCACCCACCAAGGATGTAGTAAAGATGAAGGCAAGGTCATCAAGTTTATATCGATGTGATGATCTTGATATGGTGCATAAATTTACCATTTTTACCCCATAGTTTATCAATATTCATAACTTTAAAGTTCAAAACTTAATTTAGAGTTCTTCAATGATGCATGATCATTCAATCACTTTCTTCATTTATACATTAATAATAGAGAACCTAAAATAAACATGAGCAATAACCTCGAATCCCAACCATGGTGTGTTATGTATATAATACTATATTAGTCTCCAACATATCTTTAAATCAACATTGACATTTCAATGTCTCATTATTTTATGATGACTATGTCTATACTTCGAAGTCATCTTAACTAATCTTACTTGTATAACCTATGCCCAATTTCATACAAATAACTACTAACATTGCTAGAATTGTATCTATCCAATTGGCCGATATGGTTCTATGATTCTTATACCACCACTCTCATACTACATCTAATGAGATTCTCTACATAACTCTTTAGTTTCTCTTTCTTGTGGTGTTGTGAACATAACTAGCATTTGAAGCATCCCTAAGAAATCATCTCTATTTTACATCTCAAACTCATAGGAACATTGACCTTTCATTCGGTTATATTGAGATAAGAATAAATGTTTAGTTTCATTTCAAGGAATCAAAAAGTCTAGGAAACCCTTTCTTCATAGTTTAAGTTGGAGTAATGGAACCCACATATTTAAACTTCTGATTTCACATACCCCATAACAATAACATGGCTTTAACATCTTACATGGTGGTACCAGATCCTGGTGTTGTGAACCCACAATTTTGAGTCTTCCTCAATGAACCTATTTTCAATAGATCCCTGCTCCTAGTAGTTGTGCTTGAAATGGCCTCCATTAACATATAGTCTCCTACCTCTTCTCCCATGGAATCCAAAAGAGCAAGCATTGCTCTTTAAAAAGCTCTTAATAGAAACATTGGTTCCTCCATTGATGAAAATATTTGATCAACTCTTTCCCTCTACCTATGTCATAAGAAATCCATCTATCCTTTATACTTTATTGGATATCCATACCTTGTTCCAAACTCTGATTGCAGGATAAGCAGGGCCCATGTGGGCAGCGGTTGTTTGGTTTTGCTTTAGACCCGACAATTACTTTTTCTTGAAATTCCTAAAGCCTTTTCAACAAATCGATTGGGTGCATATATTGCGGTCATGGTATTCCATGTAAATGTGTTTCTTTGAGGGACTTTGTTCCCCCCTCTTCTAGATTCCCATGCCTCCATACCTCCACACTTTGCGAGGGTTTTAAGACTTCTACGAACCTCTTTTTCCACATGACCTACACAATTTCCACCATCCATGGACAAGGGTGACATGCTTGTTAATGGCATGAACACCCGTTTCAATTAATCCATGCCATGCTCTCTTAATTAAGGTACTATGTCGTTTATTGATATGACTGGTCAAATTTTTTAAAAGATTGTCTCCCCAACCATCCATGTCCTTTCAATTCTTCATTATTTTATTTTAATTTTTTTTTCCAATTATATCATCAAACATGAAGGTCATTGGCAGGAGGATGTGACAATAATACTTAATTTCTTCAAGGAAAAAAGTCTAAGTTTGTCTAAGTTTATTTTATTCTATTATTTAACATATTAATTATTAATCCAATCACATACAACACACAAACACGTACTCTCCTCTCTAACATATTAACATACATATAATTTTCTATTAATATAATATTTGAACCACTTTTAGATAAAGTGCTAGTTAGTTCTGGGAAGAGAATTATTGCAAAGCTTCAAACAATAAATAGTGATTAATGTATGCTGCGATGGTCAATTAGAATGCAGTTTTTTTAAACGATTTATGCAATGTTTGATTGTTCGCTCAGTGACTATGAACGTTTTTTAAGTTCAACTAGTCAATAATTTTTTTTGGAGCTCTCTGATTGATGCCCTGCAAATTGTTAGAGGGTCTGCATTTCTAGGCAGTATACCATAAATATCTAGACTGTTGCAGATTGGAGATTGAAAATTATGCAGTTGTTTTCTGGCTTCTGTGTCGTAGATGTCATCCTATAATGTTCCCAACACCCATCGAAAGGCTGGCTAGATTTTCGAAGTTTCAATATATTCAACGTTATTTAAAGAAGGGTGCCTTTCCATATGGACATGACTTTTCAAAACAAGAAGACGCCTATCTTTTATTCTTTTCTTTTTTTTAAGTGCCAACTAATCATGGGACAATAACTTGGTCACCAACTATTCGACTCAGGCAAATGTGCCCAAACCGGATTTTTGAAAAGGCTTTAAAAAATTTTAGCCAAATGCAAACGACGAATGTAAAGTCATGCTCTATAACCTTTTGCCAGTATACTCGCTGCCTATGCGAAAATGGTGGATTAGGAAGAGCATATAGCTAACAAGCAGAACAAAAATGTCATGAAAATGAAGAGCGCAGCACAAAATGAAGGGAAGCCGAAGGACATGTCAGGTGACGAAACTCATTACAGAGAATTAATACCAGAGTAAACAGCCAGGTAATCCTTTGAAGTCCAACGGAAGTAAACATTTGTCTGCTACCTGTGGGTTTTAATAAAACATTCAACAACGGGAGAGATTCATGCACAGACAGACAATTTATTTCTAATTAAAAATATTCAAATTATGAAACTTAAACATATATGCACAAACCCAGATTTTTATATTCATATTCATTCATTCTCAAGAAATATATTTCATTACAACAGAGCTTCGGCTCTTCACATTTTTCATCCTCTGATTCAATCTATTTTCACTCTCTGCTCTTGGGAGCATTTTTCTCTCTCTGTCTATCTCTCTCTTTTCATCATCCTCCTCTCTTCTCTCTGTCTCTATCCGTCTCTTTCAGACTTCACCACCTTTTCTCTCTTTTCCGTCCTCTCCTCTCTCTCTGTCTATCTCTTCACTATCTCTCTCCTCTTTGTCTTTGACTCTACCTATGTCTCATCACGAGTACATATATATAATATCACTTCATCTGTCGGAGAGAACCACATGTACAGTAATTTTAAAGCTCATGAATTAACCAAGCCAACGAGCACAAAATACAATAAATTTTGTTCAATCGCATTCATCCAATTGTACTATCAAGCCACTGTGGAACGCACTCACTGCCGTCGGAAAAGTCAAATGGGTCAACCTTCGGTTGACTACCACGCTACCGCTGCGGTGGCCGCGGTAACGGCTAACAATCTGGGCAGAAGGCATACCGTGCTACCACCGCGGTTAAATATCTAACCACAGTGGCCACGGCAACCACTAGCGGTCAGAGGGGGCAGGCTTACCACGCTACTACCGCGGTTAACAAATAGATCGTGGTGGCTGCGGTAACCACCAGACTATGGTTAACTAACCGCCAGGCACCGACAGACATACATACCGCGCTACCGCGAGGGAAGGCCAGCCAGACCACGGTGGCCGCGATAACCGCCAGGACCCGGTCAATGGTCAACGAACTGGCAAAGATCAAACTGCAAGTGGTTAAACCGCGGTACCGCATGGGGCAAACAAGCAAGCCATGGTATAGCGGTAAATGGCCCAAACGCGAGGGAAGAAAAGTCAATGCTGCGGTAACGACCAGAAGGTGAAATTATTTCCAACACTACCATGAATACAAAATGTGATAGCAAAGGCAAGGCACGTGAACTCCTTTCAAGAATGCCACCTACCAAGCATGAACCTCATTGCATTCTGATATGCCTTTTAAACATAAATTAATTATCGGTTAATGAGAGAAAACAAAATTATGGGTATGACGGTTATGTATTCATTTCCAGCAACGAATTTCATTTCCTGCAATGGTTTACCTTATTTTTTGCAAACTTTCACCTTAAAATATTCATAGCTTCTAAAACTCTAAAGGTGCATATCCTTTAACGTATGTGCTAAAGACGCTGCTTACAATTATTTAAAATTAAAAACCCGCCTCCCTGCTTATGCGCCTGAGTTGCACGCCTACATATTAGTCTTGCATTTTTTACTTTGAACAAACATTGTCACCTTGCATGGCATGTGAGAATGATTGTTGAAATTACTGCTGGATCCTAAGCAGTTTGTGGGTTGAAGAAATGCCTTTGATGTTGCCTAATTGATAGATTAACCAACTTAAAACTATATTTTATTATCTTTATTATTATTTGACCATTCATATTTTCTTTTCAGAGATGCACACAGAAGTAAAATATTTCTCTTAAATTTCAAGTGTCACGGGATCTACCATGTTTGAAAGCAAATAATCCTTATACAAACTCCTTTTATTAAAACAGGCAACTAAATCCGTTTGCCCAGGAATTCTATTCAGATGTATATCCAATTCCTCCCTCTTACCTATCTCAACAACAGAGAGAAAAGGATGCCACTGAACACACACAGAGCAAATGTACTGATTTTATATATTTTTTCCATGTTTTTACTTTTTATTAAAGTAACGATTTATACTGTTCTGGACAAATCTCAAATAGATCTACTAGTAATACCAACCAAATTAAATAGTATCACTAACAATGATAAGAATACCCAATATTTTTGGAGATGTTTAATTTGAAAATCATCAAAACAAATATAAATCTGCATTCATCCAGTCAGCACATTCATCCAGTAGTACTTTCATTTTTATTCTAAGTCTTGACATATAAAATTTATTTTAGTACCAGAGGTTTATAGAAACCCTTAGTCTACTTGACCAAAAAAAAAAATCCTTCAAAGAATGTCAATCTCAAGATTCGTAGTGCACCAGTAACCTTGAGAATTCAGTATAGGAATAGCTTTTGGAAGTGGAGGAGGATTGCTGGCATCGATGGTAAAGGTGGCTCGATATCGGATGGAGCAACTATTATAAATGATGGAATTACAGATCACATAAATTGCTGCAACAAACAGAGATTAAAGACACATGGAGATTCAATGTTTCCCATACTCCTGTACTGATTATTTGTTTCCCATCCATACAGTCATTGGAGATTCAATGTTTCCCATAATCCTGTACTGATTATTTGTTTCTCATCCATAGAGTCATTGAATGAGCAAGAAGATATGCCTTTGAAGCAGTTAAAATAGGCTCTAAGAATGGTTTGGCAAAGAGTCGGAGAGTATGTCCTGCGTCTTCTAGCTGCAATATATTGTATAAATGGTCACTATGTCTCCGAGGGAGAGCTATGCAACGGAAAGGCCTTTTCTTCTTTGATGGGAAGTTAGGTGGAACCAGCTGAGTCAACTATTCGCACTGCACATTTTGATCCCTTGGTGAAGGCAGCAGCCTGAAGTAAATTCATTGCTGCTGTTTTTGCGTACCTCAGGCTGTTGTTTTCACCAAGGGATTAAAATGTGCAGTGAGAATAGTTGACTCAGGCTGGTTCCACCTAACTTCCCAGCAAACAAGAAAAGGTCTTCCCTTTGCACAGCTCTCTCTGGGAGACATAGTGAGCATTCGTACAGTATATTGCAGC
This sequence comes from Sequoiadendron giganteum, assembly GCA_007115665.2. Lineage (NCBI taxonomy): Eukaryota > Viridiplantae > Streptophyta > Pinopsida > Cupressales > Cupressaceae > Sequoiadendron > Sequoiadendron giganteum. Next base: position 637,262,647 of record CM021101.1, read on the forward strand.
TGGAAGACGCAGGACATACTTTCTTACTCTTGCCTTGCCATTCTTAAAGCCTATTTCAACTGCTTCAAAGGCATATCTTCTTGCTCATTCTATGACTATGGATGGGAAACAAATAGTCGTTATAAGAGTATGGGACAGCATTGAATCTGCATATTTTAATCCCTTGTGAGTTTTCCTTGTCTAGTTCCTCTTGAAACACAAATCAAGAACTTTTCTGATTGGTAACTTTCATTTTGCCCTTAGATTTTTCTGGTTGATGACTCTTCATCAGAATAGATGAGGACTTCTCATATAAACCCTCGTCTTCTGCATTTATAACACTTACTTCATCTGATATCCAGCCACCTTTACCATCGATGCCAGCAATCGGTCCTCCCAAAAGCTATTCCAAAAGCATTAAAAGAATCTCTAAATCGACATATTTTAAAGAGACATATGTATTCAAACTCAGAAGCACATCTAAGATATTTCCATATAATGTGGCCTACCTATAGCTCTCTATAGAATTTACCAAGCAATTCTCAGGGTTACCTGTGCGCTAGAATCTTGAGATTGACATTCTTTTAGGGAAACCTTTGGTACTAAAATAAAATTTACATGTGTAGATCTAGAATGAAAATTAGAGTACTGCTAGATGAATGTGATGCCTAGATGAATGTAGATCTATCTATATATATTTTTTAAGATTTTCCAAATCAAACTTCCCAAAAAATATTAGGTATTCTATCATCGTTACGGATACTATTTATTTTCCAGTATTACTGCTAGATCTATTTGAGATGTGATGAAAGCAGTAAAGAAAAAACTATTATTGTCAATAGATCAATGGAGATTATTACAAAAATATATAAGAAAAGCTTGGGATCTGAGAGAAATGAAATACATTAATTAAAAGAAAGCATGAAAATAAAAGATAAAAATAGTACATTTTCTCTTTGTGTTGATGGGTCAGAGGGAAGAATTGGGTATATGGCTGAATAGAATTCTTGGGCAAATGGATTCAATTGTCTGTTTGATCAAAGATGAAATCTACTCCAGCCAACCTCCATGATAACTTCAATTCTAATTTCTAATTTTTTCTTCTATTCGAGTTTCAATTATTAGTTATAGAATTCTCAAGAGTCAAATTTAAAGGTTAGGATACATGGATGGTCAAGATTGATTGAAAATTAGGGTTAAGTTCAAAAATTTAGTCATTTCACAAGTGTCACATGAGGAATAAAATGGATGGATTAAAACAAAAAAAATGATGTGAATGGATAGGATTAAGAGATGTGATATAAAATGAATGGATGAAATGAAAAGTTAATTTGACTTTTTGAAAATATGTGAACGGATATTATAAAGAGATGTGAAATGGACACTTGTACATGATGGAAATATCATATTGCGATCCATGTGAACATGTTTAAGAGCTAAGATTAAATTGACAAGGATAAAGGTGAGTGTGAAATTAATTAATTAAATAATAAATATTTATTTGATTAATCGGATAGATAAAATAAATAAATAAATAATAAATATTTATTTAACTAAATGTTAAAATAAAACTAAGGGAAAAGATAAAATTAGTTAAATAAATAATAAATATATATTTAATTAATGGTTTAGGATAGGATATAATAGTCATTTAACATAGATAAATTTAATGATTAAATATATTATGAGCCTGTATAATTTAATGTTTTACATATGAATTGTTTTGTTTTCTCATGGTTTAAATGTTGAGTTGTTGAGTTAAGTAATTTTATAATAGTGTTATTTATATTATTAAAAATAAATAAAATTGTAAAATGGATATTTTAAAATAAAGTAAAATTTAAATTTAAAGTAATATTTTCACCTTTATTTATGGGGTTAGTTAGGTTAATCCTCAATTTTATAGGAAAGATGTCAAGTGTAATCCTCAAATTATATGGTGGTGCAAGATAAATTTTAATGGGGTCTCTATAGGAAATCTAAGAATCTTTGGAATAGAATGTATGATGAAATATCATGGACACTCAATTGGAACCACTTCAAAAAAATTGGAGCATAGAATGAATAATGAGATGGAAGAACTTATTCTACTTTAGATTATCTAGATATTAAAAGATTGGAAATTGATGGAGATTCATAGATTATCATTAATGCACTAAAGAAGAAAGGAAAATATAATTAAAAAAAAAAAGAATATTAATCAAATGTGACCCATGATAAATAATTTTAAAGAATTTTTAATCAAACTTGTTCTACGAGAGTGCAATACCCACACAAATACACTAGCCAACTTTAGTATTGGATACTACATACGATGGCTTGGGCAATGGGTTTCCTCCCCATTGGTCTTGGGTTAGACTTTTTGAATATGACCTTTCTTGTGGAGCTTCTACCTAATTTATCTTTTTATAGAAATTTAATATAGAGACATATGGCCCCCAAATTCAATTTATCTTTCAAGCATACATTTTATTTTATTTTTTACAAATCAAATTGTTCAAAGAGTTTTAATAAGATTTATTTGTTTTATTCAAAAAGTTATTATATAGATATTTATATATATTTATGATCGAGTAGTTTCATGATTAAATATTTTCTGGATATTGTTATATAATGTTTAAAATATAAAATATATGAGAAAATATATTGCCAAATTAATCTATAAATTTTTTTATAAATTTTAAAATATAATATTAAATGAAATAATAATGAAGCATAATATTTTATAAATAAAATAATTTAAGGTGTCATATAAACTTATATGTTTACACTTTAAAAAAATTCATACATATTTAAATGAAATAGAATGGTTATTTTATTAATTTATTGTTTGTACTTGAATAAAATAATTTACAATTATTTCCCTTTAAAATCTTACAAGAAACTTATTTTTGAAAATATATTGAATTTATCAATATGTGAAACAAATTTTTATATATTTAAGGGACAAAATGATCTTGACTCTTCTCAAAATAAATTAAGAAAAAATCTTACTTAAAAAATTAAAAAAAATATAAAACATCATTTGAATTTAAGTTTTTCAAAAGTTAAGCAATTTTTAAAAATTAATATTTTATTTTTATAAGTATGTTTTTGAAGAGCTTGAGTTAGATTTACTTTAGAATTATCTTAAAAAAATTCAAAAGAAAATATAATTAATCTTAATAAAAGTCTATGTTTGATTATATTATGAAAAAAATGATTAAAAAATAAAAAAATATTAAATAATTTATATACTATTGTTAATGTGAATAGTAGATACATCATTCATGTGGTTGTATCATGGTTATACATATTGAGAAATTAAGTTAGAGATTACAATATATAACATAATTTATTTTTTAAATTAGATTTAGTATGATGTAATAAATAAATAATTAAGAATATAAAGATAACAACAAAGAATTATTAAAAAATAAATATGAAAACATCATATCATAAAATTCTTTTAGATAAGAAAATTATTACTAAAGAGAGTATAAATTTGTGTTAATCTTAAAGACAAGAACACATTATATAATTAACTTATCTTTATATCCATGTTTTTTTCTATCAGATCACAAAATTTCTTCACACTATGATGTACATGAAGATTCTTTTTAGTTGAGAAACATGTTGAAACAACCAGAATAATATCTTCTTCAAAGTGTATTTAAATCTGAAATTAATTTATAAATAATTTATTACCATACAATATTATGTGAAGAAGCATAAATCAACAATATAATAAAAATCAACAAACCATAGAACACAAATTTAGATGGATAAATAGTTTTAAAAAAATCTCCCCAAGAGAAAGAGGACAACCATGTATTAACCTCATGATTGTTAGCATATCACATTCTTTATGGTATACAGTTACTCAACTACTCAACTTCTCTCTCAGTTTCTCAACCACTCAATCAAGATTCATCCTTCCTATCTATAAATATAGATGTAATATCGAATAATAATTAATGAAAGTTTTACTTGCATTTTTCACAACTGGTAACAGAGCAGCAACTGTTCCTTTGTGTGATGAAAATATGAGAATGGAGTCTGGATGAAGAATGCGGGTTTATGGAGGATATCATATCATTGAATCATTTCAAGTTATTGGGCTTCTGTAATGTCTGTTGATCTTTCTTGTTCAAGGTTATCATTGGCATTGGACTTGTATTGATAATTACTTCTGTGTCTGGCACAATTATATTAATCTTATGCTGATAGATGGAGTGCAGTATGATGTATATTATTGTGCTGAGGCTCGTGCCTGAAAAGTCAAAAAGAATATAATCATTGCAGTTCTATCAAGGAAAGTGCATCGCTCCATATCTTTTAAATGACTTTGTCAATGCTACGAATGAATCTTCCAACAATTATGCTTGGATTTTTTAGACTATCTTTGTTACATCTAATGAGGCTTCCAAAGATTCATTTAAGACATAAAATCAATCAAGTGTAATAGAGTCACACTGGAGGTTGGTGGCTTTAGAGGATGGAAGAATTTCAATCATGTCAAGTTAGCTTCTTGCTTTGAGATGATGTTTTGCATGAGAAGCGTTTTTTGGTTTTAGTTTCTTTCTTCTGTGTATTGTTGTTGATAAATTTTAAAATACATATATTGTAAAGTTTGGTTTTTTGAGACAGGTAAGGGGTTTGGTGTAGAGTTCAATATGGATGATTTTCCAGCAAGCATTTGAGGCTATGATCTAAATTATACCCTTCTGAGGGTCATTAGACAACTTGATGGTTCCATGTGTTCGGACAGCTCAATATGGATTGTTGTCGAAAAATTCAGGAATATGTGATTTGGGAGTTCATGGGAGGAAGAACTCGAGAATTCAACTAGGGGCTACACCTTTCCAAGGGTCATGAGCCAACTTGATGGAGTTTCACCTAATTCAGGATTTTTTCTTCAAGGAAGACCTTCACAAAGATGTATAAATATTTTGTATTCACCAAGTTTTGTTATGTAAACCTTAAGGGGGGTTATTTTAAAAGATGAATTGTAAGGTTTGAGGGATACATTTGTAGGAACAATGTGATAAGGGGGGGTATGTTGATGTATCACATTGTTTATGGTATATAGGTGCTCAACTACTCTTATAGTTTCTCAACCACTCAATCACTTCCTCCTTCCTATCTATAAATACATGTTTTCTAATATCGACTAATAATTAGTGGAAATTTTATGCATTTTTCACAATAATGATACAATATCAGCACGATACACTTTGCACTCTAGCAACATTTAATCACCACTTGTGTACCTTTAAGCAATGGTATCAAAACATTATCTCATACCTCCAATATATGGGAAAGGAGAGGAAAAACACATAAATGGTTTTACTAAAATAATGGAAAACCAAAACCATGGTGTCTCAAAATGCCCACTTTTGAGATCATCTTTTGAGGATAGTAAATACATCAATGACTCCACATGGGCTCAATCAATGAATCCCAAAATAGAAAATGTAATTGTAAAGGAATATTTTGTAGGCATTGAAAATTAGTTCACACCCTAGAATCACCTACAAAACAAAAGATAAGATTTCACAAGAGACTATGGAAAGACAATCTAATTTTTGATATACTACAATATAAATGTATAAGAGACTCACTTAAAAAAATAAGGTGAAATTAATATTACACAAGATGATAACATGTTTCTTAATCCTATAACATGAGACAACTAACTTAACAAACATTAAATGATGCAGGAATCAATAATTAAATTCCATTAAATAAGATAAGATCTAAACGAAAACTGTGACTTCTAGAAATATTCCTATGACATGAGTAAACTTAAAACATGAATAGAATCTACTATTGGAATAGTTAGGTAAATCACCATATTCACACCAACAACCCCCCTTAAATTTGCAACTTAGGGAGGAAATAACCAATAAAAATGATGCAAGGATGAGTCACAACTACAAAGCCATGTTAGATAAAAATTTAGATATGATGTATAATAAAAGGAGAAAAAGAGGGAAAACTAGTGGGAGAAAACTCCTCTCCAAAAGTGAGAATGAATGAAAATAATTATGTACTATTTGGTAGGGCTTTACAAAAATTTCCTAGTTCCAAGTTTACATTCCAAAATTTTAGTTCTCCTGAGCTTAGGGTTCTGTTTGTTTATATATAGGGGTTCAATCTTAGTGGTAAAACCCTCTTAAACCCTCACTTGCAAAAACCATAGCATTCTTTCAAATTTTGCATTGGCTCATTCTCACTTTTTCAATTGAAACGATCCTCCTCCTCTATCTTCACACCCACAGATGCCAACTGAGCAACAATCATATTAAATGAATTCAGATGGTCTACTACAAATGCACCATCTTCCATCTTAAAGGAGTATAACTTCTTCCTCAGGAAAAACTTATTCACCAAAGACTTTCCCTGATAAATATCACCAAGTTTCTTCCATAATGAAGTTGTAGTCTTCTCCTCATGAATGTTTAGGAGTACATAATTGGTCGGTAAAAGTCTTATCAATCCTACAACCTTTCTATCTATGAGGTCCCAATCTTACTGCTTCATACTTTGTGGCATAGTTCCAGACACAACAATCTAGAGGTCTCCAGGGAAAACTTTAGTGGCAAATCTTCGCCAATTAGAAAATTCTAGGAATCGAGCAAGTCAAAATTGGCGAATTTACCTTACCCAATAGGGTGTCCAAATTGCTCGAATTGTACGAACTATCAGTCCAATGCATGTCCATTTTCCAATGTTTCTTTTTACGAGGCATGCTTAGGAAATAAATTCACCATAATTTACTACGCGTTTCCAATGGACTGATTAATATTTTCATGTCATAAAACACCTACATATTATCCAATAATATTAAAACAACATTATATGAGGACCCATTTCACCAATTAAAATTTATAAAAAGTTTCTTATGAGGACCTATTTCGCCAATAACATTTAACAATAATTACATTTGAGGACACATTTCGCCTTAAAAATTATAAAGTATCATTGTATAAGCATATGGGATTCACCAAATTTTTAACATACCATTTAAAAATCCCACGGAATTTGCCAAATATGGATTGATATAAATACAATTGAAACTATTATTTATTTTTACACATTTTGTTCGGTTTTGAGGTTCTACTTCTCGATTCAGAAGTCAACAAAAGCTGAAAATGTAGACTTAAAGGTGAGTGATCATTTCTTCATATTGTTATTAGTTAGTAGTTATAATTATAATATTTCTTTATCTATTTTTCATTCTTGCTTCAGTCTTAAACATGATTATGAGTAGGGAATTGGATCTATATTCTCTGTCGGTCTATCCTTAAACAAGAAGATATTTTTTTCTAGTTTTTATTCGAAGTGGAGATCAATATGTCGAGCAACAAGGGTAAGACTCCTCAGGGTAATGAAGAGACTGGGAGGCCATCAAAACACCCAAAATGTGGAGGTACCATACAATCTTACTTTGGAATTGGAAAAGCTTCTAATCCATAGATTAAGGTGGAGCTACATCATCAACTCTTCCACCAAATATTATTGAAGATGGCATTCACAATACCTCACCACCATAGGAAGCTCAAGGTGAAATTTTTATTGAGTTAAATCAAAATGTATCAAATGAGGATGGAAATACTACAGAAGATGTTCCAAGGGATACCCTGGTTAGCCAAAATGAGATAATTGACCTGGATGAGGATGATGTTGATAGCAAGAAAAGAAAAGGAAAATCAAAATTGGAGTGCGAGTGGGAAATGACAAGGAATTTTCAACTTGGTTGGTTGTCAAAGTACCCATTCATTGTACCAATGGGGATATCAAAGGAAAACGATATTGAAAGGGAAACAAAGGCCAAATGTAAGATTTGTATTTGGAAATTTGGAAGAGACAAGACATTGCAACTAAAGCTTGACTCTATAGAAAAGCATATCAGTAAATTTTACAAAAAATAAATCATAGACAGAAATGAACAATCAGTCATACAATGGAAATCAAAGGAAGAATGTCTTCATGTTAAGTATGTTGTGGATTATGAAGAGCATAACCATAGAATTTTGAAGATTGAAAAATGTCAAGGTACACTTGAGGCTCATTTTGGAAAAGCCATGGCAGCAACATATCTATCAAAAATTGTTCAGATGAGTGTTGTTTTTCATATTTTGTCTAGGGGGCATCCTATGGTAGACTACCCAAAATATTTTGATTTATTATCTTATTTGAGTATTCCCCACTTTCCCTTCTCACATTGGTCAGTAAATGCTGAATGGGAATGGGCGAATTGTCTTGCTGTAGCGGAAAAGGAAGATTTAAAGGAGAACGTAAAAGATTCAAATTTCATTGCATTATCTTTAGATGAAGTTACTACGATAGAAAATACTTCTTAGGTTTTTATGCATTTGTATACTGTAGAACAACATTTTCACCAAGCTCATCTTCTTTGTGTTCATAAAATGAAGGATGGTTCAACATCGCAAAATCTATTTGAACTAGTCAAGAAATCTTTGAATGAAATTGTAGGTACGGATGAGTTGACAACTGCCAAAAAGTTTGTGTATGTAGGAGCTAATAGAGCTATAGTGATGCAAGGTCAAAGGAGAGGTCTTTGCATAAAGATACAAAATACTTGTGCACCATACATGCTTTGCATTCACTGCATGGCCCACAGAATAAATTTAGCATTCAAAATTGTAAGCAAGCTACCTACAGTATCAAAAATTGAAAATCTAGTTTGCAAGATCCACGCATACTTCTGCCGAAGTCCTAAATGTTTCCAATAGTTTCAACATTTTTCTAAGGGAATGACACTTGGAAACAAGCTTCTCAAGGATTTTGATACCAGATGAATCTCCCTACATGGACCAGCACAACGAGTTCTTTCAGAATATCAATCTTTGATTGGAGTGATGTATGAGCGTCGCAGCACAATAGACAAAGCTCCTGACCTCTTACATAGGTTAAGCGATATAGAGACACTCTTGACTTTAACTATTCTTCTCCCCATGCTAGATGAGATGAACAATTTTGTGAAGAAATCCCAAGATAGAACTATGTATATTTAGGAATATTCCAATCTATGTAAACTTACATGCTTGGCCCTTGAACATCTATATCTAGATCTAACACAAGAAGGCGTAAATTATTTGATGTGGCAGAAAATTACTGATTTGAATAATCTTGATAATTATTTATAGTTTAATACAAGAAGGGACCTATGTATCTGTGTATGTGGATATGAGATACCAATGTACCATTGTAAGACAACCATGCATTCTAGTAGAGAAGTAGTTGTTAACGAGGAAAATTTTAATGACATTGTTAAATCTGTTAGTGATAATTTGAAGGAAATTGAAAAATCTCTTTCCTCAAAGATTCGTGAAAGATTCCCTCAACATATAATACTTGAAGCCATGGGTATTTTGTATCCTCAATTTTGGCTAAACCGAGATAACCCAAAATATTTTCATGATCAAGTAAAAATATTGATCGAATAGTTTTTGAAAAAGGTAACATACAATGAGCAAACAATAGAAGGAATTTTAAATGAAAATAAGCTTAGATCCCAATGTAGGAGTTTTGCAATAGCTATGAGCGACCAATATAAATCCATGGGAAAAGAGAAAGCCTTTGAATTGGGATCAATAAAAAAGGTTTGGACAACCTTAGGTCAAAGTGAAATATTGTGTGGCTCAATATCATAATATTTAAAACTTTGTGATTTATGTCAAACAATGATATTGGGGTCGGTGGAGGATGAGAGAGTTTTCAGTACATTGGAGTTTTTGAAATCAAAGTTAAGAAACAAACTGACAAGAATTTGGAAAATTTCTTGAGGATGAAAGGAACTACGTATAATGTCAAAAAAATTCCTTTTCAAAGGGCACTCGCAATCTGGAGGTCCACATGTGAAAGAAGAGGAACCGAGTTGTGCAACAAAGGCACTCCAATTCCAAGTGTTGGTACTAGTGGCATTGGCAGTAGCAACGGGACTAGGACAGATGACAATGATATTGAAATTGACACAAATCACACAACGAATGTTGAATTTGAGACTCAGGCTGAAGAAAGTGAAGAGAAAGCTCAGAATCAAGATGAGTCTTTTACTTTATCTCAAGATGAACATCAGTTTGAGGACCTTGAATCTATTTGAGAAATGGTAGATAATTAGTAGGCTTTAGGTGTTTTTACTGCACTTCATGAATCAATTTCCATTGTTCCAAAGTCCAAATTGTAGTTGATGATATTTTATATTGTATTCAATGAAAATTGAAATTGTGAATCATTGCACTTCATGACATCTTATTTTATATTGCACTGCATGAATCATATTCCAAACTGTAGTTGATGATATTTTATAGTGTATTCAGGTAAATTGTGAATCATTGATTCATTACACTTCATGATATTTTATTTTATATTGCACTTCATGAATCATATGCCAAACTGTAGTTGATGATATTTTATATTGTATTCCATCATATTGTAGCTTGTTGCCTCTCATATATAAGAGAGATCAAGACCCGAATAGGAGATCATCACATGATTTTTAATTAGACTTTAGAGCATAAAATAATAAGAAGATAGATAATAGATTGCACCAATTCACCCATCCATCTCATATCATAAACTATTCTTATAATGCATATCATTTGAAGATCAATACAATGGAGAAGGTTTCACGTAATTACTTATTTGCTTTCAAGTGTTCAACTATTGTGGATTCATATGCTTCAGGAATAAGGGTTGTGATCATGGGATTTTAGATTTAGTTATGGAAATGATCAAGTAGTAATGTGGGCCATGGTTGAGCTCTCAAAATTTTCCACAATTTTTCTCATTTCAAGTTTCATTGGTGTTTGGTATCACTAGTTAGTGGTTTCCTTTGGGGTTTAGGATTTTGGTCTTGAAAAAACCTTTGCCTTTGGGCCCTTTGTTTTGTTTTGATTTTGGCATTCTAATCTTGCATTGACCTTTTGTTCCAGGTTTTCGATTGCATAAGTCATGGTTGGAGCCTTTTATGTCGTTCATGTTACCGACCCCTTTTACTTAGCCTGTCAATATTTTCCACCTTGGGACCTAGCTTTAATCTTTTCTTAAAGTTAATGTTGGGTCTATTAATTTTCATAATATTAGACCTATGTCTAATATTCCATCCTTTAAGGGTTGTGCCCCGTATTCCTAGTTGGTCCCCTCTCTTATGAATAGCAATTATCGCATGTGCAGGTTTTTTGATCGTCAAATGGCTAAGCCGAATCTTGACCATTCCTCACTGGCCTTGCAAGCATTATCGATGATGTCAAAAATATGTTTCGAGGTGTGCGAGATGTTGCCACATGTCATCTACGGTTGTGGGGCCTAGTCCTTGCTCGCCTGCGGTTTTAATAAAGCAATCAAATCAATGGCAATGCCCATCATGTAATGATGAAGATTGATCATGGTCGTCCCTTGCAAACCTCGCATGATTAAAATAATGGCTTTATGGATGTTGCGGGTGTGCGAGATGGTGACACGTGGATGCCAATGTCATGTTATCAACCCCTTTTACTTATCATGTCAGCCTTTTCCACCTTGGGACCTAGTTTTAATCTTCCCTTAAAGTTAATGTTGGGTCGATTAATTTTCATAATATTAGACCTGTGTCTAATATTCCATCCTTTAAGGGCTGTGCCCCATATGCCTAGTTGGTCCCCTTTCTTATGAATAACAATTATTGCATGTGCAAGTTTTTGACCATCAGATGGCTAAGCCGAATCTTGACCATTTCTCATTGGCCTCACAAGCATTATCGATGATGTCACAAATATGTTGTGAGGTGTGCGAGATGTTGCCACATGTCACCTAGGTTGTGGGGTCTAGTCCTTGTTTGCCTGCGGTTTTAAATAAAGCTATCAAATAAATGGAAATTCCTATCATGTAATGATGAAGATTGATCGTGTTCGTCCCTCGCAGACCTTGCACAATTAAAATAAAGTCTTTAAGGATGTTGTGAGGTGTGCAATATGGTGATATGTGGATGCCAATGTCATGTTATTAGTCCCTTTTACTTAGCCTATCAGTCTTTTCCACCTTGGGACCTAGTTTTAATCTTCACTTAAAGTTAATGTTGGGTCGATTAATTTTCATAATATTAGACCTGTGTCTAATATTCCATCCTTTATGGGTTGTACCCCATATGCCTAGTCGTTCCCCTTTCTTATGAATAACAATTATCACATTTGAAAATGTTTTGACCATTAGATAGATAAGCCGAATCTTGACCATTTTGCGTTGGCCTCGCAAGGATTATCGATGATGTCACAAATATGCTACAAGGTGTGTGAGATATTTTCACATGTCACCTATGGTTGTGAGACCTAGTCCTTGTTTACCTGCAATTTTAATAAAGTGGTCAAATCAATGGCAATGCTCATCATGTAATGATGAAGATTGATTGTGGTCATCCCTTGCAAACCTCGCACGAATAAAATAATGGCTTTAAGTATGTTGTGAGTTGTGTGAGATGGTGATGCGTGGATGCCAATGTCATGTACAAAGCAATTTGGAGTGAGACCCACTCATGCTAAGGTGGTGTCTCATCGTCGAGTTTTCATTCGCCAAGAATTTGGTGGGTGAAAGTGGCATTTTCAAACCATCTTGACTCAATCTGAGCTGCTTGTTATTGCTTGATGGTATTGAGGTCGACGAGTGATTTTAAAAGTGGGTAAACATTGTATGATAGTTGTTGTTCCTCGCATGAGTGAATATTAATGGTGGAGTTCAGTCCAAGCCACCAAATTTAATGTTAAAATTTTCTCGAATTGTTATTTTTTGTGTTTAATTTCACGTTGAGAAAGAATTCCCAAGTACCCAGTGACACAAGAAATTTCCTATAAGTCTAGCATCACTACCATTAAAATTATCTACAAGAAAAACCATAATTAACATATGCACCACACTATTTGTTTTTTGAAAGACTTGTTGATTTCTGGAAGGCAAGTATAGATTGCATTTTTCTTTTTCTTTAAAGCTCATGCTGGTTTATTTGCTTTAAAATTGTTTTAAAGATTCTCAAGAAATAATTGCCAAGACATTTTAAATTGTGAAACTACTATGTTTAAGGCTGCAAGCTAGAGGTTAAACTGCAATAGACTTTCCAATACCCCAAAACCCTAGCTCAAATTTTCATCTATCTTGTGCAATGGCTCCCAAAGCCCGAACTTCTAGCTTAGAAACTTCCACTATGTCCTTTTTTAAGGATGTTATAGATATATTGAAACCCTCCACCAATAAGAAGATTCAGGGAAAGGCTTTGTTTTATGGGCCCAAGGTTTTAGAAGGGTTAACTTATAAACAATGTGCAATTCGAGATGTTGAGGTGTCATACATAGGTTGGCAAATTTTTTAATTGATTTGGAAACTAAAATTTGGGTGTTCCTTTGTGTAATCCTTGGAGGTTAGACCTTGGAAATATATTGGTACCAAATGTATATTTGGATGTTGACTTGTTGAAGGATTTTGCAGCGAGATATGATCTTGTAACTAGAATTATCAGGACATATGATGGTGTGGAAATGGTTAGAATAACCAAGGAGGAGATTGAAAAAAAAATTGATCTCCATGAATGGAATACGGATATGGTTCCTATTGATATTCAAGCCTTCAAAGAAGAATATAGAAATACCAAGGGTTTGTTTAGGACCTCTCTATTGACTCCTCATCTGGTCACCACAGGAGTGGGAAAGAATAAAAAGAAGATAGTGATTGGCAAGAATGAGCCAAAAACTTTTCCCATAAACTACTTTTGCAACTACTTCAGGAAGACAGGTTTTTCCTTATGTCAAGTTCTGGGAATTAGTATAAAGACTACCTTGTCTACTGATCTCATGTACATGGTTTTGCATCTCCAACATATAGCTTTCAATGTGGTGTATGATTTTGCAACCTATCTGGCCGATAAAATGCATGAGAATTCGGTAGCTCTAAAAGAGGGAAAAGTGCTAGTTGGTTTTAGATGGTTTTATTTATTAATGCACTTGTTTTTGTATAAGGGAGAAAGAATTTTTGGGCAGAATATGGAATTGAAAAAGAAAGAGGATGATATTGATATGCATGTCCAATACTGAACCAAAATTCTACATAGGGATAATCGTGAATTTGATTATGTGGTGTTTCATTATGTTTTGGGGTCCAGATTGAGAAGATCCTTGGTTTATAATCCACCCAAAATTTCAAAGGAAATTTATGATTTCTTAAGGCCAATGGAGAGGAGTCCTGAATTGAATTCAACACATAATTGGGGAGATATCATCCCTTACTACAATACAACCATCTTCAGGGTATATGGCATTAATGTCAACCTGTATACTTTTCCAAGGGATGTGCCTCTAAGAATTGGATTCTTAGAAATCATGAGACAGTTGGGAGGTGCCCAAATGGTACACTTACCAGTAGAATAGAAGAAGGGATCTTTCTTCCCTCAGTATATAGCTTTTGTTGAGTTTGTCATGGTAAAAGGAGGATGGAAAAATTTCTGGACATTTCTTAAGCCTTATGGGTTGCACATTGTACGCCCTAAGAACCATGATCCTGAGGGTTTCATTTCTCAAATGAAGGAATAGCATAGGACTAGTGTTTTTATTCACTTGACTTATTTTTCCCTAAGGATATCATCAAAAACATCCATGATTTGCAGGTACAGGAGGAAACAAAAGAAAAGTATATTGCTTTTACTAAAATGATGAACAAGAAGAAGGAAAAGAACCCTTCTTATGATCCCATGCCGAATATCAAAGGTGAGTTGAATAGAGCCACATATGTCGTTGAAAATTTTGATAGCATGGTGGGAGTTTTGAAATCTGAATAGATGATGGAAGACAAAGGAAAGTCACAGGTTATTGAGGAATATCATAAAATAGCATTGGAGGAAATCCTCATTATTAGCCTCTATCGAAGATTAGAGTATGTAAAAGGAGGAAGGAAACTGTAATTGAGAAAGAAACTAGGCCCCCTCTTGTTGCCTCAAAAATTTCTAGAATAATATCTCATGAGCAACCGGTGCCCTCACCATCATGGAAATTTCTCGTGACTGTCATTGATTTGGACTCTCCCTAGAGAGCCCCTTCTCCAACACAACCACCATCTCCCAAAAGATAGAGGATTGAAAAGGAAAAGCTGGTGGATCATCCTGAATCAAATGATGAAGAGATTATGGTGACCCCTAATGATATGCAGTAGGGAATGCCATCTTTTCCACAAGGTTTTGCATCAAGTTATGGAGCAGTCATTGTAAGGCTTGAGAAAGATGAAATAAGAGGGATAAGTAACTCTGATGGCTTGATGATAGAGGCTTGCAGATATTTCATAAGGGATGATTCTTTTGTTACAAAATATGCATAAGGGACGATTCTGAAGTTACAACAAATGCACTCTCCATCAGTTGCTTCTTTTCTTTTTATACAAGTCTGATTTCTTTTTAAACTCTTCAATGAAATCATAACCTGGGGATGCAGGAACAATGTAATACTTGAATGGAAAAGGAATGGGATTACTTGCAGTTGCTAATGATTTCGTAGCCACACTAATTGGTAGTGGGGGAGTGCCTGGAAATAAATCCTTTGTGGTGGATCCACTAATAGTGTGACTTGGACCTGTCAAAATCCTTTGCCTCTATTGTTTGCCTTGGTCACCTAGTGTTTATGTGGTATCTTGTATTTTATTCCTCTTGTGTGTAATTTTTTGTTGTAGCACATGTTGACCACTACTAGTACTACTACCCATACCATCACCACCAATGGAAGTGCCAATGGCACTAAGCTCTCCACCATGGACATGTCCTAGTTGTGATTGTATCTAACCATGAGGATGATGATTAGAAGTTGTAACAAATTGAACTGTATTTCCTTGGTCTAATTTTTCACCTCCAAGCCCAAGGATAGATTTATCAACTATTTTTCTATGCTCGACATTTGTTACCATCCAAGGGCCTTATCTTTGGGACCCCAAAGGACCACCTGCATAACCCATTTTTTCTAACTATGGTTTCTCTTGAAGTATATGCTTCTTTTGCAGCCTTACTTAAATGAGGTTTGTAATTGACATGGCTTTGTTCTTCTTCTTCCCTATCATAATTAGATTCATCATCACTTTCTTTGTTTCCATGTTCATCAGGATGCTCTATATTCCACAATTTGCTAAACTCTTTATCTTCTTCATTTTCTCCATACTCTGCAAGAGCTCTTAGATTACCTAGCTCATTCCTCATAGATCAAAAGGAAATATTTTTTTACCGTGACCAATTTTTATTTGTAACTTCCTTCTCTAGAGAACCTGAAATTTTTACTCTACTACATGGTTATCACTTTTTTCATAAAAATTTTTGTATGTCCTGATTGTCTTTCGATGCAATGCTATAATTTCTGCTGACAATTTTTCAAAAGAAATACCATTCTTAGCACTTTTATCCATTGCTATTTTGACCTTATCCCAAGAATCCTTGTTTCTCAAATTTTCAAGCAAGGGTTTACTTTGATGTTGAACTCTACTTGCAACATTCCTATTGGCTACAATCATTGATTTAATAATGTCACATGGATCATACATCCAGTGATAGATAGCATAAAAAATAAAATCAAAAGATTATGTGTCACACTAAATTTTTTTTCTCTTGAATGTGAACCCTACACATGAAAAAGGTAAATAAGGAAATAAGGTCTTCTTTTGCTCACTGAGAAAGTGTAGTTCATCAACACTCTGCTCCCGCCTTACATATTCCAATGCAAAAACCCTTTATGTCACATGTATTGTAAGTTTGTATGGCTATACTCCTGATCCATAAAATCTTAGCACAGTATATTCTTCCATTAAGTACCAATCAGCCAATTGTACTTCTTTTTCTAGTTGAATGCATTTTCTACATGATATAGGCAATCTAGGCATTGGAGTATTTGTAATTTCTTGATGCAATGTGATAGGTTGTCATTAGGTCCTACTAATTTAGAATACAGAATGTCAATTAGTCGACTGGGTAGTGTCCAAGGCAATTTGCAGAAGAAGATGACTTGGATAACTCATTTTATATTTTTTGTTTTTCCTTAAACTATTGAAATTAATTTTTTTGCATAGTTTTCCTTTAAAATAAGAAATTATTTCTCCTAAAGTTTAATAAATTGGCATAGACTTAGGATTGAACTTGTAAGAATAATCTTTTCTGATTTTATTATGATGAGGTTAATTTTACCTCATCATTTCCTCCCCCACCTAATTCTTGGAAGGTCCTCCTACTCCATAGTTATAACCCTAATTTTTATTTCACTCCTCATATAGGACACTGAGATCATGTACCTCTCTTGTTGTTGCAAATTTGCATCAAAAGCTTCAGGGTCATATATGAACCCTCTGTGAAATATCACACTATCTCTCCATTCATTAAAAATTTTGTCATTCTGATCAGTTGAGACATTGAAATTAGGAGGTGGATTAAGTAGCAAAGGAGGCTTGTATTCCATTCCTATCTAGTTTGTTTTAAGGGTTCTTAAGATTTTAACTAAAGCATCGACTCTTCTAAAAGACGACCTAAGATTAAGAGGGGAAATGACCTCTCTTTTCTTGAGGGAAGAAGGTAATGGATTGAACCTCTCTTCACAAGTGTGCCATGCTTTCCCAATCAATTTCTGCCCATGATTCATAAAATTATTGTAACACTGCCCAAGTCTGTCATCATACTTTTCTTTCATATTTTCATTAACAAGGAGAGACAAAATTGTGTCTTTGAAACCACCAGGCCTAGAATTTGGGGACCTTATTTGAAGACCCACTATCTTTTCTGCCTATGCAAACTCTTTTGTATGCTCCTGCCAATGATTTTAGTTTCTCATGGTAGACAACAAGGCTCTTAACTCTACTTATCCAACAAATGGGTTGATAAATAAATTGGTATGATTTTCTAATAAAAAATCATGTAGAAAGAATTCACAATTCAAATCTTGATCCTCAGGAGTTGACTCTACAACTATCTTAACAAATTATTTATCATTGGGCTCGTAAAGCTGATCATTGTAGATTCTAAATAGTTTGCATCTTATCCATTATTCTTTTAAAAAGATTGAGTATAATCTAGATGGCCTTCTACAATTTAATAGAAAACCAACAAGTTGACATGCATCCTATTTTTCTTTGTATACCCTGTGTAATGACTCCTTTAGGAGTACTAGTTCTTTCTTCAGCCTGTAATTCTCAGTTTGAACATTTCTTAAGAAATAAAAATTTTCCATCCTTTTCATTAATAGTGGGGGAATGCAAAATTGGAACCAATTGATTATAACTGGCTCAGTTTGGATTTCCTTAGATTCCATCTTTGGTCTCCCAGTGCATTCCACCAAGTCTTTTTTGAGCTCCACAACTCTGCTGATGGAAGACTTCAATTCTTTAGTTTTTGTTTTCTTGTCTTCTTCAAAGGCTAAGAGCATTAGCAATTTGTTTTGTTTAATCCTTTCAATTTATGTATTCTTTCCTGCAATGTCAACTTTATAAGTTGTATGCTCTTGATTCAACTCTTGCATTTGTCCTTTCAACTTATAAATTATTGTATCTTTTTCCTGTAATTGTAGTTTCAAACCTTGTATTTATTGATCCCTTTTATTTATTACAGTTGTATGCACCATCAATTCTTCTTTCTACAATTCAACTTGTTTATTACTTTTGTAAAAAAATTTCTATAGATTATCAATTTCTATTTTACATTTCTCTATTTCTGCAGTATCATCCTTTGTTTCAAATATCTCAATAATTTTATTAACAATAGGGGACAAATTACTTGGAATACCATCATCTCCTTCCTTTTCTCTTTCCTAAATTTCTTCAGTGAAGACCTCCTCCACATATGCAAAGTGGGAAGGAATCTCTACAAATGAATCTTATTTTTCTAGAGGTATTTCCTCTACATTAGCAAGCTTTGAAATCTCAAATAGTAGCTTGGGATTTTTCTTTTTGGAACTTCCTTCCATACCTTGCATTGGGGTTTTAGAGAATTTAGAGGCTAAGCATTTACTTCTTCTTAGTGGAGGAGGACCATGGAAGGTGACAGGTGTCCTATTTTTCCCTTTTCTCTTTCTTCTAGGGTTACTCAAATCAGAATAAACAAGCTCAACTTGTTCTAGAAAACCAAGGGTTTTGAATTCATTACTTACAAATTTGGGCACTTCCTTACTAGGGGTGGTGGAATAAGGAGCTTCTAGAGCTGGAGAGACCTTAGGGGAAATTTCTTCAGATGGTGAAGCAGTTCGGTGAAACGATTCCCTTGATTCTATTATTTTTCTGATTGAAGGTTTCTCAATTTTCTTTAGAAACTTTTCCCATTTGCCCTCTAATTTCTAGCGAAAATGGTAACTAAAAATTAATTGAATTAAACCATGGTGCTTCAGTGGCCCTATCCCTGTTTTATATCTTTCTATGGAAGTGTTTAGAGAGTCATATAAAAATTCAGGCAAATTTACCCTAAGAGTGGGGTTCTCTTTCTCATGACGCAAATGGATTTGCATTTTGAAAGCAACTCCTACTACAATAGCTAATTGACCTTCACAAGTAAAATATTTAATGATCCAAGCAACAAAAGTACCCCATTGCTCTAGTATGGAGGCCCTCTGGAACCCTTTATTCTGCCCTCTAATGCTCATTACTACCATGGGGTGAGGGTCTCCCTCTCTAACAAATAATTTAGATAATTTCTAGTACATCATTTGAGAGGTTTCTTTTATTTTAATAGCTGAATTTTCTAACCCAGATAATCGGGAAATGATTTTTGCACTTACCTTGAAATTCTTTCCATGAATTATCACTTCTCCATTTGAGTAGTTTTTAGCAAATGAGCTCACCAGATTTTCATCATATCCTTTGAATTTTATGATAAAATCCAACCATCCTGCCTCTTCAAATAGTCTAGAGATATTACTTAATCCCAATAATTTGTTAGTTGAATTTGGCTCTGACTTATTTTTACCACTCCCCATTTTCATATTTTCCCTCTCTGTAAAATATTTCAATCACTACCCAATCTTTCACACAACACTTTTGAAAATATTGCCTCTAAAATAACTTATTTGTCTTGTTTGCAGCTTATGAAGCAATGATTTTTAGAACTGCATGAAGGCATGAGAAAGGCTTGCCATACAAGTATTTGATCATTGAGTGGCACCACTTACTAAATTGGGAGTGAAGTTCATGCCAATTAATTATTCTTTATTCAAAAATAACTACCTACTTAAAGCGAAAATTAGTAATTACTTGCATTCTATGATCGTTTGAGGATCTCGTACCTTATAGATTTGACAAGATGATGTGAAGGTATTGGCTGAAGTGATGGTGAATTTTTTATGGTGTGAATGCGGAATTTTATGGATGATGAGGCTATTAATGAGGACTACGAGACTTGGTGGCTTTATTTACGGTAAAAAAAACAAAATAGGAAGACAGGTGTACTAGATATAATAATGGAAGTATCGTGAAATTTATAATGAATGAAAAAGGTGGTGGAATACGAATGAGCAAGTTCCAAAGTACGTAATTGACGTCACGCTCAAAACTAGTGCATAAGTTTTGGAGCACACAAGAGGTTTGTATTTGTGACAGAGAAGGCAGACAAGTTTTGGAGCATCCGTAAAAGACAAAATCGAGACGGTGATGAAATGAATGTTCTAGAGCATCGTTGAAAGATGCAGTCGAAGAAGGAATGAAGTGAAGGTTTTGGAGCATCGCCGAAAGATGTAGCCAAAGTAGCAACGGAATGAAGGTTTTGGAGCATTATCGAAATATGTCGCTGGAGTAGCAACGGAATGAAGGTGGAGTGAAAAGACTTTAAGAATTTTGAACTTTGAGAGCTTTGAACCTTAGTGCAGGAATGCTTTTTTGTCATAACAAGTTTTGTACATGTTCTAGACCATCAACATCAGGATCATAACATTCCAGAGCATCTTTGGAGGGTGCTCTAGAAGTTATTTTCTTTTTTTTTTTAAAAGTCCTGCAAAATGGAACAAAAATTAGCCAAGTCCAAAAGAAGAAAAATTAATGAAAATATCTTGGCATACATGTCTTTTTATTACACATTTTTAAAACTATATATATATATATTAACATTTTAGCAAATAGACTCTCCCTTGGTAGATTCAACACATTGGACTTCGCCCTGCATTTCCACCATTCTTGAGAATTCTTCCCTATTGACCGACTTATGGTAGACAAGCAAGTGATGACCATTAACTAAGAGGTTTCATGTGTCACCATCAATTGGTTTCAACCGAACAGTTCCATTTGAAAAGACTTCAGAATTCTCATAAGGTCCCAACCAATGAGTTCTGAGCTTTCCTCTATGATCTTTGTACCTCAAATCGAATAGCAGGGCCTAGTCTCCATTATAAAAATTCCTCTGCTTAATATGTTTGTCATGCCACACTTTTCGTTGATGTTAAATTAGTTCAGTTTTATGGACAATGTCTAGGTGAAGCTCATCCAATTCACTTAGTTGCGGAACTCTTTCAACTTGGGCTCGTTTTAAATCTAGACCTAGTTCCATAGTTGTTCTTAGATTTTGTAGTTCAAAATCAATGGGAAGAAGAAGTTTCTTTCCAAAAATGAGCTCATAAGGGTTGAATCCAATTATGGATTTCTAGGTTGTGTCGTATGCCCATAAAGCTTCAGGGAGTTTCCTGGTCCAATCTTTTCTTCCTGAAGAAATTGTTTTTTTTAAAATATTTTCAAGTTCTCTATTAGTTACCTCCACCTAGCCAGTTTCTTGAGGGTAGTAAGGTGATGAATTTCTATGGCTTACTTGAAAATGGTTGGAAAATTCTAAGAGCACTTTGGACATAAATTGGGGTCCCTGGTCAATAACGATAGTTTGAGGGGCTCCAAATCTGATGAAGAGTTTATTATAGAGGAAGCCCACGACTTACTCTTCCCTAGCTACTTGTAAAGCTTGAACATCTGCTCATTTTTTGACGTAATTGGTGCAAACCAATATGTATTCTTTCCCTTGAGAGGAAGGATCTATGGGTCCAATAAAATCTAAACCCCATTTCTTGAATGGTTCTAGCACTACCTATGGCAGTAAAGGCATTTGTGAAGAAGCGGTTGGTCTTCCTACTCTTTGAAATTCATCACAATGATGAAAATAGTTCTTAATATCTTTATGCATTGAACACCAATAGTATCTAGTGCCTAAGATTTTATGGGAAGTTCTATTCACAGAGTAGTGCCCTCCTGAAGGATCATCGTGACAAGCCCTTAGAATTTTGTAGGGTTCATCTGCTCTCACACATCTTCATAAGACCATATCAGGTCCACAATGAAATAACATTTCATTAATCCATTTGAATGGGGCACTTTCCTTGATAAGTCGCTTCTTTTTCTTAGTCATGAACCCCGGGGTATCTCAAAAGCAGCTAAATAGTTAGCGATATTTGCAAACCAGGGTGATTTAACAAAAACTACAAACAAATTTTCATCTGGGAACTCATCATGTACAGGAGTACTATCACCCTCTTCATGTTTGATTCATGACAGAAAATCTTCTACTATGTTATATTTTCCTAGTTGGTCAATAATTGTAGCATTAAACTCCTGAAGGAGTAATAACCATCTCATAATTCGACCATTAACTACAGGTTTGTTCATTAGGTATTTTACAGCTGAATGTTTTGTCTAAAATGTAACCTTATATCCTGTAATATAGTGGTAGAATTTTTTAATGGCATGAACAACAACTAGAAAAAATAAAATTTGTTGTATAGTTCCTTTTTGCAAAAGTAAGTTTTTTACTGATAAAATATATGGCATATTTACCCCCATTCTCATCTTCTTGATGAGCTCAGAGACAAGTTTTTCCTTAATGGTTTCGAATAATAGTAGACACACAGGCATCCAAACAAATTCTACTTCTTTTTGTGAAAGAAATAACATAGGAGCTGCTATTTACTGAAGCCTTCTATGAACCTTTTGTAGTAACCAGCATGTCCAAGAAAACTTTGAACATATATTTGTGTTTGAGGGATAGTCAATTGTTGGATGACTTCTATTTTCTTGGGGTCAACCTTTACTCCCTCAGAGGAAATATGATGACCCAAGACTATTCCTTGTTCTACCATTATTAAAAAAAATTCATGGCTAAGGGATAGTCTATTTTCCTCACAAACTTGTAAAACTTGGTCTAGGTTCTGAATATATTTTTCATATGTTGACCCATAGATTGTAAAGTTGTCCATGTAGACCTCTACACAGTCATTAATGAGAGGAAAAAATATAGCAAGAATGACTCTCTGAAAATTCATTAGAGCGTTACAAAGTCCAAAGGGAAGCACTTTTTACGCAAATGTGCCCCAAGGGCAAGTAAACATAGTCTTGTCTTGGTCTTCTGGGGAAACCTGTATCTAATTGTAACCACTAAATCCATCTAGAAAGGAGAAATATTTCCTTCCAGCCAAGTTGTCCAGAACCTAGTCAACAAATGGTAAGGGAAAATAATCTTGATTTAAGTGGCTTTGTTGAGTTCTCTATAGTCTACATAGATTCTCCACTTCCCATTTTTCTTTGGCACGACCACCATAGGTGATACCCACTTACTATCAGAGATAGGATAAATAAATCCTACATGGAAGAGTTTCTCAATTTCATTTTTGACCAGATCCTTTAATGTAGGATTGAGTCTCCTCTAAGGCTGGTGAACAAACCTTATGCTGGTGTCAGTATAGATGTGATGAGTATAGACACTTGGGTGAATTCACCTCATGCCCATTTAATCTAAAGAAAAATATTTAGACCTTTTTACCAACACATTGAATAACTTATCCTCTTATGTTTTTCTCAGCCAGCTATTGATGTTCAAAGTTTTTCCTTTGTAACAACATGATTGATTTTGTTCTAGGATGGACTGAAGTGACAGTATAAACTGGTTGTAATAGGGTATTGAGAGGACATCTATGAGGTATAAGTCAGTGAAACCTTGTGATATCTTCAAAGAAATGACTTGTTCTAGGAATCATGTTTGCTAAGGGACAAGGCATTTCCATTGTAGCATAGCTTTGCTTCATCCTGCCTATATCAATTGGTTGCACAAAAATTCTTGGAGCATCCAACATTTCTTCCTCCCTCAGGGTTATAGCAAGGCATGCTACATCACTTACTAACGCTTCCTCCAGTTCTTCTTCGTGTTGTTTAATTACTACCATAGCTAGAGAGACCAAACTGTCAGGACCATTGGATTCCTCTAGTTCATCAACCCAAAACTTTGGATGCTCAATAGGCTTAGCAGGGGGATATAAAAACAAACATTTACCATCTTGACCATGACAAATAGTCATTCCCCCTTCCCTGCAATCAATCGTAGTAACAACTGTGGCCAACCAAGGTCTCCCAATAATTATTGGGTAACTATCTTTGGGTGTAAGCGACTGAATTACCTGGAAATCGACTGGATATTCCCATCCATCAACTTTGAAAAGGATGTTTTTAATGACACCCTTTGGGATGGCTATAGAATGATTTTCCATTTGTAAGACTATGGTTGTAGGATGTAAATCAGTTAGTCCTAAATTTTCCATTACATCTACAGTCATCACGTTAATAGTTGCCCTGAGATCCACTAGTGTGTTAGGTATTGCTACATTGTTGATTCTAACAGTTATAAGTGGACTCCTAGAATCACCGTATTTTGGAGCAACAGACTTCCTAGATAGAAAATTAGCTAAATAACCATCAATATGAATGGTATTTATTTTATTTGGCTTCCTACCTGGCGTTTTAATACATAGTTGTTTGATTAACTGGTTTAACTCAGGAATTTCCTTTATTGCTTGCAATAAAGGAACTTCAATTTGAAATTGCTTAATCTCCTGAATTAACGTAGTTTCTGAGGCCATGGTTACTTCAGGAGTATCTTCCAAAGTTATTGAATTTAAACGTTCTGAATATGGTTCCATCGTGTTCTCCTTTCGAATGGGATCCTTCCTATGTTGACTCAAGGACTAACCTTCCTCCCCCTAAGACAGGTCAACAGGTCTTACCATTGAAAAAGGCTCTTTGTCTTTGGTAGTGGTATCCTGATTAGACGATGTGACTTTGATGCAACTTTTAGGCTCAGGTTCCTCCACTATTTCTTCAATAGTTGGAGGTTGAAGAGTTTGACCAGAGCACAACTACACATTTCTGAACTGTATCGCATTAAGCCCCATAACATTTTCATGTTCGGTAGAATAGACTGGCGTATTCTGGTGATTATTTTTAGGGTTGCTAAGTGGTTGCACTGGAAGCTGGGGTTGGTTCATCTACTCATTCAGAGGAGGGTTTTGAGTTGGAGGTAGCAAATTTTGTTGTTGATTCCTTCTGGGTTCAATATAAAACTGATTTTGTGCCTGATTCCATTGAGGGGCAAAATGTTTTTGTTACCATTGTTGTTGTTGTTGATTTGACCACTACTGATTTCCCCATGTTTGGTTTGCCCATTTGGGGGATCCCCAATAAGGAGTTACCAGTTAGGTTGTGTTGAAGGTGACTGATTCCATTGATTACGAACCCAATTATTTTGTGGTCTCCATGCAGAATTTTAATTTTGTCCATAAGATAAATTACCAACTTGACGTTCATTTAAGGTGTTTATCTCTTCTTCAACCTCAATGGTTTTTTCTTAGTATTCTTAATATTAGACAACAACTCACATTGATTTGAAGGATGGTTTTTCTCACAAAGTTAATAAACATTAACTTCATCTAACAGACACTCGTGCAATAGATGTTTATTTCAATACCTAGGACAATAAATTGACAAGGTCTTTGGGTTGCGAGTTTTAGCTTGTATACCATCTAATGTGGTATTCAACTACATGAGAATGATTGTTTTCAGATTTTCTATTTCTTCGCGGAGCTTACCTATCTCATTAGACCCTTTAAAAAGATTAGTTTTGTGGATTGCTCCCCGAGTACGGGATAAATTCTGACATAACTCATATTTCCTCAAGGGTTAGTTGAGATACATCAGCTCTCCCCATCAAATCAAGATGTCTTCTAGTTTCATCATCAAGACCTTTAAGAAAAATTGTTTTGAGAATCTCAAAACTAATGGCCGCTTCTCCACATCTTTTAGAGAGAAAGAGGAACCTATCGAGATAATGCTCTAAACTCTCATCCTCATTTTTTCTTAGTGTAAGCATCTCTTCCTTCCGGTCACTCACCCTATAGTAGATTTGGTATTTTTGCAAGAAAACATTCTCCATTTCTCCTCAGGATTTTATACTATCAAAACCCAATCCCATAAAACAACACATTGTTGAATCTTTTAGAGTAGAAGGAAAAAGCCTCAACTTTTGGTTATAATTTTTATAGTCATATGTTTGACATAAGACATTAAATTCAAAGAGAAATTTGTATGCGTCTTCTGAGGACAAGCCACATAAGGTTTGAAGGAAATCTAGCAAAATGTTCTTCATCACAATATCATCATCTACATCTAAGGTAATAGGATAAGTAAACGTTCTAGGAGGATGTTGAGGTTCATTGTGGTTAGGTTTAGCTCTATGATCTCCAATGATGTTCAGAGAATTTTGTTCCTCAAAGACAATTTCCTCTATAATTGGTTGTTTTGCCAGTTGCTCGTCAGGTAAATAGTGGAAAGCCTCAGGTGGGATAGGCTCAAATAATTCTTCAGAAGTGTGGTTGTCTAAGCCTTGGGCTTTCCTATGTATGATTGGTACGTATTTTGGGGGGTCTTTGGTATAAATCGTCTATGAGCACCTCTTTTCTTGACCATGCAGAAGAGGAAGCCGACGACATAATTTTTAGCATAAAATGAGATATCAAAACTGTCTCCTAGTAACACTTAAGCACAAAGGCTATTTCAAGTCCCCGAAAATGGCACAAAAAAGTGATAGGTTTTCATTAGGTCCTACTACTTTAGAATACAGAATGTCAATTAGTCAACCGGGTAGTGTCCAAGGCAATTTGAAAAAGAAGATGACTTGGATAACTCATTTTATATTTTGTATTTTTCTTTAAACTATTGAGATAAATTTTAATCTAAGTCTATTTAAATTCTTAGCTGGAAAACAATCTATTCTAAGAAAAATGGAAATACTAAGATAGAAATCATAAGATAACTAATTTAGAAAGCATCATGACTAAACTAGAGAGCAAGGAAACAAACAAACTGAACAACTGATATACTATGAAAGTAGAGAAATAAGTGAACAAACTATGGAGCATCTTTTTAAATAGTAAAAGATTATAACAACTACGAAAAGTAACTCACAATAACTAAAAAATGGTGCTTCGGAACTACAGAATTGACTCTCAACAAACTTAGTTACTTCCTACTGAACAGTTATCTATTTTAACAAATAAAAATACTTAACAGTAAAATACTTATCTATTTAAGCTATTTTCCCTCGAATGGCCAACTCGTGGGTTAACACTTCGTTCTCAAATCACATACACTAGAGATTCTGGAGTCTTTCCATTAAAAACAGTTATCATCATTCATAGTTCAACAACTTAGTAAGTAACATAAGAAATTTCTTTCATTCATCAGTATTCATAAATCATATAGGCAACATAACGTTATCAGTCAGTCTCTCCCGTATCTCTTTTGAAGTTACATTTTTATAGACAACTTATAAATAAATCCTAGATTCTAGATGGCATGGATAGCCATTGAAAAAGTCTTCAAAACTTAAAACTAACTTTTATGTCTTTAGAGATCAGGCTCAAGACGATCCATGAAGTTTTTGATAACAAAAATTAAAGAAATGGAAACTAATCTTTAGTTCATCCTCCCGATATTTAGGAGTAGTTTCACAGTGCGATAAGTACTTACTGTTATGTTATTTTATTTGTTAGATAGATAAATGTTTAGTAGAAAATCACTAAAGTTTTTCAGTTGATAAATGTTCAGTAGAAACTCACTAAAGTTTTTCAGTTGTTGAGTCTGAAGTTCCAGAGCACTTTTCTTTTTAACGAGTATGAGTTATTTGTTGTAGCTGTTAGAATATTTTATTGTTTAAGAAAATGTTTTATGGTTTGTTTACTTATTTTTCTACTTCTATAGTTTATCAGTTATTTAGTTTGCTTATTTCCATGCTTTCTATTTTAGTTGTGATGCTTTCTAAATTAGTTATCTTATTATTTTTAGTTTAGTATTTCCAGTTTTCTTAGAATAAATTATTTTCTAACTAAGAAGTTAAATGGCTTTAGATTAAAATTAATTTCAGTAGTTTCAAGAAAATCAGAAAATATAAAATGAGTTATCGAAATCATCTTCTTTTGCAAACTACCTTGGACATTGATCGGTCGACTTATTGAAATTTTATATTTTAAAGTAATGGGACCTAACGATTGCCTATAACTTTGCTAGATGACTGATTATTCCCTACAAACACTCAAGTCAACCCATTAAACCTACATTGGCAAATTTCCTCAATTGATCATAAGAAAGAAAGTTTGAATAATTTTCCTTTTAAAAAAGCAATTATTTCTCCTAAAGTTTAATAAATTGGCACAGACTTAGGATTGAACTTGTAAGAAATTTTTTTTCTGATTTTATTATGATGAGGTTATTTTTACCTCATCACAATGGAGTAAAAAAGTAGTCTACAAAATGACTGAGTTCCTTCGAGAATCATACATCCTTATCTCAGTGGTCCATTCATATACTTGAGCCATTTTATTTTTCTCAACATTACTATAGGGTTGAATGTGGAGCTTTTTTGTCTAAAACATTCCTCTAAATTTGAATGGAAGAAGATAGCACAAGTAGGTTGTGAACCTAAATGTCTTGGTGGAGCCTGCTTTAATCATTAAAAATTGTTTATGCATGGATTCTACAATGTGCTGAATAAAATTATATTTGACATGTTGAACACCGTAATGGATATTAAATACCATTTCAAGGAGGCTTGCACCCACTTCCAAATTTCTATCTACACTGAGGCAAAATGCTAGCATGAAAATAGTATCATGAACCCATGGTTTAAAAATATCCAAATCATAAGGAGTCTTATGATCACCTTTCAATTTGTTTCTATCCTGAACTATTTTATTTAAGAAAACATTTTTCTCCCTTTCTTCCACTGCTTCTTAGTCACTACAAAGCTTTTCTAGGTCAATGTGGATGTCTCCAAATTCTTCGATTGTAAACCCCAACACTTTTCCAAGTTCTTCTACATTAATGGATAACAATACTTCATTTTCTATCTTTATTAACAATTTTTCTTTTGTTATCATCATAATTCTGGGCACAGACCATGATACATTTTGGGCAAGGGAAAACCTCATGTAACAGCATGCACCCTAATCCAATTACCCATAGTGCATTGATACTATTAACTTGTGTTTGCTTTGCAACCATATTCTAAGATGAAAATCTAAGATCTAAGGTACACCTACAATACATTTTAGGATCATAAATATCATGGTACCCATTAGTGAAACCTAGGGTTTTAAGCAATTTTGCTTAATATATATTTTTATTGGATCTTACTCTAGTGGTACTGGTGGTGGAAATGCTTATACAATGTGAAGTTGTGAAATTTTTATTCCCTAATACCTATTAGTCCTCCTTAATTTTTCTTAATTCTTAAGTCTCTAAACCCAAACTTCAAATTTTGACAAAATAAGATTTTAAGAAATGTCAAACGATGAAATTTAGCCGAAAGAATTCTTTCACTTACCCAGATTCTGAGTCTTGACTCTTGAAAATATTAATGTTGACAGTTGTGGAAACTGGAATGGCTTTGTTGGAAATAGAACTATGGAATCCAAAATAGGGTGGTGCACTAAAATGAGCAATCTGAAGACTAAAGACTGAAATCTCCCTGTGTGCTGACCCTCTCACTTAAAAAAAAATGACTTGACACTTAGTAGTACAAAGTGCTTTAAATTTTTTTTTCTCAAAAATTCAAAATTGGAACATTAAAGTGAATGAAACATATTAGGTCTACAAGTTGCAAATTCTTAACCATTGATCTTTCTAAATCTAACAGTTATAGGGTGATTCAAGAGGTTTAAGTTTGCAAGCCTATCGCTTTATGTATTTCATTATGGAATGAAACTATAACCATATATCAAATGTTCACCCAATGGTTGAAACTAGAGTAACTTATGATATTAACCTAAAAAAATAAACATGATACATGTGTTTTAAATTTATTTTAAACTTTTGTACATGCTAGGATTTCCATCAAGGCCAAGGGGTTGGTAACTTAACGTTGTAAATATCCTCATGTGATGACCCTCTCACTTAAAATAAAATCACTCGACAATTAGCAATACAAAGTGCTTTAAATGCTTTTTTTCTCAAAAATTCAAAATTGGAACATTAAAGTGAATGAAACGTCTTAGATCTACAAGTTACATAATGCATATTCTTAACCATTGATCTTTCTAAATCTAACGATTATAAGGTGATTCTAAAGGTTTAAGTTCAAAAGCCTATCACTTTGCGTATTTCATTCTAGAATGCAACTACAACCATACATCAAATGTTCATCGAATGGTTGAAACTTGAGTAACTTATGATATTAACTTAAAACAATAAACATGACACGTGTTTTAAAGTTTTTTTAAACTTTTGTGTGCTAGGATTGACATCAAGGCCAAGGGACCGGTACCTTAATGTTGCAAAGGACTTAAAAAAATGAATAATGATATTGGGAACTAGGGGAGAAGGTCAATGAAAAACTTTGAGTTTTTATAATTTTTTTGTCAATTTGATGGAAAATTAGAAATCAATAACGAATATATTAATAGATACTGAAGTTCTAAAATCAGAAAATAACTCTTTACTATAAGTGTAAATGAATAACAAATAATAACACAACACAACCATTTATTTTATTCCAATTGAATTATAGTGTCACATTATTACATATCTTTTTAAAAAGGAGTAGTTGTAGAGCAAGCAAGCTCATGTTTTGTATAAATAACATATGTCATTGTGTCACTTTACATAGACACAATTTAATAATTTATTCTAAGTTGTTGCTTGTTACAATGGATTAAAAATTGATTCCAATTTCCAAGCTTCTTCTGCTGACAACTTACTACAAATGTAACTCTAAAAATAAATGCATGATTCCAAGCTTCTACTGGTGACAATGTAATACAAATGTGGCTTTGAAAATAAATGCATGATTCCAAGCTTCTGCTGGTAGATTTTCCAACCATGCTAGGGGAAAGGCAGTTCAAATCATTTTGGGGAAATGGGAGTTGTGAAGATACAAAATGTACTTATCCCCTTTGAGAACCAAAGTCATGCAAAAGATGTAATACAAATGTGTCTCTGAAAATAAATGCATGGGGCTTGCCAAGCGAACCATACTGGGGAATAGGGAGTTGTGAAGATACAAGAGGAGTAGAAAATCTTCTCCCATATTTTACGTGCAAATTCCATTGAATGGTATAGCACTTATCTCCATCAGATCTCCTCATCCTGGTTCAAAACCTATCTAAGAAGTCAGGCTAACCAAATAAACTTCTTTCCAATTCCACCCATTGTGAACTTGAAAGAAATTTGTCTTTTACTGATTACTCTGTAACTACATAGCTATAGGTAGGAGAATTTACAGTATCCCCAATAATACCACATCGTCTTCTTCTTGAATTCTTATTAACCCTAGAAAATGAAAACCCTTAGCACACTATCCACTATTCACTATCCCCATTTATGGGGCACCAGACACCAGTGCAACTACTAGCCTGGGTATAATGATAATCTCAATTTGTGTACAATTAAAATCTTTAATTTGATTGATGTTTGGCTACATGCAAACTGTAACTCAAGCTGACAAGTTGTCAAAATCACCAGTGCCACTCCAACGATATGAAATCATCAAAAATATTGTTTCATTAAAGCTATGATTTTTCCAAGAAATTTCTTCGGATGTTCATATCACATATGGCATTAATCATCGCCACTACTAGCACTGGCAGTAAGACAACCACACTTTCTTCAAAAAGATTGAGAATTTCAATTAAATGAAATGTACAACATCGAGGCATTGAAAATACAGAATGAGTGATGAGAAGTGAGCCTTGATCTCGCCACATGTCCACATCTAATGGTTGTAGTGTTATTTTGGAGGTTTCAATTTACAATTCTAGTGCTTTAGAGATTTACTTTTAGAATGCAACTACAACCGTCCATCGAAAATTCATCGAACAGTCGTGGTTAGATTCATTTGCGCTAAAATCTAGCTATAGATATGGAATATCCTTCACACTATTATAAATTATTTTATAAGGTTGATAATTCAGCCTTGTTTGGCCTATACATCCTTTGTGTAAAATGTTCTTCCTAGGTGGTCCCTCTTTTAAAACAAACATATAATTCACCACTTGAATCTTGGTATGGTCTCCATAAGGCTACGAGAGATTTTGCTACAAATAGGGGTTGTTGTGCTCATTTTTCTCAAATTGGTTTAGCGCTCTTGAGAAACACCAAGGGGAAATGGAGACTCCTTTGTTTCTGAATTCCACAAAGCAACAAAACCCTTTTTGTGGTGAAATAACTGAGAAATGAATGAAATGGATAATGGTGTCTAAGCACCCACTGGTGCTTCAGGCGGTGAAGGGTGTTTTGGGCCCATAATTTTTGTTGGCTACCCACAAGCTTAGGGGGAATTCAGAAATACCCACCATGTTTTTGGAAATGCTTGTGTACATGGGTGTCTCAAAAGCTCGGGGGAAGAAGCTATGCCAAATGATTTTTCAACACTCTATGTTGTAAAATATCGATGAGGCACTAGACAAAATTTATGGAAATTTCATGACTCCTCTATCATTGCACTACTACAAGGCTCAAGGGAATGAATTCCCGGTACCAAATTTTCCACTCATGTGCTCGTTGTACCATGCAACTCTCAAAAATTAGTCGAGGGAGATTGACAGGTGTATTGCCTTTCTTCTGTGTGTGGTTGACATTCTCAAAGACTGGCTGAAGGGTTGGGTGAAGGAATTTGCATTAGCTAAAGCTCATGATGGGGAAAGGTGGCCTTTGGATGAGGAGGATTGGGTTGGGCACTGGTGAAGAATGGGTAGGGAATGACACCAGAAGCTGGGAGGAATGAGAAAACCATCTTTCCCATAGTGCCTATGGTGGTGATTGTCCAGTGATTTTGAATGCAATGAAAGCCAGGAAGACCAGTGAGGCTAGTTGTAGCAATGCATAATCTGTTGTTTGTGGAAGTTCATTTTTGTTTTTGATGGTCATTGGTCTATTAAATATTTGTATTTCATACTCTATAAGTGTCCATGTCGGTCTATTAAATATTTGGGTTTTTAATGTTTTCTGGAAATGGAATTTACAAGCTCTTTTTGATTAAAACAAGGTGTTGCCCCCATATAGCAGCTACTTAACTATAAAAAAAACATGTGCTTAAGAGGATCCTTTAGAATTTCCTTAACATTTCACACCATTTTTTATCAATGATTCAGTAATACTAGTTCCTTAATATTTCACTCCTTGGTATAGTCCCTTCGATGGTTCCGATCATATTCCTTAATATTATTTTGGTTGTTATAACTAAATGATTTAATAAGTAATAAAATCTCAACCATTGATTTCTAGAAATCTAATGGTTCTACTATTGTTCTAGAGGTTTCAATTCACAAGCCTAGTGCTTCAAAGATTTACTTCTGGAATGCAATTATATTCGTCCATCAAAAATTCATCGAATGGTCATAGATTATATTAATTTTCACTAACATCTGGCTTCAGAAATAATAAATATGTTGACAGTTGTTCGCATTTCAGACTCTTTATGAAGGAATTTGAAAGTATGGAAAATATGTCCCAGAATTTAATATTTTTGCCAACCACACTGATTTTTATTAGGATATCTGTTTATTTCACCACTAAATTTTTTATTAGTGGGTGGGTGCATGGAAATGGGTAGCAATTCCGTGGACACTCAAAAAAGAAAAAAAAGTTGAAAAGCATAACGGGAGCGCATTATAACGCACTCACGTTATGGCTTTTGTTAAACCTAGGCAAGTTCCCTTCGGCCACCAATACAAAGACATAACGTGAGTGCATTATCTTCTATTAAAAGCAAAAAAACAAATGAAAATCTCTCATTTGCATTTCGACTAGTTTTTTTGCTCCACCCGCGGCCAAAAACCCCAAATATCGTGCTCGCATTCTAGGAGAAGAATTTCTTCCCCAAGAATCTGAATTTCTTCACCAAGAATCCGAATTTCTTCACAACGATGGCGCCACGACGATGAGGAGTTGTAAGAGGTAAGGATTCTATGCTTTTTGTTTTGAATTTGTTAGTTTTAGGTTGAATTTGATATCTATTTGTTTGAATTTTTAGGAGATACAAATCAACCTGCAAACCCTCAAAATCCTCAACAGGAGGACCAACCAAATCCTCAAGATCAAAATCAACCACAACATCAACCTCCTCCACCAATCACTCAACCCCCTCCTGGCACTCAACAAAATTTAATGAGTAAAATTGAGAACAACAAAAAACAAATTGACGATTTGAGCAATAGGTTGAGTGATCCAAATGGTTCAACCATAGAAAGAATGACCCTAGCAAATTCATTAAAAGATATGTTAACAAACGTAGATTCAATTAGCAAAAAAATAAATGGATAGGAAGATAGGAGGCAGGCAGCTAGGGAGTATTATGCAAACAAACTATCATACAAGGAAGTGAAAGATTTAAAAATAACAAAAGGTGATTTGTGCTCATTATTCATCGACCCACACACAAATCAAAATCTTACCCTCAATGCGAAGATTTTTCCTATCCATTGGTGCCACCACCAACAAATGGAGGATTGGTTTTATGATAGGTGGTACATGGTCTTCGATTACCCATCGTGCAACAATTGTGAGGTCTAGCAATATTTCCTTAGGAAACTATACAGTGAGTTCATATTGAACAAAATCCTAAATTATTTTGATATGAGGGATTTCCAGGGGAGAGGTGGGGGGTCAGCTCAGGATAGACCTAGTGCACAGCCGGATCCTACGCGACAAGGTAGATGAGCACTCGCTAGGCCACCTCATGAGCACATTGTTATGCCTTTCATCATGAAGGAAAGTGCTGACGTAGAGACATTGCAAGCAATCAACACTTTGACCCAAAGTGTCATCCATTATAATAGCCCTATTTTACAGTGCCATCTAGGGGAGTCTTCTAGTGGTGGTCTTTGAACACATGTGTGTCAATCTTGTGGGGCTACTTGTTCACATGACCCCACTGACCCTCAGGAGACTAGTACATAGGATCCGTCTGTAGCTATGGAGATGGAGAGGGCAGTTGACATTTTGCATGAGGCATATGGCATTAATAGTCAGGTAAAAGTTAGTGCATGTGTTCATTGAATTTAATTTATTAAATTTCGATTTTGAAATGCAAGATTAACTAAAAATGTTTTATGATTTTAATAAAATTGCAAGGTCACAGTGTTGAGACTGGATACACCGACCCCCCACCAACCTATTTTTGTAGTACACCTATCGCTAGGGTATGTAACTAGTAAACAATTATAAGTTTATTGCATATTAATGGTATTGTTTTATGAATGATAATTTAATATGCAATTTTGGATGTTGAACAGACTAATATTGGAGGTTTTGATGGAACACTTCCCAGTAGTGGTGGATTTACTCAAACCATGTAGGTAATAGAATAAAGAGTTTAACTAATGAATAAATTACTTAATAAATTTGTGTAGTTTATGCATGCACATCATTGATTACGTTGAATAATTTGTTGTTTTATTTTCAGTTGTTGCGAGACGATACACCTCTGAATGTGATGAGGGCAATGGATATTGGTGTGACATTTGCTATACAATCCTCAATAGCTCTGACAGAAAAGGTATGAGGCAAATTAGTAAATTTTAATTTACATTTGTTGTTATAGATGTTAGTTAAGGAGAAATCAAACCATTATTGATTCACGTAGTTTTTGTCTATTTGCATGATTTATATAGGGTTTGAGCACGCCTGAGCATGGGCATGAAGATATTTCCCTCATGGATAGAGATCGTGAGATTGCTGTAAGTGATTATTTTGTCAAATATATCATTTTTTATAATATAATTTCTATATATTCATGTCTTTACTTCTTACTATAATAGTTAAAACTTCACCATGAAGTAAACCCTAGGAGGAGTAGCAGGAGCACTCCACAAGCGCAACAAAAACAAGTGACAGACTTATCACCATCCGAGCCTAAAGGAAAGGGAAAGATTTTATTTCCTGGGCATGGAGAGCAATGCCTTTTGATTCCAGAGTCCTTTATTGTATCCCTGCATGGCAGTTTTGTACATATTTTTTATTGGACATATTTGACATTGTATGCCTAGATGGCATTCTCGTAAACCTACATGGCTATTTTATACATATATTTCATACTTATATCGACATATATTTATGTATGCCTACATGGCTATTTGGTTAATACAAATATCTTTTTTCGATGCCTATCCATATTTGCATTCTAAATTGATGGTTCAATAGATATGAGTTACATATATTCAAGTGTATACTTTACAACTTACGTGTGTACTTTGTGACTTACATGCATTCAAGTGTATACTTTGTGGCTTACATGTTTTCATGCATATACCTTGTATTCATGCATATACTTTTTTTTATTTGTGTATACTATGTATTCATGTGTATACTTTTTGAGGCTTACGTGTTTATGAGTACTTGTAGTTCCCTTATTGAGATGTACATGTTTGACTTATTCACTTGTATAATTATTAATTGGTTAGCCCTAGCATTGATCTATGTCATCCTCAATGCATGATCCTTGAGATGGAGTAAGTACACCCTTAAGGTCAAAAGGAGTTTCACATGCATTGTTCGTAGGCTCGTTTTGGTAGTGAAACCAAAAACCTCTTGCATGATTGAAACGAAAAAAAAATTCTTTTATAGCAAGTCTGAAGCCATTATCATTCTCCATCAGTTCTTCATGTATCCACTCCCCATTAATGGTTGTCTCATGATGTTCATGAAACCAAGCACTTATCTCATTTGTGATAGAAGAAATGTATGAAGATTTATCTTCCTCCTTATGAACCATTCATTATCATGAGAGATAGGTTCTTGTGAACCACTACTAATGAATCATGGGTCAATGAGTTTGACTTGTAAAACTACACGATTGAATCCCGATAGCAATATCACAATATTTATATATCTAAATGTGCTATTTCCTTCAGCTAAAATTTCTGCTTATACTTATGTGATTGATGTATGTTTGTGTATGGGATCATAGTAATTTCTATTTGATGATGCTATTGTGTCTTTAAGGTTTATTTATTAAAGGGTGCATGAAACAAGTTTTAAATCCTTACAAATCTTTGAATTTCTTAGGTTTTTCTATTTGTCGATTCTGGGCTCCGAGCCCGAGTCCAAGTCAAAAAATGGCTTTTCAAGTTCGAGGCAATTCCTAGTCTTGTAACACTGGTGTGAACACATCGAGGAATAATGTATATGTCGATGAAGAGAGAACCCATCCTTGTTTCCTAACAAACCATTTATCCCTCAAAAGCACTCTTGCTCTTCCCAAGACCTATTATCTGGTCTTCCTAGGGTATTCCTCTCTACCCTACTAAGGTATCACTCCTAAACCCCTCTCACCACGTAAGACTCTCCACCAATTTCAAATTCTTCTCCATCACTCCCAATCCACCAGTAAGCTTCCTTGGGCTCCACACTGACCCAAAGTGTGCTAACCACTCCAGGGCTAGGGAAGGGTATCCTAGTTGTCCCTTTGTTGATTTTTCTTCTCACTGATCCATCTTATTGGATTCTTTCACTTTTTACCCATCACTTTCTTGAAAAACTCAATTTTAGGCCTTGTAGCCTTCTGCCCCAATTTGGCCTCCTAGAACCCGTTTTCTTGACTTTTCTCACAAACAGTCTTAACAACCCCCAAATTTTTTTGTAGATTCTTTCTTTTGACCATCAAGGATCCAATATTTACTAGGCCTTAGGTCCTACAAGTGTTCGTACATATGATTGTCCTCAAACCCCCTATTTTCAAGGGTTTCTAGGGTTTTTGGCTCTTTTTCCTTCTTTGACAACTTCAACGACCTCATCAAATCTCCTCCTGGCACACACATGACTAAGATAAATGTGCCTACACTCCCATACTATTTTTTGGCACAAACCAATCCATTTAGCAACTCTCCTTGCTGATGTCCTCTCCAAGCTACTAGCCAGAATGCACTTGTACTCGCCTAGTGCTTGATGATTTCATCACCTTCCTTGCAAAACAAGACCCAAAAACCTATATGTACAATATTTAAATAGTCCCCAACTTGATTCCAAGTGGCCATGAGAGGAAAGCCATAGGAAGTCAAGTGGGACTCATTATTTAAAAAATTGGCCTGAACCGGCAATGAGACCAAGAACACCAAAAACTTGCAAAAAGATAACCAGTCGGTCTAGATGAATAATCTAATGCTACAAAAGATAAGTGACACAAATGGAAGAATCAAAGCATCAGATAAGTCTTTTCAATCCATTCTTGACTAGATGAAGGCTCAAACACAAAAATTCAATGAAAACTTGCTCTCTTCCAATCACAAAAATGTACTCTCCAAGTTTCAATTCGTGAAAACAATCCTCCAACCTAGGTATTAGGGTTTTTATGACCTTATATACCTTTCTCCCATGTGCTAGGACCCTTGGGTTGGGCTTGGAGCATCATTAATGCTATTTTCCAACTTTTAGGACAAATAGCCAAGGCAACATTGCTCAAAATGCTCATAGTGTCCAAGACTTACCCAAACTGCAAGCCCCTAACAAACCTATTTCCAATTCACTCATCAAAAAAACTCTTGGGACTTTACATCATAGTCCTTATTCCCTTGGTGGTTGGCTAGAACCACCTACACGCCAAAATTGCAAAGATCTCTCCAAAAGACCTTAAGGTGCTCCTGCACCATTCTCCCCCCTGCAACAAAGAAGTTAAGGAACCTGTGGTGTCAAGAGCTCCTCACTAATTCCATGCTTCTTAAAGTCACTTTTTGCTATCCAAGTAGCCTCTAACTCTAGTTGATGTGTCCACTTCACTAGGTGCTCCATGTATGTCTTGTGCCTAATCTTCTTCTTCACCCTTGAGTGTAAAATCTTTTCCACTTGTGGTCTGATCTGATTAGGTACCTTGAGTTCATCCACATCCTTAATCACCTTAGCACTATACTATTCCTCATTCATTTTTGTTCCTTTATACTTCACCAAGTCCTTCACATTGAAAGGCGAAATGGACAACTGCTTGGGTAACTCCACCTTGTATGCATTGGATCCATACTTAGCCAACACTTTGCATGGCCTTGTCCTTTTCATCTGCATCAGTACTAACCACTCATATAACCCATCTATGGTTTTAAAAGATTACTTCCATTCATCTCCCTCTTTCATCCTAATCTGATAGTAGCCACTTTTCAAATCAATCCTGGAGTAGTACTTAGCACCCCCTAAACAGTCCATTAAGTCTTCTATCCTAGGAATAGGAAACCTATATCTAATGGTTATCCTATTTATGGCCCTAGACTTAGTACACATTCTCCACTTATCTCCCTTCTTAGGTGCCAACACCACTAGAACAACACATGGGCTTATGGTTTTCCTGATCGACCCTTGGTCCAAAAGTTCTTGAACTTGCCTTGCTATCTCCTTGTTCTGCTCTAGTGTTATTTTGTATGCAGCCTTGTTAGGAAATGTTGCTCCTAGTACAAAGTCAATTTGATGACTAATTTCCCTCTTACGTGGTAGTGTAGCTGGTGTGCCTTCACAAATGATATCCCTGAACTCATCCAACAGTTGCTTCACCTCTGCTGTCATAGGTAGCCGACTAGGCGACTCCTCCTCCTTTGGCTTCAACATGATTGCATAGAAAACTCCTTCTTCCTCCTTCATGTCTCTTAGGAATTCCTTTCCACTCATCAAAACTATAGTTGATTCTTCCTTTTCCACTGTGCCTTCTTGGGGAAAAAACTTTGTGATTAAGCGCTTGAGCTGGAGTATACTGGAATGGGTGACCTCACAGGAAGGCCTAGTGCTTGATCTCTGTGAGCATCACTTAGATGAAATGAGTGCTAAGTGGGCCATTCAATATCATTTCAAATTTGTTGCTTTAAGCAACTTACAAATTTGCAACTTAAGACTCCTCCAACCTAAGGGAACGATCTGGTGGAACATAGCTCAGAGAGATTCCACATGTTTCAATGCAAAAGACGACCATGCCTAGAATAAATATACCTATTTGGATGTGTTGGAATAGTCCACTTGGTCACACAAGTTGCAAAATGAAAGTTGCACCACTCTGTAACTTTCCACTACCTGCATTTGATGCTTTTTCCATCAAGTGAAAATCCACCACCACTGGAAAACCACTCCGAGATAGCCAAAACCGAGAGAGGTTTTTGTAGAAAGGATCAATGCAATCCTATCAGATTAGATGAGAAGTTTCTAAGCATCACGACATCTGAGTAATAGCATGCTGAAGTTTGCAGCCATTTTGCACTTTGGACCCTTAAGGGATCGATCCGGTGGAACATAGCTTAGAGCGATTCCACGTGTTTTGGTGCAAAAGAGGATAGTTCCTAGTGTAAAAATACCTATTTAGACGTCTTGGAACAGTTCAATTGGTCACATGAGTTGCAGAGCAAAAGTTGCACCACTTTGCAACTTTGCACAACTTGAATTTGACACCTTTTCCATGCAGTGAAAATCTGCCGCCATGAGAAAACCACTCCAAGATAGCCAAAATTGAGAGAGGTTTTTGTAGACAGGCTCAATGAAATCCTATAGGATTAGACAAGAAGTTTTTAAGTGTCACGGTACCTGAGTACTAGCATGTTGAAGTTTGAAGCCATTTTGCACTTTGGACCCTTAAAGGATCGATCCGGTGGAACATAGCTTAGAGCAATTCCACGTGTTTCAGTGCGAAAGAGGACTATTCCTAGTGTAAAAATACCTATTCGAATGTGTTGGAACAGTCCACTTGGTCACATGAGTTGCAGAGCAAAATTTGCACCACTTTGCAACTTTGCACTGCTTGAATTTGACACCTTTTCCATCAAGTGGAAATCCATCGCTAAGAGAAAACCACTCCAAGATAGCCAAAAATGAGAGAGGTTTTTCTAGAGGGGCCCAACACCTTTCTATATGATCAAACAAGAAGTTTCTAAGTGTCATGGTATCCGATTACTAGCATGCTGAAGTTTGCAGCCATTTTGCACTTTAGACCCTTAAGGGATTGATCCGGTGGAACATAGCTCGGAGCGATTCCACATGTTTTGGTGTGAAAGAGGACCATGCCTATCATAAAAATACCTATTCAGATGTGTTGGAACAGTCTGCTTGGTCACACGAGTTGCAGAGAGAAAGTTGCACCACTTTTCAACTTTACACTGCTTGAATTTGACACCTTTTCCATCAACTGAAAATCCACCGCCATGAGAAAACCACTCCAAGATAACCAAAACCGAGAGAGGTCTTTCTAGAGGGTCCCAACACCTTTATGTATGATTAGACAAGAATTTTCTAAGTATCACAGTATCTGAGTACTAGCATGCTGAAGTTTGCAGCCATTGTGCACTTTGGACCCTTAAGGGATCGATCCGGTGAAACATAGCTCAGAGTGATTCCACATGTTTCGGTGTGAAAGAGGATCCTAGCATAAAAATACCTATTCAAATATCTTGGAACAGTCTGCTTGGTCACATAAGTTGCAAAGCAAAATTTGCACCACTTTGCAACTTTGCACTGCTTGAATTTGACACCTTTTCCTTCAAGTGAAAATCCGCAACCATGAGAAAACCACTCCAAGATAGCCAAAACCGAGAGAGGTTTTTCTAGAGGGGCCCAATGCCTTTCTGTAGGATTAGATGAGAAGTTTCTAAGTGTCACGGTATCTGTGTACAAGCATGTTGAAGTTTGCAGCCATTTTGCACTTTGGACCCTTAAGGGATCGATCCGGTGGAACATAGCTCAGAGCGATTCCACGTATTTCGATGCGAAAGAGGACCATTCCTAGCATAAAAATACATATTCAGACATTTTGGAATAGTCCTCTTGGTCACACGAGTTGCAGAGCGAAAGTTGCACCACTTTGCAACTTTGCACTGCTTGAATTTGACACCTTTTCCATCAAGTGAAAATCCACCGCCATGAGAAAACCACTCCAAGATAGCCAAAACCGAGAGAGGTTTTTCTAAAGGGGCCCAACACCTTTCTGTAAGATCAAATGATAAGTTTCTAAGTGTCATGGTATCCGAGTACTAGCATATTGAAGTTTGCATCCATTTTGCACGTTGGACCCTTAAGGGATCGATTCGGTGGAACATAGCTCAGAGCGATTATACGTGTTTTGGTGCAAAAAGAGACCATGCCTAGCGTAAACGTACCTATTTAGATGTGTTGGAACAATCTGCTTGGTCACATGAGTTGCAGAAAAATGTGTACAAATTGTTTACATGACCTTTATATGACCTTTTTCACATTGTTTACATTTCAAAATTCAAAGTTTGCAAATTTTCCTACTCAAGGGATTTACAGAACAAGGTGCTACTACACCAAACATGAACTTCAACCTTACAATATTTGAGTATATCTCATTATGTAATTAAATCTTATTACAGTTCCTCTGGCACTTCGTTCTCTCAGATCTTTTACAATGTCACTCATACATTCAAGATTCTCTTTAAATGTCTACATCATAGGTGCTCATCACGATGTTAGATTCAAATGAGTAACTTGAGATTCTCTCACTAAGCTTCACATGTTCTCTTACAATGGCTTGAAATCAAAATTGAGATCTGTCAAAATCATCAAAATAAGTATGTTGTATTGCTTTTTTGGCTAAGATTTTCTTTGATGCCTCTTAAATCAGCATTTTCTGCAACAAAAGATCAATCAACCCTTAGTAGTTTACTTACAAATATGCAGAGTAAAAGAGAAAAATAAGGAGCATCCAAAATGGAAATGAAATAAAAATAGATGGAAGGCACTTACAGATATTGCATGAAGGCATCAAAATAAGGATGTTGCATTACT
This sequence comes from Sequoiadendron giganteum, assembly GCA_007115665.2. Classification (NCBI taxonomy): domain Eukaryota; kingdom Viridiplantae; phylum Streptophyta; class Pinopsida; order Cupressales; family Cupressaceae; genus Sequoiadendron; species Sequoiadendron giganteum. The sequence goes on from CM021101.1 coordinate 637,305,634, forward strand.
TTTTTGGTTGACATTCTCTTGGATGCCTCATATATCTGCATTTTTTTGCAAGGGGACACCAATCACCGTAAAAGAAGATGATAGCATTGGAATAAAACAAATTAATGTGCATACAAGTATAAATTAATAAGAATCAATGTGCATATACTTACAAATTAATCCAATGAACCATCCGGAACTGCTCTACTCTTTATTGTGTCAAGTATTGCCTCATGGTCAAACTCACGGACCTTCCATAACATCTTGTTCAAAGGTCTACCCCCATATTTGATCAAATGAACATTGGATGCCATGACAAGGTTCGAGTAATGAAGAATCTTACGATGCATGTCAAAGTCTTGAAATAGCCAATGTTTAACACTTGAATGTGGGTACCTTCTAAGCCATGTTCCAGTAACCACAACTGACCCTATAGGGTATTCGATGTTTTCTCCATCTATAACTAGGGCCTCCAATTTCTTTTTTGTCTCAACACAACGACACATGTAATAGTCTGTTCCCTCTTCATTATATTCATCTGCAATAATTGCATAAAAGTGCCTTGCATTGATATGTGCAAAAAATCTCTTGAAATTTGTCAACATTACAAATACAGTACAAAGTAACATCTAACGATATGAAATTTCAACAACTAAGAAAGTAGATATATCACCTCGTTGAACTAGATCTGATATGTGGTCAAAGTCCACTGATGATTCTATCTGTGTCAGTTCCAATGTCATCAGAGGGCGATATGTGTGAAGCGGGCTAAGATAACTTGTGAACCATTTGTCAACCCACTCCCCTGACTCACAATCAATCCAGTCTTGCATTGTACATGAAGAACAAAAGCATACCATCTTTCGTGTATCAATACTCCATGAACCTATATTTGAGCTAAGGAAAGAGTGTACCTCACTCGATCCTATTAGTGTACAACAGTCTTCATATGGTGCAATGTTAGTATCATCCATCAACCAAAAAAATCTATGAATTGAAGATGTACCTTCATTACTTGGACCCATTAAAGCATTACACCACTCGACGATTGATTTTGCATTTGTCAACTTTGCATTGTCTTTATACTTTAACTCTTCATGTGCTAATGCTCTTTTCATGCATGCTACTACACCATCATGCTCCCCCTTTCCATGTTCAACCTCACAAAATTTCCACATATGTTGAACACCTGTAATGACATGCATCTTGCACAACCAGTAGAACATGCATGAGTTCTTGAATTGTGCTACACAGTTATCAAACCATATTATATGTTGATCGTATTCTATGCCCCTCTGAGCCAAACCACTATGGAAAATCTAGAAGCAACCTTGCACGAACTTTGGAGAATGTGTGTGATCATCACTAATGTAAAAATGGTACTCCCTCAATACCTTCCTTTGCTCATCTATACTATCAGATGCATGAATGAATGCTATGTGCACAAATATCAAAACTTGTGTGGATTTGTAATACTATGACTGCACCTCATGTTGTGGCTGTAGAGTGTAATTCTCTACAAAGTCAACCATGGATACTATGCTTCCAACTCGAAAGGTGTCCTTCAATAGCTTGAACTGTGTGTCCAACCATCAGGCTCTATGGGTATGCATTGCAAACTCAGAAAGTATACTATCACGAAATATGGTCATAAATTTGTACACTGGAATCTTCTCAATAACCAAATCACACCTTTTTGCTTGAGACCCATCCTTTTGTAGCATATGCCACTGTTTTATACTTCCCGAATTCTACTAGTTTTTGGCCCACCTCATATGTGCTTTCCATATGTTGACATACTGGCATACGCTGGAAGCCACTGCAACGCTCGCATGAACCATCCAAGCATGTTGTCCTATAGAATATCTGGCCATCCTCTATTTCACATAAATTTTTTGATAAGAACTCTCTTGAAGATTTTGGTGGGGCTTCTATGCCACAATCCTGCAAAACATCATTAGTATGCAAATCTAAACATATAGAATGATAAAAATCGTAATGGTTAGAAAATTCAATATGTAGTCTACAACAACAAGTAGTGCGTGTGTGATTTATCTTGACATAAAAAGGTTTAAGCAGTTCAAAAAATCTTTGAGAAATACTAATTTGAGGATAATCATTTTCAAATTTCTGAAAAAATTGGGTTTGAGTCATATCCAAAAAATGCTTTGGATGTGGCTCACAATTCTGACTACCGATTCTCCTTCTTACCACATCCCTTTGATTCGGAGATGGCCTTATGTTATTCTTCCAATACTCTTCAATTAGTGTTGTCAAGGCTTCGATAACTTCTTTATATTTTCGTGACAGTCTTCCCAAGAATTCCCATAATTCATTTGTATCATTGCCCTCAATTCTTTGCCACCTTTGAATGGCTCTTGATAGTCTTTCTACTAATTCCCATTTTTTCACTAGTCTTTTTAATTAGGCGAGCTCTCTTTGTTTGACAACTTACCAAAGTCGATGTGATGACATGTCAAGTGACATTTATATCCTTTGAGCATGAGGTCTTACCCACACTCTCATAAGCATCCATTAGATTCTTCACAATAGTGTCTTCACTTGATGCATTCGATGTTCTCAACCCAAGAGTCTTCATGATGTTCCTATACTTTACACCCCACATCATTTCAACAAATAGTTGACATCTTGCAGTCTCATTTAGCCTTTCAGAGAATCATTCCCAAATCTTATCAGCATATCTTCTACAAGTGTGTGTTGAAATCTTACCTTCCATGTGCTATAAAATATCATCATCAATATTAATCAAATACTTTGGCTTTCTATGCAAAATTCTTGGTGGTTTTCTCCTAGGTACATACATCTCAACATTAGGAATTTCATCAATATTTAATTGAGGTGCGCTAGATTGCATACCTTCGATCGAGGGTGGAGAAGAAGACATACCTTGAGGTTCACATGGGAATGATGGCATACCTTCTTCATCAATTTCGAGTGATGATGTACTCTCAACTTGAAATGTGTTGGATGGTGTCCAACAATATTCACTTGCGGTAAACGGTGTCCCTCCATATTCTCTTGCAGTAGATGGTGTCCATCCATATTCACTTGTGCTAGATGGTGTCCCTCCATATTCGCTTGTGCTTAATGGTGTTCCTTCATATTCACTTGTCGTAGAGGGTGTGCCTCCAACTATGGTATCTGAATCTATCTTACGATGATGCTTTCGCATTCATGCCTTTTGTGCTACCAATTCCTGTTCTCTTTTTGATGGTTGAGGTTCCTCTACAATCGGGTTGTTTTCATCAATCATTTCCAATTTCTTCTTTTCACGATATGCCGCCACCTGAACTCTCTCCTTTTCTTTCAAGGTTTCGTTCTCTTCATCTGTTAGTTTCCTCTTTGTCTTTTTCTTTGGCATGGCAGATAATTTTATCCGTACCATGGTAATGAGACGAATATTAGTTCCAAAAAAATGTATCCATTCAAGATAATTAAAAAATATATGTCATTGAAGGATTCATTTATGTGTGAGTTAAGGAAAACTTAGGGTAGTCTAGAGCCTTGAAGTTTGGAGAAGCCTGAATGATGAAATTAGTCAAATTAGTCTGTGTAGACTTGGCAATTTGTCCTAAAAGTGGGAAAAGGGCATTAATGATGCTCTAAGCCTGACCGAAGGGTCCTAGAATGTGGGATAAAGGTATATAAGGTCAGAAAAACCCTAATTGACCATGTGGGAAATCTATTGTACGATTTGGAGTTTTGGACTTGGGGAATTTGTGAGTTGGAAGAGTGCAAATTTCATTGAACTTTTGTTTTTGTGCCTTCATCCAGTCAAGAATGGATTGAAAGGACATGTCTAATGCTTTGATTCTTTCAATTGTGTCACTCATTTACTATGTGAAGCATTATATCAACCATTTAGTTCAATTTCTTTCTATTTTACAAGTTTTTAGAGTTTTTGGAAATAATGATCCCCACTTGAATTCCCATGGAAAGGCTACCATGGCCACTTGCAATCAAGTAGGGAACTATTTTTATAGTGTATATATGGTTTGTGGTGTCTTGGTTTGTAGGGGAGATGGTGAATTCATCAAGAACTAGGCAAGTGCGAGTGCATTCTGTCTAGTGGCTTGGAGAGGACAATAGTAAAGAAAGTTGCTAAATGGACTAGTTTGTGAAAATGAAGAGCAATAGAGTGTGGGAACATGTATTCTAGACATGTGTGTGAAAGGAGGAGAGTTGAGGAGGTCATTGAAGCCCTCAAAGTTGGAAAAAGGAGCCAAAACCCTAGAAACCCTTGAAAATAGGGGGTATGAGGACAGTCCTATGTACAGATGCCAAAGGGACTAAACACCTGGTAAATCTTGAAACCTAGGGTAGCACTAGAAAGAATATATACAAATATTTGGGGATTGTTAAGACCGTTTTTGAGAAAATCCAAGAAAACGGGTTCTAGGAGGCTTAATTGGGCAAAAGGCTACAAGGCCTAAAATTGGGTTCTTCAAGAAAGCGATGGGTACAAGGTGAAAGAATCATATGAGATGGATCAGTGAGGAGTCAAATCAACAAGGGGATAGTGATAATACCCTTTCCTATCCTCTAGAGTGGTTAGGACACTTTGGGTCAGTGTGGAGCCCACAGAAGCTTAGTGGTGAATTGAGAGCAATGGTGAAGAATTTGAAATTGGTGGAGAGTCTTATGAGGTGAGATGGGTTTAGGAGGGATCCTTGAGTAGGTTAGAGAGGAATACCCTAGGAAGACCAGAGAATAGGTCTTGGGAAGAGAAAGATTGCTCTTGAAAGATAAGACTCCCCATCAATTGTTGAAGGAGTGGTCTATGTAATGAACTTTTGACCTTGTGCAAGGTATTTTGAAGATGTTTGATGCTTTGGAATGGTCTAGGAGGGCCCGGGTATAGGATTTTCTATAAACCCTCCCTCTTTGCTTTGAAAAATGGGGGTTTTTGTATTGGAAGCCTAGTTGAGCGGGTAAGGTCCTAAGACCTAGAAATTATCTTGTTTTGAGACCTAGAACTAAACAACTTGTGAATGACATAATCATTGGTTGATGTTTTGAGGAACCTAGTTGATTGTAATAAGTTATTTTCAAGATTTTTGAAGGTTTTTTGAAGGTCCTTGAGGAATTGGAAAAACTCTTAATGCTAATTTGAGTATACGAATCAAATTTTTTGTGAAGGGAAATATAGTTGAATAAGTGTGTCAAGAAAGGTGTTGATTTCTTCCTTTGTACTGCATCAGTTTGTGCAGAGGGATTGGAAGGTGTTTGGACCCTTCAGATGAATGGGAGAGGCTTGGAAATGTCTTAAAGGATGAATTTTGGTGAATTGTTCTGAATTTCTATAATTGGAAAGTGTAAGATGGTAATTGGCAAGTGTAAATAATTGTGTATACAATTTGGTAATTTAAAATGTGCATTGACAATGTAAGGTTATAATGACAAACAAAAAATGAAAGCAAGCCATAATAGAATGAAAGAAAATTTGTAAAGACTTCACATACCTTAAAAACCAGACTTTCAAATGGAGGAGTTCAACCCAATTATGTAGCCTTAGCTTCTTTCTTCAAACTCCACAACAATTTGACTTGTTCAAAAGCTTGTTCCCTTCCACACTTCAATTGATATTATATGTCTTTCAAAGTGGAAACTCTACTATTTCATGCAAAGGTGGTAAAAAGATCATGGAAAGGGTGATGGAATGTGAAAAAGATGCTTGCACACTTCACAACATCATCAAAAAGATATTTTTTGTCGGATCATGCACATAATCAGGGGAATATGCAGACTGTGGGCCTTCAAATCATGGGTATATAATTTTTTTTACCATTTTAGTGGACTACAAAATGCGCTCGCGTTATTTGAAAATTTGTTTTCTTAGAGTATTTTTTAGGGTATAGGAGTTTTTGAGAGAGTGGGAGTGAGACAGGGGGAGAGTGGAAGATAGAAAGGGAGGGAGAAGGAGAGAGTGGAAGAAAGAGAGAGGGAGAGAGTGGGAGATAGAGTGGAGGGAGAGAGGGGGAGAGTGGGAGAAAGAGAGAGGGAGAGAGTGGGAGATAGAGTGGGAGGGAGAGAGGGGAGAGTGGGAGAGTGGAAGATAGAAAGGGAGGGAGAAGGAGAGAGTGGAAGAAAGAGAGAGGGAGAGAGTGGGAGATAGAGTGGAGGGAGAGAGGGGGAGAGTGGGAGAAAGAGAGATGGAGAGAGTGGGAGATAGAGTGGGAGGGAGAGAGGGGAGAGTGGGAGATAGAGAGAGAGGGATAGAGGGGGAGAGTGGGAGAAAGAGAGATGGAGAGAGTGGGAGATAGAGTGGGAGGGAGAGAGGGGAGAGTGGGACCCTTAAACCCTAATCCCTCAACCCCTATACCCTCTTAATCC
>CM021101.1:637312798-637366931 GCA_007115665.2 Sequoiadendron giganteum
CTCAATCCTAAGCCCTTAAGCCCTAATCCCTCGACCCTTAAACCCTAATCCCTCAACCCCTATACCCTCTTAATCCCTCAACCTTCAATCCTCAACCCTTAAAACCTAATCCCTCAATCCCTATACCCTCTTAATCCCTCAACCCTCAACCCTTAAACTTTAATCCCTCAACCCCTATACCCTCTGAATCCCTCAACCCTCAACCCTTAAACCCTAATCCCTTAACAAATATAACCTCTACTCTATAACCTATTAATCCCTCATCCCTAAACCCTAAACCCTTAAACCCTAACCCATAAACCCTCTACCCTCTACCGCCAACCCTATACCCTCTACCCTCAACCCTAGTCCCCCAACCCTCAAACCCACTTAGTAAACTCTCTACCCTAATCCCTCAACCCTCTTGACCGTTAAACCCTCAAATCTTAAACCCTTAAACACTCAACCCTAAACCCTCGACCATCAACCCTAACCCCTTAAACCCTAAACTGTTAAACCCTTTACCCTCTACCCTCTAAGCTCTACCATCAACCTAGTACTCTCTACCCTAAACCCTAATCCCTCAACCCTTAATCTCTCAACCCCTATAACCTCTACCCTATATATTGGACCCTCAACACTAATCCCTCGACCCTATACCTTAAACCCTCAATCTTCAACCCTCTACCCTTAAACCCTCTACCCTTTACCCTATACATTAAACACTCAACCCTCAACCCTTAATCACTCAACCCTCAATCCTTAAACCCTAAACCCTCTACCCCTTACATTGGACCCTGAACCTAATCCTTCAACCATATACCCTCAAAACTATACCCTAAACCCTCTACCCTCAACCAAGTAAACCCTTAACCTTAAACCCTTCAACCCTAAACGCTTAAACCTAAAACCTTCTACCCTATACCCTCAACCAAATACCCTCTACCATCAAACCTATTCCATCAACCCTCAAACCTTAAACCCTACTACCCTAGAAACCATCAACCCTATGGGTCCTCCATCCTAATCCCTCAACCCTATACCCTCAACCCCTATCACTTTCTCTCTATCTATACATCTCACCTCTCCCTCCTTCCCTCCTTCCCACCCTCTCTAATTGTCTCTATGTACCATCTCCCTCTTTCTGCATACCTCTTGTTCAATCAATCCCTACCACCCTCTCTCACTCCCTCTCTCTCACACTCCCTCTCACTACCTATCTCTCAAGTCTCTCCCTCTCACCCCCCTCCCCCAAGTCTCTCCCTCTCACACTCTCAAGTCTCTCCCTTTCCCACCCTACCTACATAACCCTCTCTTTCTCTTTGTCTCTCTCTCTCTCTCCCTCTCCCTCAATTCTCTCTCTCCCACCCACCTCTCTCTCTCTTCCTCTCCATCAATTCTCTCTCTCCCTGACCCCCCCTCTCTCTCTCTCCCTCCCTCTATCCCTCCCACCCTACCTAGCTAAGTCCCCCTCAATCCAACCCCTTCTCTCCCACTCCCTCTCTCTTAAACTCTCACTTCGACCCCCTCTCCATCTCTCTAGACTCTCTCTAAATTCTCCCTTCATCTAAAGACATACATCAATGCATACATACAAGCATAATATATTTGCACATATAATCTTACATCCATACAAGCATACATACATACATGTACATAAAAATATATCAACATACATTAATATATTAGCATTTAACATAAAGTAAGACATAACACGAGCGCGTTATAATGCACTCGCTTTATGTGCTAGTAGACATGTTCCCCACAGAAGCATAAACCATTTCAAAAGTGAGATATAATGCGAGCGCGTTATAATGCACTCTCGTTATAGCGTGCTCGCGTTATATCTTGCTTTGAAAATTACCAAACTTTAAGCTTGGTATTGCCTTGGGATTCCAACCCAAAGGTTTGAAGGGCATTCCCAATGACCAGAGACGTGTTTTTAAAAAGTCCACCATATTTCTCATAATCGAGTTCGTGCTCACTATCACGATTGCACGTGGTTCAATATCGAAAAAATTGAGCACATGGGTAATGTTGGGTTAACTCTTAGCTATCCAACAATGTAATTTTTCTCACTTTATGAAAATGTTAAGTCTTTCATCCATAATTTATTTTATCTATATGTCCTTTTTTTGCCAAAAAGAAGTGTTTGGTATTTTTTTTGTTATAAATTAACCGTTCATCAATTTTTCAAATAAATTACATTTTTAGAAACTAGACTCCATTCTACAAATTTAAAAAATTAAAAGAAAAAAAAGTCAATTAGTTTCCAAAATTTGTAGGGGTAGCATGGCCAAAATTCTATTTTCAGGATATGTCCACTTCGCAAATTAGTAAAAAATCAAATATTTATTAAAAAAATTATCAGAAAAATCATGCATACTCTACATACTATTAGCTAACTTCTAACCATTGCGATTTTAAAAATACTAAAAAAAATTTCATCGTACGAGGGTCGTACAAGAGTTGCTATGCTATGTTTTTCTGAAAAAAACAACACCAATTTGTGTACATCCCTCATTTGAACCCCTTAATCTCAATCATTTTCAAACTAAATTAGTAGTTTAGAAAGTAGACTCAAAGCACTTGAACCCTTCTTTTCGTTCCATCTCAAAATTTTGAGTCTAAGTATCCTCAATTTCACATCCAAGGTTAGTATTCCCTGATTTCAGAAAAAAGTTGTCCACTTAAGTCCCCTTTTTAGGAACCATCTTGGTGCACTTACCCTAGTTTGAGATTATGTTTAATTCGCCAATGAAATTTTTATTTTTTCTTTGAAAAAAGGTTTTATTCACCAACATTTTTTTTTTGTTTTGAAAACAGGGTTAATTCGCCTACAGAAAAAAGAAAAAAGAAAAAAAATTGGTTTGAAAAAGGGTTTTAATCACCAATGAAAAATATTTTATTCATTTAAAATAAATTAAAATTCACCACAATTTTCCATAGACTTCTAGCGATTGTAAAAGATTCGCCAATTGGGATTTTTTTTCTCAAAAAGTGAAAAAATTCACCAATAAGATTAATATTTTTATCGGGAATAATACAAGATTCACTAGGATTTTACACCTTAGCCGAGGGGGGGGGGGGATTTCTTAAAGTTTTCCCTGGAGGTTTCGATACACCAACAAGTCTTCCATTTTGAGTTTCCACAACTCAAAATTGTCACCATTGGATTTTTCAATTTCTACTCTACCTGATGTACTTTCCATCTCAAACAGTAGACTAAGTAACTGGTTCTTCCTTTGCAAGACTCTCACTGAAACAAGATTATCACAAAAAACTAGACCTACTCACAAGGATAACACAACTGGTCAGGCTCTGATACCACTTGTAAGGAAAGAATCAATGCAGAAAATGCCTTCCTAATGCAAAATCCTCAGAAGAGAAGTGCAAAAAACAAAGACTTTGACTTCATTTAACAATTTACTTGTGTTTGAAATGCACACAGAACAACAAGAGAGACAAAAAACTAAAACACGCACATAGAGATAACACCAGATATATGTGGGAAAACCTTTACGAGAGAAAAACCCACCACACCAAGTAAAGTCACTTTGTATTACAGTAAATCAATTACATACAAAGTTATAGGCTTCACTTTAAGATATTCACTCACAACAGTATCACCTTGGTCAATCTCAAATTGTAGACTTTAGTTCATTACACATGCTCACTATTACAATCCTAGTTCAGAATACAATGAAATCTCTATCTCTCTCCTTTGATGTACCAACCAACAACCATTAGGTTTTTTATTAATTACTTCACCGAAAATATTGCTTCGCACACCACCATGCAACACACACCGAGTTGCCCAACATTAAATTATGGTTACAGAGAAAATTACTATCTTTGCACTCTGTCAAACCCAAGTCAGAAAATAAAGCTTTCGGCCAATGATTGTTGATTTACAACAATAATGTAAAATCAACAAATGAAATCATGCCATGTGTTGACACATCACTCGTCTATCACATTTGATTGTCGCACCAAATTGTCTGTTGTTCCTTATGGTCCTTCCACCGCACCACTACTAGCCATCTAGAAGACCCCCGAGGTATGGCGATATACCACGCTACCACTCAAAATATGCGAAGCCCTCACGGTATGGTGATATACATAATACTACCACATCTCATCTTGAAGACACATGTGGTATGGCAGTACCACCACACAACCGCTAAACAACCAAAGAACCCTCAAGGAAAGATGGTGCATCATGCTACTGCTAGGCAGTCAAGAGACCCTCGTGGTATGGCAGTGCCCCATGCTATCGCTTGCCAAGTTGAAGGTTCCCACAGTATGGCGGTATCAGTGCACTACCACACCTCAACCAGAAGGCTCTCACGGTATGGCAGTAATTGCACTACCACTCCTCAGTATGAAGACTCCTACAGTATGGCGGTAACACCGCACTACCGCACCTTAGCTAGAAGGCTCCCGTGATATGGTGGTAACTGCATTATCGCATCTCTTCCACAAAAACCTAGCAGTATGGAGGTAAAGGCATGAACAAAAAGGGGAGATCCACCAAGTCCTTTAATAGAGGTTCTTGAGCTAGCAAGTTGAGGCACATTTTCCAACATTTGTGCCACTCTTGTCTTCAAGTGTTCAAAACTCCTCCCAGCTTCATCAGTCCATTGAAACTTATTCTTCTCATCTCCTTTGATGGTATCAACGATAGGTGAACAAATGTGACTAAATTTCTTAACGAAATTCCTATAGAAACTAGCTAAGGCATGAAATATCCTTACCTCTACTACTATTTTAGGAGTTTTCCAACTGAGTATGGCTTCTACCTTTGTGGGATCTGTCTTCAAGGTTCCTTTTGAGACCACAAAACCAAGGTAAAAAAAAATTTGTTTCTTGAACTCAAATTTCTTGAGGTTGATCATTAGCTTCTCCTCATTCAACTTCCTCAACACCAAATCCAACTGCTGCAAGTGCTCCTCCTTTGTGTTACTATATACAAGGATTTCATCCAAGTATACCACCAAAAATTTTCATATTAACTGCTTTAGAACCTCATTCATCAGCCTCATGAATGTGCTTGGGGTATTTGAAAACCCAAATGGCATCACTAGCCACTCATACAAACCCTCATTGGTCTTGAAGGTGGTCTTCCACTTTTCTCCTTCCCTTATTCCGATATTGGTATCCAATTTTCAAATAATTTTTTGAGAAGTAGCATGCACCTACTAAACTATCCATTAAATCCTCCATCTATGGTAAAGGGAATCTATATCTAATCATGATCTTATTGATTCCATTGAATCAATACATAACCTCTAAGTTCCATCTTTCTTGGGTGCCAAGATAGTAGGCACAACACAAGGGCTCAAGTTTTCCCTTATGAGACCTTTATCCAACAAATCTTGAATCTAATTTTTGATCTCTTCATTCTAATTGGGTGTCATCTTCTATGCTCCTTTGTTAGGCAAGCTTGCACCTAGTACGAGATCAATATGATGACCGACATCCCTTACAGGAGGCAACAAACTAGGAATCTCCTTTTCCACTATATCTTTATATCTATCCAACAAGATCTACACCTCTTTAGGTATCTCATCTCCATCTGTTGTTGTCATAACTGATGTGGGCTTCCCAATGATGGCATAACCAATATCTTCTTCATCCAAACTATTCAAAAACTCTTTCTCCTTGACCACCAACACACTTGGTCCTTCATGAACTGAACTATCATATTCTTGAATGGGTGAAAGGGTATATGAATTCTCATCCTTCTTTATCATATATATATATTCTTCTCCCCATCATGTTTGTCTTTTCTATCGAACTGCAATGGCCTTCCTAGGAGTACATGGCATACATCCATAGTGATGATGTTACATAGTATTTAATCCTTGTAGGGACCAATGTTAAATTCAACCCAAGCTTGCTCATTCACCAAAACTTGCTGACCCTTATTGAGCCATGAAAATTTGTAGGGTATTGGATGAGGGTTCCTTTTCATTTTTCAGTTTTTCTATCATCTCCAAAGACACAAGATTATCAGTAGAACTAGAATATACCACTAATTTACATACCTTTCCTTGTGCTTTGCAAGTTACCCTGAATAATGCCTTCCTTTGTGGGGGTTCTTTAGTGGTTGGCATATTGATTAGTGTCCTCCTTAACATCAAAGACTCACCTACCTTTAGAGTAGCATGTAGGGAAGGTGAATTAATATTTTCATTGTCCTCCTCATGCACTATTTGGTTCCTCCTTTCTCCAGCATGATAACTAGATGCTTGATTGTCTAGGCACTTCCAAGCTAGGTGTCCAAATTTTTTTTAGCTATAACATCTGCTTGAGAAAGTGTTATAACCTCTCCCTTGTTCACCAAACCTTCCTCTACCACTAAATCTCCTTCCTCTGAAGTTAGCTCTACCATTTGACTCTCCACTTTGTTCTTGTTGGTTGCTTGATTCACCTTGTAACTACCCTCTTGCACCAAATTAGCCTCTACCTCCGAAATTTTTTCCCTATTCCTCTTCCTTGCTACTCTTGCTTTCTTTTGATTATTTCCTCTACTCTAGTTTCCAATTGGAAACACTCTTCAACTGTCCTAGGAGTTGTAAGACCAATCTCATCTTGTAAATTAAATCTAAGGCCATTTAAGTACCTGGACACTTTCTCAACCTCATCTTCAGTATGTCCTTCCCTTATGCTCAATTTATGAAATTCCTTAGTATATTCCATTACATATAGCTCATTTTTCTTCAAATTTTGCAGCTTCCTAAAGGTTTGTATTGCATAGTCTATAGGCAAGAATTGTGTCTTCACTTTGGCTACCATCTGGTCCCATGATCTTATCTTTCCCTTGCCCTTCTTCACTCTTTCTTCTTGGAAATTGTTCCACCATGTTAGCGTAGGGCCTTTCAACTTGGTCTTTGCAAATTTTACCTTCTTGTTGTCTTTTATCTCTTCAAACTCAAAAAAAATGTCCAAAGTGTCTATCCAAGACAAAAATTCTTCACTATCCAATTTTCCACCATACATAGGCACTTCCACTTTCACTTTTGGAATATTGTCACCCTTGACAACATTTAGCATCCCGACCATTCTTTTTTTGTAGGGTCTAATTCTTCATCCTCTTCTTGAACTCCTGTTGGAGGGTTCTCACTCTCACCCTTATCTTCATTCTCACTTTGGTCACCACTAACCATTCCTCTCCTCTAATTCTTTTCCAAGGCTTCTATTCTTGCAAGGGTTTCTTCTTGTGACTCCTTATAGAGCCTTTCCTTTTGAAGTAACTACTCTTTCAATTATTCTACCTCTTTGGCCACTGGATTACTCTTTGGAGGCATTTTGCTTATGCCCACTCTCATCACTTCCCACTTCCAATAAAAAAATTAGCTTTGATACCACCTAATGTAGAGAAGGGGTGGATTAGCTTTTCCTAACACTACTTAGCAAAAGTTAACCACTACTTAAGTCTCTAGACCCATGCAATGGTTCTTTTCACTAACTCACTAGTCTTTCCAACTACGTCTCCAAAATGGTGTTTTGAAGCATATATTTTAGAGGAGGTCATCTCACCATGAAACCCAAACCTTTTAAGATACCCATTAGGCCCCATTCTAACATATTTTCCTAGAGATATAGGTTTTTTGGAAAAAATCACACAAATTTGGTCTACTACGCCTAAGACTAGGCCAACTAGGCCACTTTTACAAAGCATCTACCAAGAAACCACTTATCAAACACCTAAACACTTCACCAATGTTAAAAACCAATCACATAGGGTCACAATCGCAAGTTTTTGTCCCACTCTTTCTCTATCCTACCAAGCCTAACACATGATGATGCTAGACTAGGGCTTTGTCAAAACTCCTCCAAAATCCATCCCATACTCCAAAACACAAATAAAATAGTAAAATCACTCCTAAAACTACCATTCACTCATTTTGGCTAATCTACAATGGTGGAATGACTTAAAAATTACATTTTTGTTCCCAAACCCTTGAAAAGGAGGATTTCTAAGCAGTCTGAGATAAAATGCTTCAAACAAAATTTATTCTTGATGAAATTATACTAAAATAAGCTAAAATGAAAGCTAGAACATTATATCAACCTTTCCCATAAGTCTCATCTCATGACACTACAGTATGGGTACGTATAGATCAAGCAAACATAGAAAATTCCACACAATTACAGAAAAACAAAGCCTTTTTCACTTCTTTTTGTCAAAAACTTATACAATACTCATGCCTCAAAGTTTGTGACAAAAAAATACTACCATGCAACATTTCTCATCAGTTACATGCAAGAAAACACTCAAGTGACTATTCATATTCCTCCTACATGGAATTTTGCCAAGTTGCAAAGCAACTTTTCCATTCTTCACCAACTTTTTCCAATGCCTAAAAAATGACCCTACATGACAGTAAACATGCAAAAATGGTCTTGAGTCTACCTTATTAAATCAATTTCATGATAAAACACCCACATTGCTAACCTAAACACCTAAATGCATTACTAAAATCAACATAACCATGGTGCCCTTGCACCAAAGAGGTGAGACCATTTTGTTCTCTTAAATGTACAAAAAAAATTCAAGCATTGATAAATTTAATATATTTTTAAAAATTATATTCCTTGTAAAATAATTGTCAATTGTTTTTATTCAAGTACAAATGATAAATTCAAAAATTTAGTTTGAAATATAAAAAAACCCATTCCATTACATCTAAATATTTATGAATTCATTGAAAGTGTAATCATATAAGTTTACATGGCATTATAAATTATTTTATTTATAAAATATTATATTTCATTATTTTTGGAATTAGATTTCTAATTGATTATTATTTAATTTAATCTTATATTTAAAATTTTATAAAAAAAATTATAGATTAAACTGGTAAGATGTTTTTCATATATTTTATATTTTAAATTTTATATAGCAATCTCCATAAAAGATTTAATCTTAAAATTCTTTATCATAAATATATACAAATGTCTATATAATAAAAAATTTAATTAACATATACATTTTATATAAACTATTTGAACAATTTTCTTTGTAAAAAATATATTTTTAAAATAAAATACATATATTTTGTAGGTAAAAATGACCTTGGAGGCCATATCCATATATTAACTTTGTAGAAAAAAGATAATAGTAGGTAGTAGTTCCACGAGGAGGGTCATATTGAACAAGAGTTGCAAAGTTCTGTCAAAAAGTGCAAGAATAGTCTTGTTTTTATTCGTTATGTTTGTTATGTTTTAGAAATAGTACATTTGTAAATCATAATATAACATCACTGAATTATATTATTAGGGTTATGGTTATCGTTAGGTCTAGGATTAGGGTTAGGGTTAGAAAGAGTTAGGAGTGGGGTTAAAGATAAGAATAGGGCTAAGGGTAGGGTTATGGTTAGGAATAGGGTTACGATAACTCATTTAAATATAAATATAGCATTGATTAGTAAGTTTTGATTGTGATAGTTAGGATATTAATTGACTTAAATCATAGTATAAAATATATTTCACTGTTATGTTTCTTTCTTGTATATTAACTTATCATTACAATGTAAGTTAGACAATAGAGATTGTAAGGAAATTTTTTGAATGAATGAAAATGTTTGTGTGTAAGTTTCATGTTAACATTCTTTTTCAAATTTAAAATATTTTTAAAAAAGTCTTCAAATTATTATTTTTTTTCTATGATTTTATTTTAAAATAAAATCATTTGAAATGTGCAAATAAGCATAAATTAATGAAATTTGCAAATGTGTGAGAAGATAAATATTTGGATAAAATTTTATGTTTAGATAATTTGAAACACTATGAAATTTGCAATAATTAGTATTGGTATATTAAATCTTAAAGACAAGAATAATTGATACTATTCATATAAAATTTTAACTTGTGAAATGTTTAATAAATTATGTATGGTTGTATTTGTATATGTTTATGTCCTGTCATTTTGTTGCTTTCACTGTAATTAAATAAATATTTTTATTTATTTAACTAATTTCACATTCATCTTTATCTTTGTCCATTTAATCTTGTCCCTTAAACTTGTTCACATGGATCACAATCTAAAATTTTCATCATGTAACAAGTGTCCCTTTCACATGTCTAACTCCTAATCTAGATTCATTGAACCTAGACACCTTTCCAAAAGTCAAACTAACTCTTCATCTCATCCATTCAGGTTATATTACACCTCTTAATCCTAGCCATTCACATAAAGATGTTGCCCTAATCCATCCATCTTATCTCTCATGTGACACTTGTCACATGACTACCTTTTTGAGCTTAAACTATAATCCTCAATCAATCTTAGCCATCCATCATCAATCTATCCTAGCCTTTGATTTTGCCTCTTGAAATTTCTTTAACTAAAGGCCCCATCCTTCATCATAAAGCAAGTCTATTATTGTTAACCTCTGGTTGTTGTTTTTCTATTTCATTCTTGCAATTATATCAAGGTCACGCTGGTTTAGCAATCTGCATCATATCATAATCTAGAGCAGATCAAATAGAACTTGGGTGCATTCTATTTCATCTCAGTTGCTTCAAACCAATCTATTAGGGCTACTTCATCAAGATTTAGAGGTAAATTTCTTATAGATTTTTTTCTAAATAATAGAGATCCAAAGTTGTATTTATAACTTTAAAAAAAAATTCAAATAGATATTTTTAGTAATCAGATTGAAAGGGTATTTATAAACAATGAGTTTCAAATTTTGTTTCATCTAATTTTCTTTTGCATATATTATGATGTAAATTGAATCTTTTTTTCAATTCATATATTTTACTTGTTAGAAAAAAAAATGAACTCTTTGTTTTAGGGTTAATCAGATTGTTGTTTTAGGGTTAATCATATTGTTGTTTTAGGGTTAATCAGATAGAAAAAGGTAATTATGAAAAATGAATTTCATATTTTATTTTATCGTAATTTTTATTTGCATCTACTATGGTGTAAGTCCAATCTATTTCTCAATTCATATAATTATTTGTTAAAAAAATTGCACTTTTTGTTTTAGGGTTAATCAATTGAAAGGGTAATTGAGTTTTAGATTTTGTTTTATGGTAATTTTCTTTTGCATCTATTATGGTGTAAGTTCAATGTTCTTTTCAATTTATATATATTTATTTAAAAAATCTACACTTTTTGTTTTAGGGTATGAACACTGAGTTTTAGATTTTGTAAATTATTGTTTTTTTGTCTACATCTATTATGATGTAAGTCTTAATGCTTCTTCTTTATGTTATTGTCAATGTGACATATATTATCTAACTGAAACTCTTCTAAATGATCTGTTGCTGCAATATGTGCTCATGCCTTCCAGTTTGAGCCTATGTCTTATTTTCCTAGAGCACCACCTTCAGACCCCAAAATTAATATAATATTATTTATTTTAATATCTTCTTAATTGAGTGCAGGTGATTTTTTTTCTTTTCAGGTATTTAAGATTGTAAGTGAAGTTGGGATGGAAACTGGACAACAAAACTGGGCATGTGGAACCTCTGAAAACAATGGCAGTAGAGGTAACATCATGAAGGAGACAGAGGAAGTACGTAATAGTAATACACAAAGCATAGAGAAAACTTCTGCTCCCAAGCCACCAAAGGGTCGCCCAGGTCGCCCTACTGGATCAAAAAATAAGTGTAAAAGAACAAGAAATCATCAAAATGCAATGAATGCTATTTTTTTGGAAGTTACAGCTGGTTATGATGTGTTAAGAGTGTTTAACTCAGTACTGCAAGACGCACGGCATAGATGTGGGTGTTTTTGGAGCATCTGGAAGTCTTGGGTGTGCAGCAATTTATCAGCATGGGAGGCAGCTTCAATTATTGTATAATCAAACTGAAATAATATCCTTGTCTGGATACTGTTCTCCTTCCTTGTGTTCTTTGACTGTAGTGCTTGGTAGCTCTCAGTTCAGAGTTGAGCAAGGATTCGTTGGCAGCAGGCTTTCTGGTAGCCGGCTTATAGCAAGTTCTTCTGTTTCTATTACTGTTGCTCCTTATGTCAATCCATCATTTCATAACATTAGTTCTAATGGTGAAGATGAAAGTAGCAGCAACATTATTTGTACTTCTGATCGTCCCCCTAATTCTAAACATCCACGTGCAATGGCTAAAGGAGACGTTTCATCTCTGGGTGCATCTCCGATGAATACTTCATTGCCGAACATAATGAATGCTACCCTTCTTGAAAATGCTCCTCAAATGGCTGGAGGTAAGCGTTGTTACAAGCTGATTATTCTTTAGTTTTGAACTTTTTAGATTATAAGATGCCTTTATGACTGTTAAGGGATAATGGCTTAGTGTGGATCTAATCAACATTTAAAAGGTTCGTAGGCTTTAGTTTTTGGGTGTTGTTCTGTATGCTGCATCTTGTAGTTTTTGGCATTTCAAATTTCTGAAAGAATATGCGGGTAGACATTATGCAGGCAGAATTATAAAATAGTGGCTAAAGGACAATAGAATGGAAGGTATTGTTGTTGTGTCATATAAAAGGATGAGCCTTGGTGGGAGTCTAAGAAGTAGCTCGTGTCTTACAAGAACCTGATCAATGATATAATCTTGATGACTATGTCTAAGATTGTTTGATTAATGCATCTTACTTTTTTAAAATGAGAGTCTAATGATCAAAGCTTTCACAGAAAAGCTTTCGTTGACTAGACGTGCAATGGCTAAAGGACACTGTTCATCTTTGGGTGCATCTCCATTGAATACTTTTTTTCCAAATACAGTCAGTACTGCGCTTCTTGAAAATGCTCCTTTAATGGCTGGAGGTAAGTTTTGTTACAACTTTATTATTCTTTAGCTTTGAACTTTTTAGATTACAAGATGCTTTCATAACTGTTAAGGGATAATGGCTTAGTGTAAATCTAATCAACATTTAAAAGATTCACAGGCTTTAGTTTTAGGGTGGTTTTTGTCTGTATGCTGCATCTATCAGTCTTACTATACAATAGAATGTATTGTGGTTGTGTCATATAAAGGGACGAGCCTTGGTGGGAGTCTAAGAAGTAATCTGTGTCTTAAAAGATTCTGGTCAATGATATAATCTTGATGATTATATTTAAGATGGTTTGATTAATGCACAAATAAACTCTATCTATATTTATTTTTCTGTCTTAAAGAAATCTGACAATATGAATTTGATGAGAGGAATTTTCTGCAGCTTCTCAAGTTATGATATTAACATAAATCTTCAATTCTATAGTGTTTGTGTCAAACTCATTGATTCATATTTAATGAGTTGTAGTTGGAATGGACCCATCTCTTATGAGAATGAATGATCCACTTAGCATTCATTATATCTAGGTGATGCACATGGGTGAAGCACTGGGACTTCCCATAAGATCACCCATCTCAGTACTACTTTGACTCAAGTGTGCTTAATAATGAAGTTTCTCTCAAGGTTAAGCTCACTTAGATTTCCTTTGGGGGAAGCTTCATGGTTAGCATGCTTGAGTCAGAGTAGTACTAGAATAGATGACCTTCCAAAAAGTTTTGGTGTTTCACGGATGTGTGTATCACCTATATGCAATGAGTGCTAAGTGAACTATTCATTCTTATGAAAAATGGGTTCATACATACCACTACTCATGAAAAATAAAAAAATAAATTTAACTAAAAACTATATAATTGAATCCTGATGTTAATATCATACTATAAATCTGAACTTAATGAAAAATGATTTTTTATAATTTGTGATATTCCATAATTTTGGATGTTAAAAACTGAAGGAATAAGATAGACTTTAGATCTACTCAATATTCAAAATGTCTGTTGAATGCATTTAATTTATTTATGCCATCTGTTATGGTTTCTACATATGATAGATGAACTGAAAAACACACCTTAGGTATGACAAAATCTCTGAAGTGGTTGTTGTTGCTAGCATCTTAGATATGTTCAGAACTATAATGAAATGAGGCCCAGTGACAGTCTAAACAGTAACTTTTATCTTAAATAACCAATGATACATGAATCTATTTACGATTTTTCTTTTTTAAAAGAGTGCAGTTGAACTCTATATGAACCTCAGATCCATACAGGTTTGATAGGAATCTATAAAATAGCCTCATACTGCTCGATGCTATCCGGAATTTTAGTTCATTTTAGGTCATTTCAATTTCTCCTGTAGAATTAACGCTCTATCAATTTCTTCTGCCTTTGTAAACCAAAGCATCCTTATAATTTGATGCTTTTCTTTCCAGGTTGTTTTTGCTAGTGATTAACTCTACATTATTTTGTTCTCCAATAGTATTTGTTTGGATACATCAAAATAGGTTACCATGTATTACAGTGATTCCTTAATACCAAAAAGTTTTTCAGAGGGACAAATGGTAGAAAGACAAGACAATATTGATGTAGGCATGGATATTACAACTGTTTTTACTTTATCATCTGAATTAGGTCATAAAAGTTAGACTCAGAATTTGCTTTTGTTTGATATTCAGCAAGCAAAGATTGCAGAGGGAAGGAGATTCAGTCCAGGGCATCTGATAAATCTAATTAAGACCTTTGTTGATATGTATTTAAGTTATCATGGAGGCTGACCGGATTTACAAACTTAAAGTCTAAGAAAAAGAAAAAACTGGTACAAAGCATTATATCAGCTACAACAAAACAACCAATCCATATTGACAGCAAAGACAGTGTGTAAAGGTTCTAAACAAAGGTTCTTCCTTCTATGCACCACAGTCCAACCTTTGCTGCACTCTTCAGCAGAACAATTTGATATTTGATCATTTTGTAATTTTAAATTTACGAATTTGCTAAATAGTTTTTTATAGTTTTTGTAAATTTATACACTTTTTTTAATCATGACATGCAATGTGAAAAGGAAATCAAAATGATCAAGAACAATTGAAAGGAAAATTAAAAAAAATTAAAAATGATCAAAGAACAATTGAAAAGATGTGAATTTTTAAATTATTCAAATAAATTATTTATATATATGATTATATTTTTTCTTTTACTAATTTTTAATATAATTTTTCACTAAAATTTAAATATAAACAATAATAATTTATATTAATTAATGATAAAAAATTATATGATTTATGGTATGATGTGATGATTACATAAAATAATTTATTATTATTTTTATTTTCTAGTCTAATTTCATTAATTTTATTGTTGATAAGTTAGAGTTTATCCAAAAGTAATATGTTGAAATTTGTGTTTTTAGAACATCTATGATTAATTAGTATTAAAGATATATGTTTTGTTATGTGTATTGTGAAATTTTCCTTCTAAACATTTTAAAATAAAAAATATTATAATATTTACATTTTTAATAATAATATTTAAATATGTTATTAAATAATACAAACATTAATAGGTTGTTTGTAAGTATTAAAAAAATCATAGGCTATTATACTTAATATTGATGTCATATTTTTATTTTAATGTAAGGAGAGAAAATTTTGTGAAATCTAATTTAGTTGTTTCTATAATTAAATTAAATAATAATGTAGGAAGATTCAAAGAGTATTTTTGCTCATTTTAGAAAATTTTCTATAAGGAAAAGTATCCATAAACCCCTTAACAATTAAGCCAAAAGCTAAATATAATTATTAAGTATAGGTATTTCCACATGAACCCTTTGAAGAGAATAACACAATAATCAAATCTATAAGAAATTTAACAACATTTTAAATGTGCTTGAGCTAGAGTAGTACTGGGATGGGTGACCTCGTAGGAAGGTCTAGTGCTTCACCTCTTTGAGCATCAACTAGATGCAATGAGTGCTAAGTGGATCATTCATTATCATGAGAGATGGATTCTTGTGAACCACTACTCATGAAACATGGGTTAGTGAGTTTGACTCGTAAAACTACACGGTTGAATCCTAATAACAATATCACAATTTGACACGTTGTGGAAGATACCTCCTACTTATCAATTGATGAGCTAAAGGGGCTCTATAATTTGAATGGTTCATAAGGTACAACACTTTTCGAAGGTTTGGCAAATGGGGTTGCAAGCTAAGTGGGCTTAACCTTGGGGAAGAATTTTGTGGTTAAGTGCGCTTGAGCTGGAGTAATTCTGGGATGGGTGACCTTGTGGGAAGGCCCAATGCTTCACCTTTGTGAGCATCACCTAGATTCAATGAATGCTAAGTGGACCATTCATTATCATGAGAGATTGGTTCTGTGAACCACTACTCATGAAACATGGGTTAGTGAGTTTGACTTGTAAAACTACATAGTTAAATCTTGATAACAATATCACAATTTGACATGTTTGGAAGATACCTCCTACATATAAATTGATGAGCTAAAGGGGCTCTATAATTAATGGTTCATAAGGCACAACACTTGCTGAAATTTTTCCAAATGGGGTTGCAAGCTAAGTGGGCCTAACCTTGGGGAAGAACTTTGTGGTTAAGTGTGCTTGAGTTGGAGTAGTATTAGGATAGGTGACCTCTCGGGAAGGCCCAATGCTTCACCTCTATGAGCATCACCTAGATGCAATGAGTTCTAAGTGGACCATTCATTATCATGAGAGATGGTTCTTGTGAAGCACTACTCATGAAACATGGGTCAATGAGTTTGATTTGTAAAACTACATGGTTGAATCTTTATAACAATATCACAATTTAACACATTGTGGAAGATACCTTCTACTTATCAATTGATGAGTTAAAGGAGTTGTATAACGAATGGTTCATAAGACACAACACTTGTTGAAGGTTTTGCAAATGGGGTTGCAAGCTAAGTGGGCTTAACCTTGGGGAAAATATTTGTGGTTAAGCACACTTGAGCTAGAGTAGTACTGGGATGGGTGACCTCCCAAGAAGGCCTAGTGCTTCACCTCTCTGAGCATCACCTAGATGCAATGAGTGTTGGAAATACAAGGGAAGACAAATGAGAGAGGGGGGTGAATTATTTGTCTTAGAATTTAAAACTTATTAGACTTATTAACCTTTAATCTCAAATTTGATTAATAACAGTGAAAGCATGAATCAACAACACATCAAAAACACACATAACACAAAGAATTTTGCATGGAAACCTTATTAGAGGAAAAACCACGGTGGAGGTTAATCCACAAGTTATACTTTGTTAAAAGTATAAGAAAAATATATGAGGAATGCACATTGCCTAGAGCTCACTGCTCAAAGGAAGACTCATTGTCTTACAAAAAACATTCAGATTAAATGCATCTGAAGAATTTGAACTGAGAAAGTAGCATCTGCTAATGCTTGAGTATAGTTTCAGTTAATCACATGATAACTTATTTACTTTCTTTCACTCTTCTTCACACTATGCTCTACCTTCAAATGATCTGAAACTTTTTCACACATAGCACTTGCACAGTTCGTATTCCACACATAGTTCACATCCATCAAATGAAGAAACAACCACTTATTTATATTCATAATAAGAAATTACATTGCTCTATGTCGGCTTCAACATAATAGTAAAATGAGTGCAAACTGTCCACCCAAAACAATAAAGATTATCAATGCGCATCAACCAAGGTTGGCCACAACATAGTTGAGACCCAAAACGATATTCTCAAATACAAAACACCTTCAAAGATTCTTCCTCGAAGATCCACAACATGCTTCAAACACTTTGTCAGTCATGAACATGAAAAACATGAACACATTGCAAGAGAGAATCTCAAATCACAAGCACAATGATCAATACGAAAATGCAACACAGATAGAACATGATCTAGAAACATCCATGAACACTTTAGGAACATACACAACAACTCAGATTACCAGAATCACATCATCTTCTTCCATGAACACCATTTGCATTAACAGAATAGCTATTAGAACACATTAACTTATAACTTGATCAAATCTTCATGTGCACCTCTAAAAATTTCGGAGTAGAAACTAGATAGGCTTGAGAACAAACCCTTTAATCTACAACATCTAGTTATCAACATAATTAAATTTCTACCATACTAATCTTCACTACTTCACGGACAACCTGTAACATATTTTATTACAATTTTCTCAATATCCTCGACATATACAGTCTTAAAGACAATAATGCTAATAGTGTTGACATCAATGAAAACCACATATTAGCAACTCGACCACAAAATCCAATATTTTTTGTCGGTAGATGGTCAGCGCTCCCCTCGAGATTCGTGACATGGACTAACCGTCTCTCGTGGATTCATTAATTTTGGTAATTGCATCAGGCATTAACATGTCGATATTTTGGTGCAATGACAACTGTGGGCCAACAAGTGGTATCAGAGCCAAAGGCATCAAGTTCGAATCCCCTCGGGTAATGCTGAGGGGGAGTTTTTTGGCAGATGGTTAGCCCTCCCCTCGGGATTCGTGACATGGACTAACCTCCTCTAATGGATCCTTTAACTTTGGTATTTTTATTGGGAATTAATAGTTCGATCTTTTGGTGCAACGAAAAAATTGTGGGCTAACAATAAGTGTTATGTGGACCATTCATTATCATGAGAGATGTGTTCTTGTGAGCCACTACTCATGAAACATGGGTCAATGAGTTTGACTCGTAAAAATTCACAGTTGACTCCTAATAACAATATCAAAATTTGACACATTGGGGAAGATACCTCCTACTTATCAATTTATGAGTTAAAGGGTCTCTATAATGAATGGTTCATAAGGCACAACATTGGATGAAGGTTTTGTAAATGGGGTCGCAAGCTAAGTGGGTTTAACCTTGGGGAAAAAATCTATGGTTAAGCACACTTGAGCTAGAGTAGTACTAGGATGGGTGACCTCCTAGGAAGGCCCAGTTCTTCACCTCTTTGAGCATCACCTAAATGAAATGAGTGCTAATTGGATCATTCATTATCATGAGAGAGGAGTTCTTGTGAACCACTACTCATGAAACATGGGTCAATGAGTTTGACTCGTAAAATTACACTATTGAATATTGATAACAAAATCACAATTTGACACGTTGTGGAAGATACCTCCTACTTATCAACATTTCAAAATGTAAACCATACTCAAGAAATAAATAATGAGATAAAAAGTAAAGAAACAACCAAAAGACTTGTCAAATGACACAAATATAGTTTGGAAAAATCTTTTGAGAAAAATTCAACCTCTAAATCATCAAACCAATGTATTATTCAACAATAAATAATCACAATATAGTATTAGTCTCTTCTTTTAAAACGAAGATCAACACATTCTTTCTTTGGTAAAAGCCCAATAGCATAACACTACAAAAATACCTTTTATAAATCTATCTCATGCCTCCAATGTATAGACTTCAAGAGGTCGAAAATACCACCAAATAGTAATACCATGGACTCAAATGAGGTCCCAAAATAGTATGATAGAAATTCTCACAACCCCCACATGAGTGGAGCTATCCTAAAATAGAAAATCACTCTTATCCAAACATCTATGACCTCCATTATGGAATTTGGCATATGCAACTCCCAAACATGTCTTCATGAAGCAAAATATAAATAAGAAAAAATATTCATATAGTGTGATAGGTCATCATTGATAGCAGTTCCATTCGTTATAGTCAATTTTCTTTTTGGTGCATTTATCGCATATAAACGTGGGAAGAAAGATGTTGCATGACTTTCCTTGCACTCCTTGAACCATTCCTTTTGCAAGTACATGACACTTTGTTGATACAAGCATGAGTCTCCATAGTGAAGTGAATTTTATCGAGCAGAGTGTGCTCTTGTTGGCCACCAATACCATTTTTTTGCCTATTTGAGAGGAACGAGAAAGTCAGACGAGTCATTTGTACTTGGTGTAAAAGGGATAATTATTATAGTTTCTTTCCCATTTTTTGTGCCATACATTTGCACTTGGGAAGTCGACTACAAGACATTTGGTGAGTTCATACATTTGCATTTGGTTGACTAACCCCTTCCACTCTTTCTAAGTTTTTACTTACCATATTTGTTGAAAATATGATCCATGTTGATGTTATAGTTTTGGGTGCATGAACTCTTCTAGGGTTTCCTTGTGTTTGTGGTCATTCTTGTCCCCTCGTGCATCATATTGTGCTCTTTGCGTAGGAATTTCTTCTTTTCCTATATGTGCGATCGCATTTTCTACAATTTTTTTATTTTAATATGCCTTCAACTAGCTCTAACCTAGTTGTCATGCTAGTGTTGAAGGTTTGACGACTCTGCTCAATGGCTACTCCACCAAACAAACAACCCTAGAATTTTTTTCTAAAAGTGTTTCTTGAGGTAAATCTTTTCAATCCCCAGCTGATGTGGTTTTACCTTTGCTTGAATTTGATTATGCTTTTCAATGGCTTGAACAACATATGGGTATGTGCAGGATCATGATGGGCCAAAAAGTGGTGATATGTAAGCCATATGATGGCCCATGTGGCTGACGACTTTTTTTTTACCCAAAATTGATGAAACAAAAAGGGTTTTTAGAAGATATTCTTAACTTTCCACAAACATAAATTATGTTTTACTTCAAATTTAATAAATAATTATTATTCATTTTCTATTATAATTACGAATAAAGTCCTCATTGATAGGCTGATTGAAAAAAATCATAACTTTCAAACGGTATAACATTTTTTGAATCTGAAACATGCGTCACATTATATGCTTCACATACTATAGGATTGAAAAAAAAAATGAATTTCATAAATTTTTGACCAAGTTAAGGTGGTTAGACAGACAAACTTTTTTTTTTTTTAAAGCTGTAATAAAAAATTCATAATTAATTATTTACTTGGAAAAAAAGTATAAAAAAATATGCATCACATCGAGACATGAGTCCTCTACTTATATCTAAAATATAATGAAAAATAATTATCATTTTATTGTGGTTAGGGTGCTCAGATAGACACCTACTTCTTACTTTTACCCTTAAATTTAAATACTACTAAATTGAAATTTCAAATTTTCTCCAAATAGATTTAAAAAAAAAAAAAAGGTCTAGTAGTTTCGAAACTACATTTGATTTTCTATAGATTCTACTTTTACATTTTTTTGAAATAATATAGATAACTTATTCAAATATTTATGTCAAGTTGTCTAACTCTGATTTTCTATCTTTTTATTGCCACTTAAGGGCCTATTTTTTCCATTATGATCCTACACATACCCGTACCCTTGTTGGACATTTTGTTGGGAGGAATCCTCCTGAAAGAGTGCTCAAAGAATGGGTCAACAAGCCCAAGGTCCCTCATGGGGTCCACCTTGACATGGTCCAAAATCTAACCAAGGGTTTTTCCTATTTTGCTTTGCAGAGGTCAATCATGTCTAGGCAATCCTAGAACATGGTCCTTAATATGTCAGGTCTTTTGTATTGGTTTTCTAGTGTTGGACCCAGGACTTCGCTGTCTCGGATGACACCAAGTTATGGGTCCTAGTCTAGATTGAGTTTCCAGGATTACCCTTGCCTTGTGTAACTTTTTTGAGCCATATTACTCCCTCTATGGGGAAGGTTGTTTGTATTGAGCCAAATAGGTTTTTCTAGGCCCGACCCCAAAAATGGGTTTGTGTTGAAGTTGATATTTCTCAAGATTTGAAAGAATCCATTGACATTCAAATTGGTAATTTCCAGCATACCCAGAAGGTTACCTATTTTAATCTTCCGAACACATGTTATAGATGTCAGTCTGTAGACCACAAGATCAAGGGCTTCCCTTTGGTAGTGCCTCATACTCCTTCTCTGTTGTGGGAATCTGATAAGTCTCACAAGGAAGATACTTCTACTACCAAACTTGATGAAAAATGGACCACAATTACGAACAATAAGAACAAGCCCAATCGCTTTGGGTCATTTTCCAAAGGCCCTGAGCCAACTAGAGCTATTTCAAACCCTTCAGCGAAGGGGAAAGAGGCAGCAAGGGCTAATAATACTTTGGCACGGCCTAGGCCAAAGGCTACGCCTCAGCCTGATTTCGTTATAATAGCATAATCAAAGTTTTCTTCTCCTCTATCAAGAGCTCAACGGTGATCTTGTAGTCCTTCACAGTCATTAGAAGGAGAATATGTGCAAGAGAAATGAATATTTTATACCCCGTCTATTCAAATTAGGTCAATCTCACCTGAATTTGTGTAGAATCGCTTCTCCACTTTGAATGAGGAGGACTCGGACTCCGACGATATGGAGGAGTTTCATTCATGAATTTACTCTCATGGAATGTTCGAGATTTGACAGACCTCTCTAAAAAGTATTTTGTTCAGGATACTTTGCAGAAATATGGTGGTATTGAAGTACTTTGTCTCCAAGAAGTTAAAATTTCTTGTTTTTTGCTTTCTTCAGCATGTCGTTCTATCTGGCCAACCAACTAGATGTATTGTACTACTCATGATATTGGACGTGGCAGAGTTGTCACTCTTTTATCTCTATGATGGCACTATTTTATAATTGATCATGGGTTTGACCCCACACATTAGCTCATCTAGATTCTTCTCAATATTGATAATTATTCTTTTGGGATATTTAATGTTTATGCCTCTAATGATGCTATGGAATGCTCCTTGCTTTGGTGTTGGATTGTGGATTCCTTGCTAGCTGCTAGTTGGTTATTATGTGGGGATTTCAATATGGTTGAGATGGCATATGATAAGGATGAAACTCTTCCATTTGGATGGGAAGCTAGCAAATGAGAGGAGTGGTTTTACATACACAATAATTGGGGCTTTTTGATCCCAATATTGGTCGCCACCATTATCATTCACTATGGAACACTTGGTGTAATTACAAGGTTGGCTCTATCAAATAATTTCTCCATTTCTTTTCACATTGAGTGGGAGACAAGACAACCTCAATCTTGTAGAACACAATTCTTTTTTAACACATTTATGCTTTTTCATCAACCCATATTGGCCCACATTCACAGAATCTAGAATTTGGAATGTAGGCCAGCTCATAATAATAGCTGGATTAATTGATGGAATGATGCTATCACTCACATAGATAGGTTTCTCTAAATTTATGGGTTTTAGTTGTCCATTTTCTATTGGTGGTCTTATGAGGCTACCACTGTTGACTTGCGCTCAGCTACAAAGGCTCTTATAGCCAACCCTTTCTCCCCATCATTGCAAGTCAAGGTCATGGAGTTAACGCACAAAAATAAAGTTGCAAATAATTATGCTGCCAGAGGGGTACAAATTAAAGCTATAATACATTGGTAAAAATGTGGTGACCATGCCTCTAAGGAATGTTTCCTAGACCTACATGCTAGACACTCTTCTCTAGGCATAAAAAAACATCAAAGATGGAATCCAGCTGCTTTTTGAGCTACCTGATATTCTCCAAGCCTTTGTCAGGCATTATGAGAAAGTTTTCACTACGCAAGATTACATTCCAAAGCACTAGCAAGCCCTTCAAAATTTCCTTGTGGTTGTGCCAAATAGGGTTTCGTCAACCCAAAATATTTTTATGAGAAGTTGCTCATTGTGGAAGACTTGAAGGAAGCCGATTTTACTATGGAAGATGGCAAGGCTTCGAGTGTTGATGGCTTCCCTTGTGATTCTTACAAGGCTCTTTGGGATTCTGTTGGCCATGATGTACATAAATTTTATCTCAAGGCTTTTCATTTGAAAACTCTGGGCAATATAATCAATAAGGGAAACATTAAATTCATACCTAAACCTAGAGATCCTGAGGATATCTGCAACTGGCGGCCATCACACTCCTCAATGCCTCTTATAATATGTCGCCTCAGATTGTGCGACTGGAGAAAATTGGGATTTATTAAATCCATATTTATTCTTGACAACATTATTGTCTTGTGGGAAGGAATGAAGTGGGCCAGACATTTAGGCCACAAAGATTTTTTTTTGAAAATTGATTTTGCTAAAGTTTATGACTGCATTAAGTGGCCTTTCATTCTAGCCATGTTGAATGCCTTGGGGTTTGGCCCCAACTTTATTTAGGCCATTCAAATGTTATTCTTCGATGCCTATGCTTGTATTACCATTAATGGTCACCAATCTTCACCTTTTGGCCTCTTTCGTTCTATTTGGCAAGGATGTTTGCTTAATCCTTCTCTTTATGTGCTTGTTGCCAAAGTTTTTGGTTATCTCTTGGCCAATGTGGTTTCTCAGTAGTGGCTTAGAGGCATTTCTCTACCTAACTCCCAGGCTAAACTTGTGAATGGCCATTTTTTTTATGACTCCTTCCTCACCCTTATGGAGGAAGAAAAAAATATCAAGGTGACCCTTGATTGTCTCAACGCTTTTTGTCTTGCGTCTAGATTTTCTATCCAGTGGCATAAAACTCTATGCTACTGGCAATCTATTTTGCACACTCCTCACTAGTTCTAGCAGTATGGTTGGAAATGGATTGGGCCAGGAGAAATCTTTTAGTTTCTGGGCATTCCCTTCGCCTTCCAAGCTTCTCTAGCTGAGTTGTGGCAAGCTATTCTCTCCAATATTGAGCAAAATATGGCCTATTAGATAACCAAGCCTCTCTCTCTGGCAAGAAAATTCCAAGTGTGCTCAAAGATTCTCGTGGCTACTCATGTTTATTACTCCTCATGTTGGTCCCCTTCAAAATTTGCCTATGGTGAGCTTGAAAATTTTCTTTGAGACCTTTTCAGGGTCTCTACGGAGTCCCATAGAGGGTTTCACCATGTTTCTTGGGAGTTTTTTTGCCTTCCTAGAGACTTTAGAGGGATTTTTATGCTCTCCACTCAACAACAAGGGACTACCTTGTGTCTGAAATGGATAATTAGATCCCTTACTAGAGGCGAAGACTGGAAAATTCTGCTCAAAAATTGCATTCAATCTGGATTTCCTATTCATAGACCTTCCTGGAAGGGAATTGGATTTCAAACCCTTTTGGTATGAAGGAACTAGTCCAAATCATGGGTATATTCATGGCAAAGAGTATCTGGCAAGCCTAGGAGGCGGTTAAGCCTTGGCTCTATTGGGTCAGATTTGGCTTCTACGATGGACTTTTACTCAATCAACAAAATGTTTGGTGGTCGCCTCTCTTTGCTAGTAATGGTCAACCTTTGTCCAAGTCGCCTTGGCTGAAGGTGCTAAGATTCCACAAGAAAGGTATTCAAACCCTACAACATGTGTTTCATAGAACCACACTGAGCATTATGTCATGGGAAGCTTTTTGTGTGCTATATAGACTTCAAAACCAATACCGTGATACTTATTCAATGGCCTAGTGAATTTTATTCTTGCAGATTGTTTTTATAAGTTGGGAATTCATGGGTCCAATCCCTGGTGGAAGGACTAGAAGTTGTATCCAGACACCCCTTTTAGGAATTACAAGCCTAGGCTTGGCTATATGTGGCTATCGCCACATTTTCTAATGATTGATAATCTTAACCGAAGATGTCTTCTCTAATCCTCCTCTCATGTCTGGCAAAAAATATTCTCTTCCATTTGGGCTGCAAGTGTTGAGCCAGAACTCGCCCACTTTTCTTCGTGTATTCTTTTCCAAGGCTTTCATGTGTGGTCTCGACTTGTTCACTTGGGGGTTCAGGACCCTCGATGACCTTTTTGTGGGCAAGATGAGTCTTTTAAGCATCTCTTCTATTTTTTCACCAAAGCTCAACAATATTGGACTTGGATTCATGAATTCTTTTAGCCTTTCAAGCCTGAACCTTTCTCCTGGCACATGGTTAAATGTTTGGTGATTCGCCTAGGCTTCCGACTCAATATACCCAGCTTTGGCGCACTTTTAGGGTGGAAATCCTCTTCAATATTTGGAAAGATACAAATTCTTGCATATTTTCTCACTCAAATGGATAAACATGTTTATTTGTATTCTAAAGTTATTATTTTCTCTAATGTGCTAATGTAGATTCAAGTGCATGCCAAAAAGTTGCACTTGAGTTGGCTCACCTTTAGGTGCTTCTAGATCATTGGGGTAATGCCCCATGTACTATGGCTCAGGTGCCTGCTTCGGCCTCCTCCTCTCATGGTTGGTCACCCTCCCAGGGCCAACAACGGAGTGGCTCTTCTTGCGCCCACTCTCAACCTCCTCCTTGGCATGGTTCTTGCCCTCCTCGGTGGTCTCATTCTCCTCCTCCACGGGTTGGCTAGGGGTGGCCCTTTGGAGGAGTTGTGGGGAGCAATGGTGGCAATTCTAGGTGGACCTCTGATACTATGCCTGGTAGTAGCTCTGGTTGGCCTAGTAGCGGCTATGGTTGGCTAGATTCTGGTAAAATTTTCCAATGTCTAGTGCTTATAATCTCGCCCCAACACGAGGAAGATAAAGAGAAAGAAAAAGAAGTTGACGATGGCTAGGGTCCTCCTTCTGATGTCATTGTTGACCCCGCTAATGTATGGGGAAGAAATATGGATGATAGAGACCCTCTTGGCTCTGTTTGCACTACTTTGGTTGCTTGATGGCCATTTCATGCATTTTGTTATGTGTATGGATTTCTTGGTTAGGCCCAAGTGACTCTTGTTTTTTGGTGTGCCTTTTTACTACCCACCCTTTTTTTTGTGGATATGTAACTTTATCTTTCTTTTTTAATATAGATAGTTGTCTATTCATCCAAAAAAAAATCCACATTTATTATTCACTATTAATTTAGTGTTTGTATTGTTTGTGGAAACTATCAAATATTCACAACCGTAGAGGGGAATTTTTTCTTTTGTCAAACTTGGTAGAAACAAAAGGAGTCATTTTAATGGGGGTTTTCTTTTTCAATTTTTGTCATTTTCTTGGGGTTTGAAAGACATACTTAATTTATGTCTTCATTATCTACCTCATAACATAAACTTGTACGATCTCAAAACAACAAGTAAATTTATAAATACACTCATATCAAGTGCCACAAAACTGAATATATGTTCATTAGGGACAAAATTTTATACTTGCACTGAATTATAAAGTGTAATGGGGGTTGTATAGAGCCTAGATTTGGCATCACAACTATGGATCCTCTTGATTCTCGCCATGTGGTGTGTGTTTCCTTTATTTTCCATCACAACAATAGATCCTTGTGATTATTTTATCATGCATGTGTGCCTTGATGCACACTCCTTTTCATTTTCTTATACTTCTTTTGGACCTAATTATGGGTCTAAATTCCTTGCACACTTTTGTGTCTGATTTCAATTGGTCTTATTATATCTCTTAGCATTAAGGGGGGATTATGATAGTGTTATGCTAATACTTCTTTCAATGGAGCAATAGATGAACCTTCTACTTCAAGGGGTCACATGAACTTCTATCTTTATCTCTCGTATAAGTGATTATTTTAGCGGATCATATTTTGTGAGATTCTAGTACTTCTAATCACAATAATATTTTTATTTTCAAATTCTTGGAGTTTGATTTCCTTTGTATATTCATGGTCGAGTAGTGTTAATAAATTCACTCATATAGTGTTTTGTATCTCTTATCTTGATATACATTTCTTGGAGGTTCCTTGATTCTAGAAAACACCAGTTCATTTTAGCAGAGCTATAGGTTATTGTTAGGTCCAATTACTTTAAAATATAAAATGTCAATAACTCGATTGGGTAGTGTCCAAGGTAGTTTGCAAAAGAAGATGATTTCGATAACTCATTTTATATTTTATGATTTTCTTGAAACTACTAAAATAAATTTTAATCTAAAGAAATTTAACTTCTTAGCTAGAAAATAATTTATTCTAAGAAAACTGGAAATACTAAACTAAAAATCATAAGATAACTAACAACTAAACTAGAAAGCATGGAAATAAGAAAATTGAATAACTGATAAACTATGGAAGTGGAAAAATAAGTAAATAGACCATAAAACATTTTCTTAAACAGTAAAATATTCTAATAGCTACAACAAATAACTCATACTACTTAAAAAAAAAAGTGCTCCAGAACTTCAGACTCAACAACTAACCCACTTTAGTGAGTTTCTACTGAAAATTTATCTATGTAACAAATAAAACAACATAACAGTAAGTACTTATCTATTTAAACTAACTTCCCTTGAGTGACCAGCTCGCGGGTTAACACTTTGTTCTCAAATCACATAAACTACAAGTTCTGGAGTCCTTCCATTAAAAATATTTATCATCCATAGTTCAACAATTTAGCAATTGAAAGAAGATAGTTCTTTCATTCACCAGTATTCAGAGATCATGTAAATAGCATAATGTTACTATTCGGTCTTATTCATCCTTTTTGAAATTACATTCTTATAGAAAACTTTATAACTAAATCGTAGATTCCAGATGGTGTGGATAGCCATTGAGAAATTCTTTAACAACTTTAACTAAATTCCTTGTCTTTAAAACTCATAAACATAAAGAAGGCTTAAGACAAGCCATGAAGTTTTTGGTAACATAAATTAAATAAACAATAATTAAATCTTTGATTCATCGACCTGATATTCAGGAGCAGGTTCACAACATCTAGCTTCAACCATATTTAAGGCACATGTTGGATCAACGTTTTGTAACATCTGCTAGATGACCGATTATTCCCTACAAAAGCACTCAAGTCAACCCATTAAACTTGTATTGGAAAATTTCCTCAATTGATCATAAGAAATAAAGTTTGCATAATTTTCCTTAAAGATAAGGAATTATTCCTCCTAAAGTTTAATAAATTGGCATAGACATAGGATTGATCTTGTAAAAATAAGCTTTTCTAATTTTATTATGATGAGGTTATTTTTACCTCATCATTTCCTTCCCCTCCTAGTTCCTGGCAAGTCCTCTTGCTCCATAATTAGAACCCTAATTTTTATTGCATTCCTCATATCTGGAACTAAGTTCATATTCTTCTCTTTTTGTTGGATCAAAAGCTATAGGGTCATGGATTTTGACTAAAGCGTCAACCCTTCTAAAAGAGCATATGATATTAAGAGGGTAAATGACCTCTCTTTTCTTTAGATAAGAAAGTATTGGAGTAAATATTTCTTCACAAGCGTGTCATGCCTTTCCAATCAATTTTTTCTAATGATCCATGAAATTATTGTAATAGAGCTTGAGATTATTTTCATACCTTTCTTTCATTTTATCATTAATCAGGAGAGATGAAAAGGTGTCTTTGAAACCTCCAAAGCTAGAATTTGGTAACCATATTTGAAGACTTGTGGTCTTTTCTGCCTGTACAAATTCTTTTATGCACTCCTACCAATGAATCTAGTTTCTCATAGTAGATAATAGAGCTCTTAATTCTACTTCACCAACAAACAAATTGATAAGGAAATCAATGTGGTTCTCTAATAATAGATCATGCAAAAAGAACTCACAAATCAAATCTTTTTCCTAAGGGATTGATTCCACAAATATCTTAATAAATTATTTGTCAGTGGGTTCATAAGGTTGATCATTGTAGATTTTGAATAATTTCCATATTATCCACTGTTGGTTTAAAAACATGGAGTACAATTTGGGTGGCCTTGTACAAGATAATAGACAATCAACTAGTTGACATGCATCTTGTTTTCCTCTATATGCCCTATGAAATGATTCTTTCAAGAGTACCAACTCCTTTCTAATCCTATAGTTCTCAATTTTCACATTTCTTAAGAAATAACATTTTTCCATCCATTTCATGAGTAATGGGGGAATGCAAACCTGGAACCAATCAGTTATAACCAGCTCAGTTTGAATTTATTTTGATTCCATATTTTGTTTGACAGTGCATTCCTCCAACTCCCATTCCAGCTCTACAACTTTGTTGATGGAATCCTTTAATTCTTTAGTTATTTTTTTTATGTCTTCTTCAAAATCCGAGAAAATAAGCACAAAGTTTTCTTTATCATTTCAATTTCTTTATTCTTTTCTACAATGTCATAATTATAAGTTTTATGTTCATGACTCAATTCTTGAATTTTCTCTTTTAACTTATAAATCAATGTGTCCTTTTTCATGTAGTTGTAGATCTCTTTCATTTATTACAGAAATATGCACTATCAACTCCTCTTTTTGTAATTCAATTTTTTTAT
This sequence comes from Sequoiadendron giganteum, assembly GCA_007115665.2. Taxonomy (NCBI): domain Eukaryota; kingdom Viridiplantae; phylum Streptophyta; class Pinopsida; order Cupressales; family Cupressaceae; genus Sequoiadendron; species Sequoiadendron giganteum. The sequence goes on from CM021101.1 coordinate 637,342,587, forward strand.
TATTTATGTACAATTGTTTCTTTAAATCATCAATTTCTATTCTAAATTTCTCTATCTCTGCAGTGGTATCCCTCATTTCAACTGTCTCAACAGTTCTATCAAAAATTGGGGACAAATGAATTGGCATACTATCATCCCCCTCATGTTCTCTTTCTATAATTTCTTTGGTGATAACTTGCTTCACATATGCAGAGTGGGAAGGAAGTTTTTCAACCGAATATTCTCTTGCTAGAGGTATTTCCTCTTCATTGAGAAGCTCAAAAATTTGAATAGGTTTTGATGGCCGTTTGGTATTCTTGTTTTTTGAACTTCCTTCCATACCCTACATTGGGGTTTCAATGAATTTAGAGGCTAGGCGTTTAATTCTCCTTAATGGAGGAAGACCTTGGAAGGTGACAAGTTTTTTACTTTTCCCTTTCCTTTTTCTTCTGGGACTACTCATATCAAAATAGACGAGCTCAACATGCTTTGGAAAATCAGGGGTTTTCAATTCATTATTCAAAGAGTTTAGCACTTCCTCACCAGGGGTGGTGGGATTCAGAGTTGGAGAGTCCTCAAGGGAAACTTCTCCAGAAGGCGAAGCAATTTGGTGAGATGTTTCCCTCAGTTCCATTGTCCTTTTGATTGAGGACTTCTCAATTTTCCCCAAAAACTTCTCCCATTTACCCTTGGATTTGTTGCGAAAATGGTATTTGAAAATCAATTGAATTAATCCATGGTGTTTTAGTGGACCTGACCCTATTTTATATCTTTCTATTGAAGAATTTAGAGAGTCACATAAAAATTCAAGCAAATTAACCCTAAGAGCAAGATTCTCCTTCCCATGATGCAAATGGATCAGCATATGGAAAGTAGGTACTACCACAACAGTTAGTTGACCTTCACAAGTAAAATATTTTATGATCCAAGCTACAACAGTACCCCAAGGTTCTAGTATGGAGGTCCTTTGGAACCCTTTGTTTTTTCCTCTGGTACTAATTACTACCATGGGGTGAGGGTCTCCCTCTCTAACAAATAATTCAAACAATTTTTGGTATGTTATCTGAGAGGTTTCTTTTAACTTTATGAGTGAATTTTCTAACCTTGATAAACGAGAAATTATTTTTGGACTCACATTAAAATGCTTTCCATGGAGTACCACTTCACCATTTGAGTAGTTTTCAGCAAATGTGCTCACCAACTTTTCATTATAACCTTCGAACTTTCTGATTAAGTTCAACCACCCTGCCTCTTTGAACAAACTAGAGATAGCCATTGAATTATTTATTTGTCTTGTTTGTAGCTTACTATGCAATGATTTTTAATTTGTATGGAGGCATATGAAAAGCTTGTTGTACAAGTAGTTGATCGCTGAGTGGCACAAATTGCTAAATTGGGAGTGAAGTTCATTCCAATTAATTATTCTATATTCAAAAATAACTACTTACTTAAAGCAAAAATTAGTACTTACTTGCATTTTTTGATCGTTTGAAGATTTCATACCTTTATATATTTGATAGGATGGTGTGAATGTATTGGGTGAGGTGACGACAGATTTATTATTGCATGAATGTGGAAGTTTATGAATGACAGAGCCATCAATAAGGATTGTGGTACTTGATGGCTTTATTTATGATAATAAAAAATAGATAGGACGACATGTGTACAAGAAATGATGATGGAAGTATCATGAAGATTTGAAATTATGAAAAAGGTGGAAAAATGTGAATGAATAAGTTCTAGACCATGTAATTGACATCGCGCTCAAAACTAGCACAAATTTTTTGAAGCACGTGAGAGGTATGCATTCACAATGGAGAAGGCAAATAATTTCAAGAGCATTGCTAAAAGATGCAATTGGGACGATAATGAAATGAAGGTTCTAGAGTATCACTAAAATATGCAGCCATAAAAGAAGTGAAATGAGGGTTGTGGAACATCGTTGAAAGATGCAGCTAGAGCAACAATAGAATGAAGGTGGAGTGGCAAGACTTATCAATTTTGAACTTCGAGATCTTTGAAATTTAGTGTAGGAACATCTTTTTGACATGACGAGTTGTTGTACAAGTTCTGGAGCATCGGGTATAAGGACTGTTAGGTTCTAGAGAATTTGGCATCAGGACCATAACGTTCTGGAGTATCTTTGGAGGGTGCTCTGGAAGTTATTTCTATTTTTAAGAAGTCCTACAAAATGGAACAAAAATTAGCTAAGAAAAAATAATGAAAGGAAAATATCTTGGTATCCATGTCTTTTTACTACACATTTTCAAAATATGTATTTTTAATTTTTATTTATTTATTTATTTTAATTTTTTTTTAACAACATTTTAGCATTTTTACAAAATAGACTCTGCCTTGGCAAAGTCAATACATTGGACCTCGCCCTACATTTCCACCATTTTTTAGAATTCTTCCCTATTGATCGGCTTATGCTAGACATGCAAGCGATGACCATTGACTAAGGTTCATGTGTCACCATAAATTGGTTTCAATCAAACTATTCCATTCAAAAAGACCTCAAAAATCTCATAAAGTCCCAGACAATGAGTCTTGAACTTCCCTCTATGATCTTTGTACCTTGAATCGAATAGCAGGGCTCAGTCTCCATTATGAAACTCCCTCTCCTTAATATGTTTTTCATGCCACACTTTTTGTTGATGTTAAGTTAGTTTAGTTTGATGGATAGCATCTAAGCAAAGCTCATTCAATTATCTTAATTTCCAAACTCATTTAACTTGGGCTCATTTCAAATCCAGACCTAGTTCCACAGCTATTCCTAAAGTTTGTAGTTCAAACTCAGTGGGAAGAAGAGGTTTCTTTCCAAAAATAAGATCATAGGGGCTGAATCCAGTCATGGATTTCTAGGTTGTGTTGTATGCCCAAATAGCTTCAAGGAGTTTCTTGGCCCAATATTTTCTTCCTGAATAAACTGCTTTTGTTAATATGTTTTCAAGCTCTCTATTAGTTACTTCCACCTGGCCGTTTTCTTGAGGGTGGTAAGGGGATGACTTTCTATGGCTTACTTGAAAATGGTTGGTGAATTCCAAGAGCACTTTGGACATAAATTGGGGTCCTTGGTCAATAACAATAGTTTGAGGGGCTCCAGATCTAAGGAAGATTTTACTATAGAGGAAGTCTGTGACTTGCTCTTCCTGAGATACTCAGAAGGCTTGAACTTCTACCCATTTTGTTAGGTAATCAATGAAAAACAACATGTCTTATTTCCCTTGAGAGGAAGAATCTATGTGTCTGATAAAGTCTAAACCTTAGTTCTCGAATGGTTCAAGCACTACCTATGGTAGTAAAGGCATTTATGAAGAAGTAGTTGGTCTTCCTACTCTCTGACATTCATCACAATGATGAACTGTATAGTTATTAATATCCTTCTGCATTGAAGGCCAATAGTATCTGGTGCCTAAAATTTTATGGGAAGTTCTCTTCGCAGAGTAGTGCCCTCCTGAAGGATCATCGTGGCAGGCCCTTATAATATTGTACATTTCATTAGCTCTGACACATCTTCTGAAGATCATATCAGGTCCACAATGAAATAAAAATAAAAATTAATCCATTTGAATGGGGCACTTTCCATGATAATTCGCTTCCTTTTCTTTGTTGTGAATGCCGAGGAGGCAATCAAATAGTTAGCAATGTCTGTGAACCATGGTGAATTTGTAGAAATAGAAATAAAAATCTCATATGGAAACTCATCCTGTATAGGCATACTATCACCTTTTTGTTGTTTGATTCATGACAGGAAATCTGATACTACATTATATTTCGTTATTACAGGTTTTTTTATTAGGTATTTTATAGCTAAATGGTTTTTATAAACTGTAACCTTATATCATGTAATACAGTGGAAATTTTTTTTAATGGCATGAACAATAGCCAGGAATTTTTATTTTTGTTTTTGTATAGTTTCTCTCTACATATGTAAGATTCTTACTGATAAAATATATGACATATTTACCCCAATTCTCATGTTTTTTTTCCTAGTACTACACCAATAGCATCGTTAGAAGCATCTGCATAAATATGGAAGGGAATACTCCAATTTGGCCCTCGCAGTACTAGAGCAAAGACAAGATTTTCCTTAATTATTTTGAATGATATCTGACACTTGGGTGTCCATACAAACTCTACTTCTTTCTGTAAAAGAAAGAACATAGGAGCCATAATTTTACTGAAGCCTTCTATGAATCTTTTGTAGTAGCCAGCATGTCCAAGAAAACTTCAAACATCTATTTGTGTTTGAGGGATAGTCAACTGTTGGATGACTTCGATTTTCTTGGGATCAAATTTTATTCCTTCAAAGGAAATATGATGACCCAAGACTATTCCTTTTTCTACCATTATTAAACATTTTTTGTGGCTAAGGGATAGCCTATTTTCCTCACAAAATTTGAAAGCTTGATCTAGGTTCTGAAGAGCTTCATCATATGTTGACCCATAGACTATAAAGTCATCCATATAGACCTCTACACAGTCATTAATGAGTGCAAAAAATATAACAAGAATGACTCTTTAGAAATTTGTTCGAGCATTGCAAAGTTTGAAGGGAAGAACTATGTATGCAAATGTGCCCCAAGGGTAGGTAAACGTGTTCTTTTCTTGGTCTTCTAGAGCAACCTAAATCTAGTTGTAACCGCTAAATCCATCTAGAAAGGATAAATATTTCCTTCCAGCCAAGTTGTCCAAAACCTGATAAAAAAATGGTAGGAGAAAATAATCTCAATGAGTGGCTTTGTTTGCTCTCTATAATCTACATAGATTCTCCATTTCCCATTTTTATTTGGCACAACCACCATAGGTGAAACCCACTTACTATGAGAGATAGGATAAGTAAATCTTGCATGGAGGAGTTTCTCAATCTCAATTTTGACCAGATCCTTTAATGCAGGATTGAGTCTCCTATGAGGTTGGTGAACATGCCTTATAGTAGGATCAATATATATGTGATGAGTACAAAAACTTGGGTGAATTCCCTTCATGTCCTTATAATCCCAAGCAAAGGCTTTAGATCCTTTTACCAACAATTTGAACAATTTATCCTCATGCATTTTTGATAGCCAACTGTTGATGTTTAAAGATTTTCCTGGTAATAGCATAATCGATTTTGTTCCAAAATGGGCCAAAGTGACAGTATAAATTGGTCGCAACAAGGTTTTCAGAGGAAAAATATGAGGTATAAATCGGTGAAACCTTGTGATATATTCAAATAAATGACTTGTTCTAGGGATCATGCTATCTAAGAGACAAGGCATTCCCATTGTAGCATAGTTTTGCTCCATCCCGCATATGTCCATTGGTTGCCCAAAAATTCTTGGAGAATCCATCATTTCTTCCTCATTCGAGGTTATAGCAAGGCATGCTATGTTGTTTACTAATTCTTCCTCCAATTCTTCTTTGTGTAGTTTAATTACTACCATGGCTAGCGAGGCCAAACTATTTAGACCATTGGATTCCTCTAACTCATCAATCTAGACCTTTTTATTTTTAGTAGGTTTAGCAGGGGGATATAAGAACAAATTTTTACTATCTTGACCATGCGAAATGGTAATTCCCCCTTCCTTGCAATCAATCTAAGTAGCAATCGTGGCCAACCATGGTCTCCCAAGAATTATCGGATAACTATCTTTGGGTGTAAGTGACTGGATTACCTAGAAGTCGACTGGATATTCCCATCCATCAACTTTGACAAGGATGTTTTTAATGACGCCCTTTGGGATGGCTATAGACTAATTTTCCATTTGTAAGATTGTGGTTGTAGGACATAAATCAGTTAGACCTATCTTTTCTATTACGTCCATAGTCATCACATTAATAGTTGTGACAAGATCCACTAATGTGTTTGGTATTGCTAGCTCATTAATTGTAACGGTTATAAGTGGACTCCTAGGATCATTGTATTTTGGAGCAATAGTCTTTCCAAACAGAAAATCATCTAAATAGCCATCAATATGAACGATATTTATCTTTTTTGGCTTCCTACCTAGAATTTTAATATATAGTTGTTTGATTAATTGGTTTAACTTATAAATTTCCTTTATTGCTTGCAATAGAGGAACCTCAATTTGAAATTGCTTAATCTCCTGAATTAACGCACTTTCAGAAGCCATAGGTATTTTCGGAGTATCTTTCGAAGTCATTAACTTTAAACATTTCGAATATGGTCCCATCATTTTCTCTTTTGGAACGAAATCCTCCCTATGTTGACTCAAGGACTTAACTTACTCCCCCTAGGAAAAATCAATAGCTCCCGCTATTGAAAAAAGCTCTTTATCTTTGGTGGAAGTGTCCTGATTAGGCAACTTGTCTTCTATTAGAATTTTAGGCTTAGGTTCCTTCACTATTTCTTCAATAGTTGGGGATTGAAGAGTTCTACCAGAGCGCAACTGTACATTTTTGTAATCTATTGCATTAAGTCTTGTAAAATTTTCATGTTCAATAGAGTAGACTGGCGTATTCTGGTGATTATTCTTAGGGTTGGGAAGTGGTTGTGCTAGAAGCTGAAGCTAGTTTACTTGCTCATTCTGAGGAGGGTTTTGAGCTAGAGGTAACAAATTTTGTTGTTGATTCCTCCTAGGTCCAATATAAAATTTATTTTGTCCCTGATTCCATTGGGGGGTAGCATGTTGTTGGTACCATTTTTGTTATGGTTGTTTCAAATACTATTGAGTTCCCCATGTTTGATTGGCCCATTAAGGGGATCGCCAATTAGGTTGCGTTGGAGGTGACTGATTCCAAGATGGAGTCCATTGATGATGAATCTAGTTATTTTTGGTCTCCATGCAAGATTAGAATTTTTTCCACAAGAGAAGTTACCTCCTTGACATTGGTTTAATGTTTTTATCTCTTCTTCAACCTAAATAGTTTTTTTCTTAGTATTCTTAATATCAAACAGAAGCTCACACTAATTTGTAGGATGGTTTTTCTCATAGAGTTGACAAACATTGACTTTATCTAAAGGACACTCATGCAATAGTTGTTTGTTTTGACACCTAGGATAATAGATTGGCAAGGTCTTTAGGCTGCGAGTTTTAGCTTGTATGCCATCTAATGTAGTGTTTAATTGAATGAGAATGTTTTTTTTCAGATTTTTTATTTCTTCGTGGAGCTTAACTATCTCATTAGATCCTTTAAAAAGATTAGTTTTACGGATTCCTCCCCAAGTACGGGAAAAATTCTCACATAACTCACATATTCCCTCAAGGGTCAGTTTAGATACGTCAGCTTTCCCCATGAGATCAAGACATCTTCTAGTGTCATCATCAAGTCCTTTAAGAAAAATTGTTTTGAGAATCTCAACGCTAATGGCCTCTTCTCCACATATTTTAGAGAGGAAAAGGAACCTATCAAGATAGTCCTCTAAACTCTTATCCTCTTTTTTTCTTAGTTTAAACAACTCTTCCTTATGGTCACTCACCCTACAGTAACTTTGGTATTTTTTCAAGAGAACATTTTCCATTTCCCCCCAAGATGTTATACTACTAGAACCCAATCCCATGAACCAACGCATTGTTGAATCCTTCAAAGTATAAGGAAAGAGATTCAACTTCTATTTATCATTTTTTTAGTCATAAGTTTGACATGGGACTTTAAATTCAAAGAGAAATTGGTCTGTTTCTTTTGAGGATAAGTCACGGAACGTTGGAAGGAAAGCTGGGGAAATGTTCTTCATTGTAGTATCATCATCTACATCCAAGGTAATAGGATAGGTAAAAGTTCTAGGAGGTTGAGGTTCATTGTGGTTAGGTTCATCCATACAATATCCCATGATGTTTAGAGGAGTCTTTTCCTCAAAGACATTTTCCTCTATAACTAGTTGTTCTACTAGTTGATTTCCAGGCAAATAGTGAAAAGGCTTTGGTGGAATAGGCTCAAATAATTCTTCAAAAGTATATTTTTCTGAGCCTTGGGCCTTCCTAGGTATGATTGGTATGTATTTTGGGGGGGTCATTGGTATAAATAATTTGTGAGGGCCTCTTTTCTTGACCATGCAGAAAAGGAAGCCGATGGAGGATTTTTTTTGTATAAAACCTAGTATTCAAACCCTCTCCTAGTAACACCTAAGCACAAAGGCTATTTTATGTCCCCGATAATGGTGCCAAAAAGTGATAGGTTTTTGTTAGGTCCCATTACTTTAGAATATAAAATGTCAATAATTCGATCAGGCAGTGTCCAAGGTAGTTTCCAAAAGAAGATGATTTGGATAACTCATTTTAGATTTTCCAATTTTCTTGAAACTACTAAAATTAATTTTAATCTAAAGCCATTTAACTTCTTAGCTAGAAAAAAAAATTATTCTAAAAAAATTTGAGATACTAAACTAAAAAGCATAAGATAACTAATTTAGAAAGCATCACAACTAAACTAGAAAGCATGGAAATAAGCAAACTGAATAACTGATAAACTAGGGAAGTGGAAAAATAAGTAAACAAACCATAAAACATTTTCTTAAATAGTAAAAGATTCTAACAACTACAATGAATAACTCATACTAATTAAAAACAAAAGTGCTTCAGAACTTCAGACTCAACAACTAACAGACTTTAGTGAGTTTATACTGAACAATTATCTATATAACAAATAAAACAACATAATAGTAATTACTTGTCTATTTAAACTAACTTCCCTCGAGTGGCCAGCTCGTGGGTTAACACTTTGTTGAAAAATTACATAAACTACAGGTTCTGAAATCCTTCCATTAAAAACAGTCATCATCCATAGTTCAAAAATTTAGCAATTGACAGAAGATAGTTCTTTCATTCATTAGTATTCAGAGATCATGTAAACAACATAACGTTACTACTTAGCGTTATTCATCCTTTTTGAAATTACATTCTTATAGAAAAGATTATAACTAAATCCTAGATTCTAGATGGTGTGGATAGCCATTGAAAAAGTCTTTAACAACTTTAACTAACCTCCATTTCTTTAAAACTCATAAAAATAAAGAAGGCTTGAGATGAGCCATGAAGCTTTTAGTAACAAAAAAAAAAATAGTAATTAAATCTTCAATTCATCAGTTTAATATTCAGGAGCAGGTTCGCATTGTCTATATTCAACCATATTTAAGGCACGTGTTGGATCAATGTTTTGTAACAACTTCTAGATGACCAATTATTCCCTACAAAAACACTCAAGTCAACTCATTAAACCTGTATTGCCAAATTTTCTCAATTGATCATAAGAAATAAAGTTTGCATAATTTTCCTTAAAGATAAGCAATTATTCCTCCTAAATTTTTAATAAATTGGCACAAACTTAGGATTGATCTTGTAAAAAAAAGCTTTACTAATTTCATTATGATGAGGTTATTTTTACCTCATCACATAGTTTACAACTTTAGCATGCTTTAGGATTTCTTCAACATCATGTTCCTATCATAATGGGACATATTTTTAGGAGGTCTTAAATCCTCCTCTTTCTCCTTTTTGGAGAGGAGTTTTGTTCCCATCATGTTTTCTCTCTTTTCTCCATTTATGAGAGATCATTATTGTACATGATTACCTTACCAGGCCTTTTCTCCAAGACTCATCTTTTCAATGTTTAGATTACTCCCTAAGTATCATTTAAGGGGGGGATGTTAGTGTGAAAAGAGGTATTGTAAAATTAGTCAGAGTTTAGACTATGTGGTAGATTACTATTCAAACTACACTTAAGGTCACTTGAAAGACTTGTAGAATGTTGTCTCACCTTATGTGATTGAGACAAGTATTCTCACTTTGTGAGACACCTCTTGCATGGTCACTTGCAACTCACTAGAACACATTCCATGTGTGTTAATTAGTGTTCCAACTTTGAAGGGTTGGTCATTCATTATATTTGACATGACTACCTTCACTACCTTTCCTATTTAAAGGCAAGATCATATTGTATAAACTCTTAACTCTTTTATCAATCTCTTTGATAATGTGAATTAGGCTCACTAAGTGCAAGTGTTTTTTGTGGAAGTACAAGGTTCTTTATGTTATTATCTTGGATGCAAATATTAACACTAATTACACAAGATATCCACCTAATAATAGAAAATGATCTTATAAGTCCTTTATGTAACCCCACATTAATGTTGTTATGTGTCATAATATCTTTTGCATTGTTATCTTTGTCATTGATAATTTTACATATTTTTTATGACAATATGTAATTTTACACACATAATACTAGAAGTTACACATAACATAATGACCAAGGCATAAAGTCGGATGTCTCATTTCATAAGGAAAGATAAAATAATAAATAATTAAATAATATAAACACTAGTATTTGTAAGATGTGTGATATAACTAGTACCAACGTTCTTCCACTTGTCATATACCTTCAAAATCAATAGGGAATACCAAAAATTAATGACCTAATTTCCAAAGGTATAACCATGCCACACAATCAGACTCCTATGTGTTCATGAGATCAACCAAATATCTACAATATTCATCATGTGACTACTATACTAACCACAACACTCTCATCCTCCATCATTCCCAAGCATGAAAATAAAGGAGCCCTCAATAATTATAGACCTTTGAGTCCCTCTCCATGATAATGCTTCTTAAACTATGAATCACTCAATGCATGAAAAATAATGAGGTGGCTAAATATAGTCGATGATGTATAATGAGAGACGACAATATATACTCCATGGAAAATAATGATAAAATCTAAATATACCCTAGGAAATATAATGGGAAATGATTGAATCTAAATATACATTTCACAAAGAAACTTGTGCAAAAAAACTAACAAAGTTTCGTTTTAGGGTTGGATTGAATAGATTAGTTTTTGTAAAAACAAGCAAGTTGAGAACATTTTTCTTGACCTTGTGGAGACTTGATTTTTTGCCAAGAATAGTTTGAATATATGGCATCCAAAGTTTGGCTATGTTTAAATGCCAAAACCTTGCTTGAAATAGAAAATATATCATATATGGTCTAAGCCTATCAAATGATTCTGATCTTAGGGGTGCATGAATCTTCTATATTAGGCAAGTAGACAAAGAAATATTTTCTCACATGATAGGAAATATTAATTTTAAAATAATAATAAGAATTGTTAGAGGATATTTGTTGTTAGAAGACAATTATCCATGAATAAGTAGTAGTTAGTGTTGATCTTAAAAGCTTGCACTTCTCCCAAACAACCTTATCAGAAATTTAGTGAGTGGGGGACCTAATTGCACTTCACTAAATAACCTCTAGAACTGTGAAACAAGTTGATCGTTCTTTGGTGTTTGGGGAAAAGGGAGAAGGAAAAGAAAAAAGGAAATTAAATGTGGCGATGCATCAAATATTTTACAGTATTTCAAAATCATTAGCAACTCCAATTTCTGATAAATTAAACACAAAATGAGACAAATCATTCATTGTTCAAAGGAGAAAATAAATTTAAGTCTGATGTAGGCACATAGTAGAGATTCAAATCCTCCTATGGGAAGAACCCATTAAGGTTCAAATAGAAAAATGAAACCCGAAGTCAAACAAGGTACTTTAGATTCTTATAGAGTTATTTCACTTAACAACATAATATGAATCACCAGATAAATTTGATAGGAGATTGAAAGATCATTATTACATGATTCAATTCTTGTAAGGTGAGGTTCAAAGATAAAAAATCTTAACAATTGGAAATTAACAATCAAGAATTATATATAGAAATAAAAAAAAACACAAGTCATTTGATATATATGAGATTGAGAGTAAACCATAAATCAAAGGCCACATGAGAAAAATTTGATACAACTTTGTTCTTGATATATTTTTGAATAAGAAAAAATGATAAGGTCAAATAATAAAACCAACAATTGTCTTGACATCAATTACAAAAGAGCAATTAAAGATCTATATGAAATATGTTATATCATATTCTACTGCTACGAATAATCTATCTAGTTATCTCCCTCTTTATGCTCCAAGCGAATTTCCTTTTATAAGAAAAGAGGACACAAGGACCAAGCACTTCTCCAGTGCCAAAGCAGAAACCCTAACAGGTGTCATCACCAAGTCCTCAAAATTTGATAAAAAGTTTGATCTGATCTGATAATAAAAATTGAGTTGCTCCAATAATGGCAATATGTGTGATAACTCAATAACCTAGATCTCCACCATAACTTCATGTAGGTCTCCCTATCAGAAGGAAGATACATTCGTAAACGCTTGCCTAAATCTGATTTGATCCACCGCAGGTGATAATGGTGATAACAAAAGAGGCCAACTCCAAGAGTGATGAAGGAAAAAAAGGTGTTGCCACCCAAAAACATAGTAAAATAATTGCTCTGACAGTGGAGAAATTTTCCCAACAAAAATGGACGACGTGGTAGGGGGTCGGGCATTTTTTAAAAATGGGAGAGTAGTTTGGAGGAAAAAACCTTTGGGGAAGCCACGTGTATAGATTTAGAACCGAAGAGAAGGAAAAGTCCTAAAAGTTAGTGCAACCACTATGTGGCATAATTGCGCACCTTCTTGCAATAAACATCTCGCAACCTCCAAAAAGATGCAGCGAAGTGACAAGTGGCAGGATGAAAATGCAAGCCAAAAGAGTGAAGGTATTAGGGCCGAAAGAACAAAGCATAGAGAAACAAACACTTAAAAGAGAAAAGAATGCTCCATATTTCTAGTGACTCATAAAGGACCTTCATCTATGGAGGCATGACATATATAAAAAAGTATAAAATATAGAAAAATCTATGATTGCTCAGAGTTTGAGGAATACAAAATGTCGAAACTCCTAGTCTTCATTAGAAGGTAGCACTAGTGCATGTAGCATATCAGAAGCCCGATCGAGGTCAATTATCTCCTTGAAGGAGATTGCTCCCCATTTTTCATGGGTTGCTCTAATGAGGGAAAAGAGTCATGCATAGAGGAGCAACATATTTTTAATCTCTTCAACTATAGATGGTGAGCTTAGTTTTTTGAGCTCCGACTAGTCCTACTGCTTGGCCTTTGAGGCCTATTTGAGTTTCTCTTCAGTGAGTATTACTCCATCGATAAAAAATAGAGAGGGGAAACCCAAAACAACTAAGGCTTCAAAATCCTCTTTTACTTTGTCAACCTTCTTAGTTAGCGCTAACTAATAGTTCTTACCCCTTTGGGTGGCCTAGCTCAATGCATAGTGAATTTATTTCCCTTCTAGGAATCTTCTCTTCAGTCCAGAATCCTGGTGCTCACCAAAGTCTCTTATGTTTCCTTATATAGCTTAGTTATGACATTACCCAACTCAACAGATCGCGGGGGTGACTGTACTCAAGATTTGGTTGACAATTGGTGTTACCCTTGCATTCAGCCCCTATGCATGAACTATAATACTCAATGTTGGCCTTAGGGTCATTATTGCACCTTTAATTATTTTCCAATGGGAAAATAACAATCTTTGCACTACCGAGAGGAGCTCATACCTTCTGGTTGCAGTCAATTCTTGCTAGAATTGAGACTCATTAACCATTATTTCCTCCTTCAATTAATTGACCTCTACTTGGGCTTGTTGAAGCTCTTTTGTTGCCTGAGCTTGAGCACCGCTCAACTCACTTTTTATCTATTTCTTCTCCTTCTCGAACTACTCACTTATCTGCTTATTTCAGTCCATGGCTTCAAACCATTTCTCTAGCATTTCTAGTATCTCTCTCAGCAATTCCACACACATTATTTTTTGTTATCCCAAAATGTTAGTGAAATCTTTATGCTTTTGCTGCATTTCTCTGCAACCTTTTGCTTTTGGGCCTTTACTTCTTCAGTCATTTTGCACTCAGTTTCAACCTTACTCATCATCTTCTCAACCTCGACTAGAAGCCAATCCTTTTTAGTCTAAGTGGTATGAAGTGATGTGGTCGCTTCTCCTTGTATTTCTTGTGCCTACCTAATGTGGGAAATCTCCATATATTTTTCTCTTATCTCTACTTGGTGTTTATCATTTGTGGATTTACAATTTTCCAACTTTGTCTCACACTTCTTCAATTTCTTCTCCAACCTTGTGAATTTGGTATACACCACCTTTTGTGTAGCTTTGGTAGAGCCATATTTTTCTTAGGGAAGGACCTCATTCATGTTCAGATCTAGAGTATAAATCTCATAGTCTTCATATTGCTTTTCTCCCTTGTGCTTGGAGACCAATGGCTTCATAGCCGAAATCATCAAGGACCTCTACTCCTCGTCAAAATAAGTCTCCAATTTTGTGGAGGCTGAATCAACCATGGTCTTTGCCAATTGCTTCTTATTTCTCTCCTTCCAAACCTATCTAGTTAACTATTGTGGATCGTCAGGTCCATTTTTATTTTTCTGGAATAATGGCAGAAGATGAGACCTACAAATCCTTTTTTTGTGCTACAACATTTTCTTTCCCTTTCCCATCTTTGACCGCTAGAGGCGGTGAGTTGGTGCCCTTGAAATTATCTTGTTCAGGGTCTCAATTGGCTTCTTCATCTAAATTGGACCCAACCTATTTATCATAAATTTCCTCAAATACTTCATCTGTGTGGATGGTGTCACACAAGGGGTTGTCTACTTGATATCTTGTTGATATCTCTAGAAATCAACTGCTTTCCTTTCAAACCACCCCTTCTTCCTCAACTCTATCTTGAGAGACTTGTTCATTTGAAGGCCTCAGTTGAATTCTGGTAAGATTTGGTAAAAGGTGAGCCATGGAAACTGCACAAAAGGTATAGCATCCAAATTGACATAGGCACCTTCATTTTCTAGATATGGATTTCATCTTTCCTCCTAGTATGTCTGTGACATGCCAGAAACTCAGGTGCCTATTCAGATTACACCTCCATTTGTTGTAGATGAGCATAAGGCCAAGATAGGACAATTTTCTCATAAATACTTGTATTTCATCTCTCTTCATGAGTTTTACTTGGCTCTTGACAACAAAAAGGGGGATTTCATAAAGCCACTTCTTTTTCTTTTCATCATCGTAGTCAAAATTTGCAATCAAAAATTGTTGATATATTTCTAAGGAAAGAGTCTTGGCTGTTACATTTCTATGTAGCCAAAAAGGATCACCTGTAAACCCATGGCATCTGATAAAATTGAAATCAAACCCCATGAACTAGTCTAGTGGGGTCATGTTCTTCTACATCGATTCTAGATAGCCAGAAGAAAACCTTTGTAGAGTCTATTGGGATAAATCTTGAAGCATGGGATTTAGAAAATATTTGATAAACAAATAATAATTGCATGTGCTTGAAAGTACATGGATCCATACTAAAACTATTTTTAACAATTGTGACCTGCTAAACGTATCGAGTGGTAATCCTAAAATGGCCAAAAAAATTAGGGTTTTGGTGTAGAATCAAATGTACCAAGAAGGATGAATACCTAAAATTTGAAAAATGGTTGTACTTGGTCAAATGATCGAGCATCCTATCTACAATCATTTTGGTGAAGTCGTACAAGAAATTTCCATTTTATTTTGTGAGCTTAAAGTCCAGACCCATTTGGTATTCATGGACATTATCATCATGATCTAGTCAATACACAAAATCCAACATCATAAACACATATTTCAAGTCTGATTTGAACAAACTAAATGACAGACGAGACTTGGGCCCTTCATCGTTAAGTCCCTTACTTGTTTCATCCTTGTAGAAAGGCACCTTATCTCTTCTTACTCTCCATAATTTATTCATATTGTCTTGTGAGAAAACCTCAACCTCCATATTAGTGGGGATACATAACATATCCCCAATTTCCATGGAACTGATGGTGATTTTGAGCTCCCCACCTTTGATAATTTTTATCTCCTTATATTGCTTTTCAATAGAAATATGAACCAACTCTAGGAATGAATGAATGAAGGGAAGCATGCACCATGGTAAACCAAAATTCTAGAGCCTTTCTCCAAGGCCTATAATTCTTGGTGGTGGCTTGGTGACCATCCTCTGAAAGGCCTCTTCCCACAAATTCTTGGTGTTGGTATGCAACTTTAGATCGAATATATCATCTATAAAATCCTTGATCACCTTTGGATTGATGTGGTCTCTAGGAGTTATGCTTCCGGTATGGGGCAAGTCCCATTCTTTTGGAATTATTGCATTAGCAAAAGAGATATCCATAAATATGTCAACATATCCTAGCTAGGAGAAACAAAGTTCAACACCCCTACTAGAGTATGACACTTCAACAACCATTATCGTAATTTCTTGAAAAAAAATTGTAACGCTCACTTCTGAACTTAGATAAATTTACCTCTTCCATGATCTTACGCTTAGAAAAAAAAATCGGTAATCAATTCACTCATGCATTAAATAATAAATGCATGATCATTAATGCTAGCCTTTTGAGTACTGCTAGTGAAGGGTAATACATGTGGTATAAATTCTTGCATTCTTGGGAAACATGACCTCTACTTTGGGAAGGGGATTTTAGTACATTCCTTAGTTTTTCGGTGAAGGACAGCCTTGAGAAATGGGAGACGTAATTGGAAAATATGTCTACATTAATTAAGCAAGAAATGACCTTTAAGGATGGTATTTTCAAGTGATGGAGTTGGTTGATGATCTTAAAGGTGACAAACACATGGCGATATGTCATACATCTTGATGATCTCAAAGGTGACGAACACATGGTTATATTTCATACATCTGGTTATTAATAATAGCACCTCCATTAAATTTCTAAGCCTTGTCAAATCCTTGACATGTGACTTACTTTTAGCTCAAGTGTCATTAATTATAATTTCTCATTGTCATTCCAATAGGGAAAAATGATTTCCATTTATAGTATTTTTAGTTCAATTTTTTATATAAATAGAGTGTCGCCTTCACAAAAATATTTATTAATTTTTCACTTTCTTATTTTTTTTTTCTTTTAAAGCATGGGTACTTTGATTAGGATTTTGGGTTGGAAGAAGTAGATTTCTTTCATGGGGGAATTCACTAATTAGAGAATTAAGAGATTTCTATAGATGAAGGATGAACTAGCCATCACCATGTTCGAATGGGTGTTGGGTAGGTATTTCATCATAGACGAAAACCACTACAAGTCGAATACATATGTTGTTTCCTAGATTGTCACCTTATTTTTGGACCTGAACATTGTGAAGTGATGGATTGTGCAACTATGTAGGAGCATGTTCTATAGAGACTACTTAGAGGGCTCTAATGAAATTGTCATTGTTGTTCCTCGTCTTGGCATGCCCTCTGCTATGGACATCCAACAACATATGGAAAATTTTGAGATGGTTGCATGACTACCTTTTCTCTCTAAATTTTGCATGATGACTCTGGAATGACACCACCAGTAGGAGAGGATTGCCAACTCCTACCTCATTTGCATGAACAATGTTGAACGAGTCTACAATGTCAAATATATTACTGCTTTCGAGCAGTTAGTGTACAACCCTGGTGGAGTGGTAGTAAATTTCGATGACTAACCTCAGTTAGTCTTTGTAGAGCTATTTGATTATATCCTTATTGATGTTAGTCTTGAGACTTGAAAAATATCATTATTTTTGCTTGTCACAGAGTGGAGGTCAAAAATTCACACTTTTTCATACCATGACCTCTCGTATGATGAATATTGCCTTTTGGCCACCTCTAAAAGAAGGTTTTTTATACTTTACTCTTTTCATAAGGGATCCAATAAATATCAGCCTTTGTGCCCCAAACTATACACAAAATTTTTCTCTATAAATACAGTATAGTTTCTCTATGTTTTAGCACTTGTCTTATTGCAAAACGTATTTATAATTTTTTTTACATATGGTACATAAAGTGAAAATTTAAAGAACTATGATCCTTTGATTGAATAATTTTAGGTGAATACCATTCACTATTATTCCCAAAAAAATTATGTTTAAACATTGAATCTCATATGTGTTGCTATCCTTGCATTTAGAAATTGGAAATGGACCCTTCCATAAAGAATCAAATTTAGTGTGTTGGCCTGGTTTCGTAGCCTGTTTGTTGAATTTTAGGAGAAGGCTCCCCTCCCTAAAACCTGGGTTAGAGGCCTTCTTGTTGAACCACCACTTGACTACCTAATGGAGCTTTATCATGGCGTCAAACACCTTATCTTGTTTCTCTTGAAGGCTTAGTAGCTCAGTAAGCCTCATTTCCATCTTGTCACTTTCTTCAACCTCTAAAGACTTTAGCAATTGTAGCACTAGTATTTCCATTGAAATGGGTATGACTATTTCCTTCATGTATACCAACTTGTAGGGAGAGACCTTTAAAATTTACTTCGGGGTAATGCAGTCTACCTATAAGGCTACCTATAGATGCCTGTGCCATTCCTTTTGGTGCTTGGACCCGATGTGTTTGATCAACCTAATTAGGTTTTTGTCAGTATATTTCACTTGTCCATTCCCCTACAAGTAATATTTTGATGATGTCTTTAGGTCGACCCCATTCTTGAGAGTGAATTCAAACATACCTATCCCCATAAAGGATCACACACTGTTTAAAATGATGGTCTTCGGGGATCCAAAACTTGCCACTAGCTCTTCTAGGAAGTTGAATATCTCAACTTCAATGGAATTTTTCAAAGGGGTTTCCTCCATCCACTTGGTAAAATAATCGTCGGTCATTAATATCCACTTATGTCTCAAGCTAGATATGGGATTGATCATTCCAATGAAATCTAGCCCCCACTATGCAAAGGGATCCTCTACAACAATTAGGTTTAAGGGCACAACAAAGTTCTTCTAACTGCCAACAAAAAATTGGCACTCATAGCACTTCTTCACAAAATTATGAGCTTTGAATAATAATGTGGGCCAATAGTAACCCACACACATTATTTGTAAGGAAATGGTTTTGGTGGTGAAATGTCCCCCTTCCGGGCTATTATGGAATTCACCCAAGATCCTTTCCACCAGTAATTTATGCACGCAATGGAGGAGAACTCCATCACAATTCCTTTTAAATAGAAGGCCTTCAATAAGTACATATTCGACACCTTTAAGCCTATAGTATCTTCTCTTGTGTATTAGGAAATCAGGTGGGTATCTATCGGCGTGCATGAATCTTGTCCGATCAGCCACCCAAGACTCATATGACTCGAATTAATTTGCAAGGACCTATTCAGCCTTGGGGTGGAGCTCTTGAGTGAGATACTTGCATAGGCCTCTTCTTTTGACCAACTTTGTTGGTTGAATATCAACATAATAATCTAGGATCTTAGTGATCCAGTTTTCTCTTTTCTTGGCGATTTTTCCAAATGTGATATTCTCCCTCACACTGGGATGGGTGACAAGGACTATAATTCTATTCGTTGAAACCAAGTATTAGATATTTTTGAGGCTTTTGACTATAGCAAAGGATTTATTTTCTACAAAATTCTACTGGGTTTCATAACCTTTTAGGGTCCTTGAATGGAAAGTGATGTGGTGTTCCCCACTTCCCTCCTCATCCTTATATGTGAGCATGGAGGCTATGCTATATTCAATGCTATAGACATATAGTATAAAATATTTTGAAAATTTCAGGTTGGCTAACACGAGAGCTATGGAGATGGTTACCTTGATCTTTTTGAAGGTAGGCTTTCCTTCTTGAGTCCATTTGAATGCTAAACCTTTCTTTAGCATTAGTGTTATAGGTCTCGTAATGCCTATGAAATATGAGATGAATATACTAATGAAGTTAATCTTCCCCAAAAAAGACTAAAATCCCATTTGATTAACAGGTAGTGGTAATTATGTTTTGCCTTCACACTTTCGGGATCAATGGCTATCCCTTCCTTA
This sequence comes from Sequoiadendron giganteum, assembly GCA_007115665.2. Taxonomy (NCBI): domain Eukaryota; kingdom Viridiplantae; phylum Streptophyta; class Pinopsida; order Cupressales; family Cupressaceae; genus Sequoiadendron; species Sequoiadendron giganteum. The sequence continues at coordinate 637,362,240 of CM021101.1, forward strand.
GATAGCACAAAGCCAAGAAATTTTCCTTGTCATACTCTGAATACACATTCTTTGGGATTTGAAGAAATCCAATTGTTGGCACTTTTGGAAAACCATTTCCAGGTGATCAAAATGATCACCCTTGGATTTTGAAAATATGGTTAAGTCATCTAGATATATAAGGATGATCTTGTTGATCAATTCCTTAAATGTGATTTCCATCGTGCATTGAAAGGTGGCACCTGTGTTTGAGAGGCTAAATGGTATTTTTGCATATGCGAATATTCCCCACTTAGTGGTGAATGTTGTCTTGTGTTGAACCTCCTCCTTCATTTAGACTTTATTCTAACCTAAAAATCCATTGAGTAATGATAACATCACTCACCTTGCTACAGTTTTTAAGATCTACTCCATCGAAGACAAAGAGTAGTGATCCTTTAAAGAAGCCATGTTCAAGTCTCAAAAATCCACACAAAGTTGAATGTCACCGTTATTTTCTGGACAAGGACCAGATTAGACACCCAATTGGAGTTCTTAATCAAGTATATGATTTTTAACTCAATTAGCTTCATGAGCTCTTGTGCCATTAGGGCTTCTATCATTGGCTTGACCAACCTTTTCTTTTGATGGATGGGATTGGATCCTTCGACTAGGTCAATAGTGTGGTGGATTATGCTAGGATCATATCCTTTAAGATCATCATAGGTTCAGGCCACAACTCTATTGTATTTAGCACGTAAGGATCTCAACCTCTCTTTCTGCTTTTGCAACACATTCCTCCTAAATTTGAGCTTATTTCCATCTTTGACCTCAAGGTCCTCATAGTCCTCCTTGTCTATCATGAATCTTCTTTTATTATTTCTTACATCCTCATAGTCAAAGAGGTTCTCTAAAGTGATTAGGCTTTGTAAGAGCTTATTGCTTTTGAGTTGGATCATTTTCTCCTCACCAACCTCTTCGAATCTAGGTTGTGCTTGATTGAAAAACTCTCCTGACTGTCGTAGGAAAGTAGCAATATGGGCATCATCTTCGAAGACCTACCAATTTTGATCATTATTGAGGATAGATGGTCAGATGATGATGCGTACTACATGTTGGTTTTTGGCTAACTCAGAGGCTACCCTAAATTATGAGTTGATTGAAGTCATTCTATCAACAGCAAAGTTTTAAGATCTTGAAATGACCTAGATATTGAAAGCCTCAAACCTATCAATTAGGTCCCACACTCTGTGTCGGTAGGACCACATTATTATGTTCTTCACAGTCACCTATCCTTAGACATATTTTACCACTAACTTAGAATCTTTGAGCACTTGTATCCCTTTTATGCACATCCATTCCACTAGATTCAGACCATGAACTAGTACTTCATATTCTACATAATTATTTGAAAATGGGAACTGAAAGTAGAAAGCCTTGAGGGTCTCTAACCCAATTGGAGATACAAGATAGATGTTGGTTCCAGAGCTAGTATTACACTTAGCACCGTCAAAGTGAAAATTCCATAAGTTGTTGTTAGCAGATTTGCTTGGGCCCTCTTGGTCCTTGACCAATTTTGGGAGGGCCTAGTCCTCATCAAAGATTGCATATGTTCCCAAATTGGTGGCAGGTCAGTGCAGGATCATAGGGGTCCAAACTAGGCCTCTAAGTGGAGATGAATAAGAAAATCAGAGTTAGGCAACTTGACATAAAAATTTGAATAGGTTATTAACATAATTTGAAAAATATGTAAGCACAAAAGTTGTAGCAAATTGAATGTAGATTCTAGGCTACTAGTCCTTTTTTGGTAAAAAGTAAATTTGTTTTGTAAAAAAATGAAGTTTCAATGTAGTGCTACTAAATTTTCAAGAAAAAGATGGAAGGTATATGTCTGACCACCCTAAGTACAAGAAAAAAAAAATCTTAATTTTTTAATATAAGTAAAGGACACATGCCCAGATGCGCTAGATTTTGTTTTGTAATTTTTTTCCATGTAAATAACTAGTTATGTTTTTTTATTAGAAAATTTCAAAATTATTAGAACGTATGTGTCTGACTACCATAACTTGGTCAAAAATTTATGAAATTCATTTATTTATTCTATAGTATGTGAAGCATAGAATGTGACACATCTTGTAGGTTTGAAAAATGTTAAGTAGCTTGAAAGTTATAGAAGTTTTCCAATCAACCTATCAATCAGGACTTTAGTCCTAATGTATATACAAAATTTATAATATTTATTTATTAAATTCAAAATAAGGTATAACTTATATTGGTGGAAAGTTGAGAATTTTTTCTATAAACCTTTTTCTTTTCATGAAATTTGGATAAAAACAAAGTCATCAGCCACAAGGGAAAACTTTGGAAAACTAAGGAAATTTTGTAAACATGTTTTTTTGGTTGAATTTCCATGTTAGGCAATCCCAAGCCAAAAACCAAGGCAAACCTGAGGGAAATCCCAAGGAAAACTTGAGGGAAATCCCAAGGCTGCAAATTTTATCAAACAAAATAGATATCCTTTTGAAATGGATATCTGTTTTGTTTTTCAAAAAAAATATATCAATTTTATTTTTCAAAACAAATATTCATTTTGTTATTCAAAATGGATATACATTTGAAGTGAGAACCTTTTTTTTTTTAAAACAAAATGGATATTCATTTGAAATGTATATCTATTTTGAAGACCTAAAAAACCCTCTATAGTAAAATGGGCATAATTTTTGTGTTTCTTATCAAAATTTTGACTTTTTACAAGAGTTGGAAAGGTGATTGAGAGATCTACACAATGGACTAGGTGGTGCTTCTATGTTGTACACAAAATATAAATATAATAATTTTAACTTCACATTTCATTTTTGAAACATCAAATGCTCACTACTTTCGCATGCAAAGTCTCTTTTTCATGATTTTTTTGTAAAACTCATCTCAAAATACTTGAAACGTTATAAAAAGTAATGAATAACAAAATATTTATATTTTTTGTAGTAAGGAGATGAAAAATCCTTCATAAATCAATATATCTCTTTCTCCCTTTCTCTACCTCTCTATATATCACTATGTATCCCCTTAAGCTCTAGACCTATCCCTCCCTCCTTTCTTCTCTCTTTGTCCCTCTTTATACCTATTTTTTTCTCTCTCTCTCTCTCTCTCCTTGAGCTCTCTCTCTCTCTCTCCTTGTCTCTCTCTTAGGTCCCTCCCACTCCCTCTCCCTCTCCATCTCCCTCTCACTCTCCATCTCCCCTATCCCTCTCTCTCTCTCCTTCCCTTTGAAGTCTCTCTTCCTCTTAAGTCTCTCTCCCTCTTAGGTCTCTCTCTCAGGTCTCTTTGACTCCCTCTCTCCCTCTCTCTCTTTCTATCTCTTTGATATCTCTCCCACTCCCTCTCTCTCTTCTCTCATGTATCTCTCTCTCACTTTCTCTCTTACTCACACTCTCCATCTCCCTCTCAGTTCTCTTTCTCCCACTCTCTCTCTCTCACTCTATCTCTATCTCTCTCTTCATCACCCTCTTAGGTCTCTATCTCTCTCCCACTCTCTCTCTCTTCATCTCCCTCTCAGGTATCTCTCTCCCACTCTATCTCTCCCTATCATTACCTCTCTCCCTCTCAAGTCACACTCTCTCTCTCTCTCACACACACATGCTTCATCTCCCTCTTAGGTCTCTCTCTCCTACTCTCCCTCCCTCTCTCCCTCTCAAGTCTCTCTCCCTCTCCCTCTCTTTATCTCTCTCTCTCTCTCTTTCTCTCCCTCTCAAGTATCTCTCTCCCTCTCCCTCCCTCCCTCTATCTCTCTATCCCTCTCTCCCTCTGAAGTATCTCTCTCCCCCCTCTATCTCTCTCCCTCTCTCTCTAGTTTCTTCCAATCCCTCGCTTTCTCTCTTAGGTCTATCCCACTCATTCTCTCTCTTCTCTCATCTCTCTCTCTCTCTTACTCACACTCACACTCCCCATCTCACCTCTCAGGTCTCTCTCTCTCTCTCTCACACACACACACACTTTTTCTCTCTATTCATCTCCCTCATAGGTCTCTCTCTCCCCCTCTCTCATTCCCTCTCTACCTCTCCCTCCCCCTCTCTCTCTCTCTTACCCTCTCTCTCTCTCTTACTCTCTCTCTCCCCGTCCCTCCCTCCCCCTCTCTCTCTGGTCCCTCCCACTCACTTTCCCTCTCCCTCTCACTCATTTTCCATCTCCCTCTCTCCCGCTCAGGTCTCCCACTACCCCTCTCTCTCACTCACTTTCCACCTCCCTCTTAGGTCTCTCTTTCTCCCACTCCCTCTCTCTCTCAGGTGTCTCCTTCCCACCCTAACTAGATAACTCTCTCTACCCCCTCTCTCTCTATTTGCCTCCCTCCCTCCCTCTCTCTCTCTCTATCCCTCTCAAGTCAATCTCCCTCTCCCTCCCTCTATCTATATCTCCCTCTAAAGTATCTCTCCCCCTCCCTCCCTCGCTCCCTCCCTCTATCTCTATCTCTCTCTCCCTCTCTCTCTCTCTCTCCCCCTTAGAAGTAACTTCCAATGGAGGGAGAGAGACAGAAGAAGGCTGAGAGGATGAAGATGGGAGAGAGGGGTGTGATGATGTTTGAGGCTTGAAGGAGATACCTAAAGAGGGATGGAGAATGATGATAATAGAGAGAGAGAGGAGAGAGAGAGAGAGAGGAGAGAGAGAGGGAGAGTGAGAGAGAGATGAGAGAGAGAGGCCTAAGAGAGAGAAAGAGAGAGAGGGAGAGGGAGAGGGAGA
>CM021101.1:637366951-637445238 GCA_007115665.2 Sequoiadendron giganteum
AGAGAGGGAGATGGAGTGAGAAGATCTCTAAGAGGGAGAGAGGAAGTGGGAGATAGAGAGAGAGTTCAAAGGGAAGGGGAGAGAGGGAGAGGATGAAGAGTGAGAGAGAGAGGATTGGGGAGGGGACACGAGAGAGAGAGAGAGAGAGAGAGAGAGAGAGAAGTTAAGATGGGAGAGAGGGAGAAAATAGGAGGAGGAGGGAAGGAGAGAGACAGAGGAGAGAGGGAGAGTAGAAGGAAAATAGGAGAGAGTGGGAGAGAGAGATACCTAAGATGGAGATGGAAATAATTTTAAGGTATGCAGAGAGAGAGAGATAGGGAGAGAGGGAGATGGAGATGGAGTGGTAGGGACTAGAGAGAGAGATACTTGAGAGGGAGAGAGGGAGAGAGAGACTTTAGAGGGAGATAGAGGGAGGGAAAGGGAGAGAAACTTGAGAGGGAGATAGAGAGGGAGAGAGAGTGGGAGAGAGAGATAGACCTTAGAGGGAGAGAGAGAGACTTGAGAGGGAGAGAGTGTGAGTGTGAGTGAGACATTGAGAGATAGATGGAGTGAGATAACAAAGAGGGAGAGGGAGTGGGAGAGACTTGAGAGAGAGAGACCTAAGAGGGAGAGAGGGAGTGGGAGAGACCTGAGAGAGATACCTAAGAGGGAGAGGGACTTAAGAGGAATATATAATTCACAGGGAAGTAGAGAGAGATAGAGAGAGGGAGAGGTGAGAGGGAGAGTGAGGGGGAGATGGAGATGGAGAGGGAGAGGGAGAGAGAGAGGAAGTGGGAGGGACATGGGAGGGAGAGAGAGAAGGAAGGAAGGAAGGAAGGATGGAGAGATAGGTCTAGAGCTCAAGGAGAGAGGTGATAAAGATAGGTATAAAGAGGGACAAAGAGAGAAGAAATGAGGGATGGATAGGTCTAGAGCTTATGGAGAGACATAGTGATATATAGAGAGGTAGATAAAGGGACAGAGAGATATGATGATTTATGAAAAAAATTTCATCTCCTTACTAAAAAATATATAAATATTTCATTTTTCATTACTTTTTCTAGTGTTTCAAGTATTTTTAGAATGATTGTTACCAAAACATCATGTAAAAAGGACTTTGCGAGTGAAATAGTGAGCATTTGATGTTTCAAAAATGAAATATTAATTTCAATTTATTATAATTTTTAATTATTATAATTTTTTTGTGTATAATATAGATATACCACTTAGTACATTGTTTAGATCTCTCAATCACCTTTCCAATGCCTATAAAAAGTCAAAATTTTGATAAGAAACACAAAATTTATGCCCATTTTACTCAAGTGTGTTGTTTGGGCTTTTCAAAATGGGATATCCATTTGTTTCATCCATTTTGTTTGCATGAATCGATGAAAATTATTTTTGGGAAATGGATATCCATTATAAATGGATATCTATTTCAAAATGGATATCCATTATAAACGGATATCTATTTCGAAACGAATATCTGTTATAAATGGATATTGTACCCAACCCATACAAAAAATTCAACATTTTATTTTCGTGATTTTGGTGTGTCAAAAACGTGTTCTTTTCCTCATTTCCACTTTTAGACCCCCATGATCTTGCACATGCCTTGGCATGAAAATTTCCAAAAGGATTGAAATCAATAAATTGGTTGAATAGGACTTCTTTTGGGCTCTGATCACTTGTGGACTCTTCTTCTTCTAACATCTCCATGCAGTTCTTGGAAATGGAGGTGTGTGTGGCCCCAAATCTCATCACTGCATCCTCTACTATGTGTTCAGGATGCAAAAGAATGGACAAGATTTTCATCTTTGCTCCATTCTTGGTCCTTAGTATTAATTGGGACCAGTCAAGCACTAGGTATCGACCTATCTTTACTATGAAGTCCCTTGACAAGAAATCTTGAAAATAGGGGGAATGTCGATTATGACCACTTCCTTGGTAACTGTTTGGCTTGGACGGGAGTATAAGTTCAAAGGAATATTCCTAATATGATCTATGGTTGGGACCTTATTTTCATCCAACTGCATAATTCCCTTCTTCAGGGGTTCATATTTCAAATTAAGGGCATCAACCACTAGCTTGGGCATGACTATAGTATTGGCCCATCCATCTATCATGTTATTGTGCAGTAACTTATCCCCTACAATAAGATCTAAGAAGAAGTGGTTAGGGTTTGTCTTACAAGTTTTATAGCAAGAACTACAGTCAAGGTAAAAGAACAAAAAATTTTGGTCATGATGCTTGACATTAAAATAAAAAAGGTAAGACATAAGGCAACCCTTCTCTGCCTAGTGTTGAGGAGATCCTAACTACATGTAAGGGCCCCAGACCTTTGATGAGAAAATCCACTTATTGGCTAAGGAGTGGCATGCCGTTAGTGCCCTTCAACTTCTGGGAGACCAATAGCTAGTCTAGTTCCCTTTTGATTTTGTCTTGCATTTTGTGTTTATTATTCTTGGTAGTTTGTTAGTTGTTTCTTTTTTTCTTTTTGGATTCCTCACTTTTCGTGATCCCCCTCATTGGGCCTCTATGGTCACTTTGTAATGGGTACAAGCCCTTTCCATCTTTAATCTAATAAAAAAAAATATACTTACATTTTAAATAAGTTATTGTTTGGTCATATTTTAAACGATCTAATAATATTAATTTTAAAATATTGATGCAATAATTCTTTTAAATGCTTTATCTTTGTTCATAATTGAAATTGGGAAATTGTTAGGATTAGTTGTGTTATTCCTTACAATTCCTTGTAAAAAATTTAGTAATCCAAATTTTAGGTATGATTAAATGTTTATATTTATAATATTTCATGCTTGTATCTTTAAAAATCATTTAATGAGAAAATTGATTTTCTTAGAGACACGTGTGAAATGGAATATTGCTTTGGAAACTTGGTAACTTAATTGTATAAGGAATTAAATAATGAGTTACATTGGTTTAAGGAATTGTTGGCCACTTGGAAAGTTTTAAGAATGTGTTGTACATTTGACATGATTTTTAAAGAAGTTAGTTGGTTCATGATTTCATAATAATCATTTTATAATTTTGTAAGGGTTTAGTATAGTCACATTCTTATAGAAAAAACACATTATTGGGAAAATGTTAGGATTGAGTTTTCATTAACCTCGTAAATCTTAGTTATATTTTATGTGTCTACAACACTCTTAGAAGGTGTACTTGGATAATTTATATAATTAGATATTTTTATGTATTTATATTCTCCTAAGAATTTTGATACTAGTTTTTGTATGCATTCATGATGAAGGTTTAGCACTATGATGGTGGCAACATTTGACTTTACATTCATTTAAGGTATTTTTCCATTTCCTAGGAACTAAAGGAATTAGTGATTTTGTTATAATGGTTGGGACCCACATGAATTAGTGGACGCAAAATTGAGTACTAGACCAAGTATTTATTGGTGAAATATGTTGGTGTGAATATAGTGTTTTATGTAACTTGTTTACTAGTAGGCCCTATTGAAATGTTAAGTTTACTTAGGTCCATGGAATATTTCTAGAGGTCTTAGTTATCATTTATATATTATATTATTGAATTTAATTCTTGAGTCATAGGTCATTTAATAATTTCTAATTTATTTGTTGTATACTATAAGATTAAGACACATGTGTTCATATTGTCTAATCATATCTCTCATCTTCTTTATTTAGGCAAGGCTTGTCTATATTTGTATCATAATTTATTAGGAAAGATATTATCTTTCCATAATCTCTTGTGGAAGTTTATCTTTTATTTTCCAAGTTATTCTAGGGTGTGAGCTAATTTTTAACTCCTACATGGTATTAGAGCTTTAGATCTACAAACTACTTATCATATTTGAGGGTAATTTTTTGCATTTTCTATTTCTATATTGAAATTATTTATAGATATTGAAAATAAAAGTATTATCTCATCTTTCATTATATGACGACATGGAGAATAACAAGAAAAGATAAAAATACCAAATTTTCGTGTTTTCTTTTTGTGCCTTTATATTGAAGGTTAATTTTTGTGTATGTTGGTGCATATAAAATCTTACAATTGAGTTAAGAGAGCCTAAGAAAGTCCATTTTATCTTTCATTTTATCTAAATTGGACTTGTGAGGCCAAATCTACAAGGGATTTAAGTTGGGAGGAGGTTGTTAGATCCATGAATTAGTTGATATTTGAGAGCATTTTGTGCCAAAATAGGCCTTGATATCACATCCAAAAGGCCCCAAAACCCTAGGATTGATTGTCAAATCATCAAAAGTGGAGACTACATTTAGAGGTTTTTTTTGCCCCTATAACCATTTTCATTCATACATTTGTACATATACATATAGATCATATGGTATGTACTAAACTTTATTACTAAAATAAGTAGTTGACATACCTATCTTGAGATTGGCATGCATTTAGGGCCTTTTTTGTCAAGTAGAATAAGGATTTCTATAAACCTATAGTACTAAAATAAAATTTAGATATATGGATCTAGGATGAAAATCAAAGAACTCCTAGATGAACTCTGGGATGGTTAGATGAATGCATATCTATATTTTTGTAGAGTATATGAGATGGTTGGATGAATGAAGATCTATGAAAAGTTTGAAGTAAGGGAATCCTCTAGTGAGGAGGAGAAGATTGAAGAACAAATTGAGAAAAGTGAGGGACCTATAGAGAAGGAAGTGAAAACTACTTCCAAGGCTAAAGGTAAGGCTAAAGAGACAAAAGAAGAAAGAAAACCCACTAAGAAGCAAAGAGTGTATAAGAGGAAGGCTAGTACCTTGGAAGGGAGTAATCCCCAATCAAAAAGAACTAAAATGACTAGGATATTATCTTTGGAGCTAATAGAAGAAGATCATAAGGATTATCCTCCTACACCTACTCCTTGCACCTTTGTACCTTCATCTTCTCCACCCATAACTAGATCTTCTCTCACATCCAATATCCCTCCTATCCTTTCTTCACCCCTCCTATTGATATCTCAGTGGATATCACCACCTTTATTCCCAATATTTCCATTGCTCCCATCTCCATTGATTTATACCATTCTCCAACTTTTCTCCCTTTCACTACCTCTATTCCTCCTCCCCAATTCACCATATTCACCATTTTATCCACTATCGGGTATGTGCAGGATCATGATGGGCCAAATAGTGGCAATGGGAAAAAAATTACATTTTGTATCAACTTAAAAATGCGAAAATCCCTAGTTGACTTTTTTTAGGTTTGGAAGTTAGTACATTGCTCCAAATCAATGCCCAAACCTAAATTTAAAAATTGGATATCCGATTTGAGTTGCTATATAAAAAAAATAGCAATGACCTTTTAAACTCATTTCAGACATTTTGAACATGGGTGCACAAGGAGAACTTGAAATTAGATATCCATTTTCATCAAATATCCATTTTTTATTGATTTTTATTAAAAACTAGAGTTTACAATGAATTTTTATTAAAAATTAATGTTTTAAATGGATTTTGATTAAAAGTTAATGTTGTTGATGTATTTTTATCAAAAACTAGAGTCTATTATGGATTTTTGTGAAAAAGTAGGGTTTGTTTTGGATTTTTATTAAAAACTATATTTTGTAATTTTAGGTAGATTAATTAGTTTTTAACTTTAATCAGGTATTGTGGCTGAGAATAAAAATGCACAAATGTCAAATGCTCCACCACCTCCGTAGCCACCAATTGAAAACTTAATTGGTGAAAATTTGGTGCAATTGAGGGGCATTTGTGAAGTTTATAAGACAATCCCTCGATTATCCAAGATGACAAACACATTGAAGGAAATAATTAAAAATATATAAACCCTCTCCACCCAACATAATGCCTTTCATTTGTGGCGAGAAGACATGAGGCAATATTATGCATGCGGATTTTCTTACGATGATGCAAAAGAACTCCAACTAACCAAATCCCAAATAGCCTCTTTATTCGTTAACCCCCACACCGGTTTTCCAGTTAATGTTAATAAACCAAAAAAAATTATAACATGGTGGACAAATAGGGACATTGTAGATAACTTTTGGGGTGGTTCATGTATGGTTTTTGATAAAGCACCAAACAACAATTATGATATATCACTTTACTATAATAAAAAATATATGGTGAGTTTTTATTAGGGCATCATGTCAATTAATTTGACATTAAACCCTTCCAAGGCGTCTGTGGAGGCATGCCCTAGGATAGACCAGAGGTAGTTAGAGTAGTCTCGCCCATATGTTCCCCCTCCTCCCCTTCCTCCGCTACCTCTAGTATATCATCTAGAGATTATCCAATATGCAACCACACAGACTATTCAGGCTATTCACTCTTTGAGTGTTCATTTGGTTTTGCATGCTTCTATAGTAGCTCAACCACATTCTTGTGATGTTGGAAAAGGCTCGAGTGTTGGTGCATCATCCTCCTCAGGTCCACATATTTTTGTGCCACATACTTGCACTATGTGCCACCAGATATGCTTGGGTCCTCTTGTACAACCAACTGAGCATCCCTTGGAAACTTCTGATTATGACCTCCATGATGTGGACATTATAGATCAGTCACATGGGAGTGGAGTGCACCCTATAGAGTTCTCTCCTACTATAGAGGGGGGCATTAGAATAGTGAAACATGTAAGATTTAAGTTGTAAATTCATAACTTGCATTTGTTTTTAAATGAATATTAATAAGAGATAGTATCAAGCACTAATATTTATTTACATGGTCTATTTAATAGTTGATGTTTGAGGAGAAGCTCACACGGGTGACTGATAGCACCTTTAGGGCCATTTCATTTGGCCTCGACATGCACACAGTATATATTTTTGAACTCACTCATTTAAATTTTTTATTAAATAATTGCTTGTCATTTGAATTGTCATTAATGTAGTTATATAATAACTTATATGTTTATCTTATTTTCCTCTTGTAGGAAATACCTAGTGTGATTATGTGTAGCCTTGACTAGACTATGGATGCACAAATTTAGATAAGGGGAAGGTAATTTAACTCAAATTGTATGGAGTTAATACTTTTAAGATCTTATATTTATTATACATACATCGACATAGATTGGTAGTTTCATATGTACTTGTCATTTTTATGTATAGGCGATTATGAGCTATACATCATTGTTGATAGGTGACACAATGCCTGAAGGAGTAGGTATTGGAAAACCTCAAGGAGTAGGTTTTGAAACACCTCAAGGAGGAGGTGTAGAAACACCTGAAGGAGATAAAGAAAAAGATCAACCTAAAGAGGTACATATGTGTTTATTTTATTTTGTGTTTGGTAAATATGTTCCTATTACCAATAATCATATGCAAACTTGGATAAATTTTATATTTTTGTTCACATATATACATTGGAATTTCAAATTTTTTTTGGTATATTCTAGTACTCCTGACCCTTTGAAGAGACGTATATTTCAAGTAATCAATATTTCAATTTTAGAGTTCAATTAAAATTCAATGTATATTGATTTTGATGTTAAATATTCGATTTTAAATTATAAAGTATAACTAATCTCAATTGTGGTTTGAATTTTTCTTGTGTAGCTACCTTTAGAGCCAATGAGTGCTTCAAAGAGGCTCCACTTTGTCTACAAGTAGTTTAATATGAGATAGACATTTTGGGATGTAAATTTTGAATAGATATTGAGATGGCATATGCCACATTTTGTAAAACTTTGTTTGAGTTGGTGTTGATGCCATTTTTGTATATGTACATACACTTGATTATTGGATAATTTGATATATATAAGTTGACAATCAAAATTTAATGTGTTCCTCATGTGCATGATTAAACTCTTTGAAAATTGTATCTTGAGCAATGGTTAAATATCAATGTACAATAACATAAAAAAGAATGGTTATATTATGTATTTTATATTTATATCATTGATTACATTGCATTGCACATCTTTCAAACTCAAATAATTACTTCACATTGCATAACTAACAACTAGATGTTGATAGATGAAAAAATTTCAATTACAATATAGTTTTTACAAAGTCCACCTAAGCAGTTATGCAATTACTTCACATTGCATAACTAATAACTACGAGTAGTTGTCAATTGCATTTTCTTGTCATGGAATTCTTTGAGACCACATTTCTTTGAGGCTTGTTTTTTAAAAGTCCACTACCTTGTCTATGCTAGCACATTTTTCATACATGTCTACCAAAGATTTTTATCAAATAGTTCATTGGCTTGTTGGTAGGGCTTATTGGAACTTGTATGCTCTGACCTCACTCAATCCTAAAACCACTTCATTCCCTCTTAATTTTTTTTGCTTAAACTTAAAACATCATTGTATTATGCTGCCCCATAATCTAGCTTAGAGTTTCTTTGTAAAATCACCAATTTTCCCTTGTTTTTGCCCCTTCCAGCTAGGGTTTTACACTTTTACTCTTCTTGGGTTACTCTTAATCACTTAGACCTCTTAAACACCATTAAATACACTTGTTCCAATAGTTTCCAACAAGTTCCAACCTATTTTCATTCAACTTCTCAAAAACTCACTCTCTAGCCTTTCTCAAAAGGCACAAAAATTTGTGTTTCTTAATAGGGAAGCCTTCTCAGACCACTCTAATCCCTTTATCACCCCTAAAATTTATTTCCTACACTTACCCCTATCTAATTCACACACATTCCTCTAAGGTATAGCCTATACAGAAGGAGGAATGGCCTTGTCAATTCATGAAATCTTACATGTTTTAGGTGCTCTTGCACCATACTCCTCGGGTACAAAAGATTTATGCCCCATAAATCACTCCATAGGACTACACCTATCTTATTCAAAATCCCTTCAAATCCACTCCAAGTCATTTGAATGGAAATCTTCATCTGAGGGATTTCGTACCCTTCATGCTTTGCATTGTCTTGGTCTTGCAATGCTTGATCCTTCTCAAATGGATCTTCTTGCGGCTATTTGTCTTCATTGACACCTGAAAATTGTGTTTCCCAAGATTTAACACTTGCACACAAAAATTCAATACACAAATCTAAACATCCATACATTAGTATCTTTATTTCACACTCTTCCATAAGCTTTTGCCAACTAGACATGTATCTCTAGCCTTCAACTCTTCTCTTCATAATACTTCTTGGGTTCTCTATGGTTAGAACCATCCCCATAGTATCATACATCTTCCACACAACCAAATATGACAACCAAGGACAATCCCCTATCCTAATACCATATTCCTCCAACTCTTCTTCTCTAGCCTTCACTAGGCCACTCACCATCAACTCTTCCTCTCTAGTTTCCCACCTAATCTATTATTTGCAAGATTACACATTTGAAGGTTGATAGGTTGAGAGGTTAGGTGTGATCTATTTATGCCAAATAAGGTCAATCAAGACCATTTGAGGTGTATTAAGTTGAAGTTTGGAGTCTAGGGGTCCAATATACCAAAAATGCATTCTTGCTTCAAAATTGTCAAAATTGTCATTTAGTCTTTTGAAGGAAAATTATTAACATTGTAAAGGGAAGTGCAAGATAGGAGTCTAGAAGTTGTGTTAGGGTTAAAATAAAGGCGTTTGACTAGTTTTTTGCAACAAGCTATGGTCTCATGGATTTTTTTCGCACAAAAAACAACATTGGAGTTCAGTTGGAGGCTGAAAACTGCTTGTAAGGGCGTCAATAAATCTTGTTCTACAACTCATATGACCAAACCAGTTCTTCCATCACATCTAGATGGGTAATTTTAGTTTATTTATGGTTCTCTTTTGCACCCAAATAGGATGAAGCAATCTAGGCTACGTTCAATCGATGAAATCCCTTAAGAGTCCAAAGTGTAGAAGGGCAGCAATATTTGACGGACTATTACTCAAAACTGTGATGATTATAGACTCTCTGTCTGAGGCTATGGGATCGTGTTGGGCCCATCTACAATAACTTCTCTCATTTTTTGCTATCTCAGAGGCATTTTCCCATGATAATGAGTTTTCAGTTGAGGAAAAAGTTGTCAGATGCAAGCAGTGTAAAGTTGCAAGTGCAAATTTCATTCTCCAACTCGTACGGCCAAATGGATTGTTCCAACACGTCTGTATGGGTACATTTACACTAGGTATGGTACTCTTTTGCACCCAAAATATTTCAAATCACTATGAGCTACATTGGACTAACAATTTCCCTTAAGAGTCAAAAATGCTAAAAGACAGCAATCTTTGAAGGGTTATTTATCAAAAGCCATGATGCTTATGGACTCTCCATCTGAGGATATGAGATTGTGTTGGGACCATCTACAATTACCTCTCTCGGTTTTTTCTATCTCGAAGGTTTTTTCCCGTGGTGATGAGTTTTCAGTTGAGGAAAAATTTGTCAAATGCAAGCGGTGTAAAGTTGCAAAGTGGTGCAACTTTCATTCTCCAACTCGTACAACAAAATAGATTGTTCCAACATGTCTGAATGGGTACATTTACGCTAGCTATGGTCCTCTTTTGCACCGAAATATGCCAAATCACTCTAAGCTACATTGGACCGACAATTTCCCTTAAGAGTCCAACGTGCTAAATGCAGCAATATTTGAAGAGCTATTTCTCAGAAATTTTGAGGCTTAGAGACTCTCTATTTGAAGCTATAGAATTTAAGTATGACCGAAACATGTGATCTATTTACTTAGCTACAAAATTTTCTTTCTAACATAAGAAATAAAAGTAAATTTCCCACTGTAAAATAAAATTTCTTATAGAACTGAATGAGTAAAATCTTTCAAATAAAGGTTCTGTGAAATTATTCAACCCTTATAAATGAACAACTATGGCTAAATCATGTGAATGGGGAATTCTTGTTTACTGCTAGATAATTTTGTATATTGAATCATTTCTAACCAAAAAAAATTCATTTTGTTTTCTTGTAGATTATTCATCAATTAACAATTTTTTTTTTATACTCCACTAATTATATAAAGCTGGTAAAATCTAATTGATATCAATTTCATAACTAACAATTCATTTTTTGTACTCCACTAATTATATAAAGTTGGTAAAATCTAATTGATATCAATTTCATAACTATATCCACTATCTATTTTTCATGCAAAGCACATGAAATCACATAACTGGTATTTAGTAACACTGGCATTCAAGCAAATGAAATCACATAGTGGGTATTTAGTAACACTGGCATTCAAGCTTTGCCATTTCATTCATTTTCAACCTTGATCTAGGGATTTTTCAATGACCTCATCCCAGATTCAAATTTTTCTTCCTGATGTTTGATCTTAGTACTGTCCCTAGTTTTATCCACAATGCCTTTTGGCCCTATTGTCATCCCAAAGGAACCACCCTTTGCAATGAACTCTCTAACTACTTCCTACTACCAAATGTTCATCAACTGTAATTGTATAGTTCATGCTTATTTGTAAAATGCAAAAGAAAAACACAATTTCTCAAATAAGAATGAACAATTTTAAAGACTATCCTCCACAAATTTGAGTAGTAGATCATAGGTACTATCTTGATAAAAATATTCAAAATAATGATTGCTAGACCTTAATTTGAGGCTTTAACGTCCATCAACCAAGAGGTGATGTTTCATTCCATAACCATGTTGCTCCACTGATAGCATATGCAGCAAGAAGTGCTCTCCCCATTTTTCTCATTTGGTCCCAACTCCAGTCAACCATCTTTCATGTAGGTTTTCTACAAAAATTCAAGCATCAAGTATCACATAATTACATAGTTTCCATGTTTATAGAAAATTAGTCAATCGTCTTTATGGAATATTTTTCTAATGTTTTTATTTCTAATCAATTCAGGGCAGCAGGTAAAATTAGTACATAATTGCATAAGAAACAAAATTGAGTCCTCTAAATAATGGTCAAAAGCAGAGTGTCCAGCCTATGGCACGAGCAATGAGAGCAGCAGACATATACTCCACCAGTTGATTGTTTATCCCCAAGTAGCCAGTTACAATATGCACACTAGTGGGCTCTTGAACTAGCATGGGCGTTAGTCCACCCTGAACCATACGCAACTTAAATGCCCCACCATAGAAAGCCCTAACGCTACCATCGCCATTAGGGGAGAGGAGCCAATTGTCGTGCGGGGTCCAATAGTTGTGCATGAATTGTGATTATTCATATCAATACTAGAATGAATTAATATTATATCTTGTATATATTCATTTCACATATTAAACAAAATATTACCAAATACGTGGCATTATGGGACCAATAGTTGTTCAAGTAAAAAACATTAATACATTCATGAACAAGTGAAATAAATATTTTTTTGTCTCAAATAAAATATCTAAATTATGCACTATAAGTGTGTCATTTATAAAATTAAATGTTTATTTGATAAAATAAGACACTCATTTAAACAAGTATTGTTATCATATGAACAAATATTGTTCTTATATGTACAACTATTGGGGTAGTAATGTACAAGCATTGAAATATTTAATATTAATAGTTTTTCCTATCACAAATATAAAAGGTGAGCACAATAAAAACCATGTATTTTTTCAATAAATGTGAAGGATTTTCAAAAAGTTTTAATGTTCAACTATTGGTCCATTTTTGTTTGATATAAGTTGTAATTTAAAAATTTATGTGTTGTTTTTATAACAACAAATATTTTTTATGTGTTCAACTATTGGTCCATTTGTGTTAAATATATAAGGTAGAGAAAACAAAAATTTATGGTTACCAATAAGTATTTGGTCCATTTGAGTTGCATATAAGTTTTATTTTAAATAAAAATATGATATTTTACAAGCAACAAATGGTATTTTGTGTTCACCTATTAGGAGTAGCATGATTAAGTTTTGGTCGAATCTTTCAAAAGTCAAATTTTGGACACTTCTTAGTAGATGCATTGATGTGGCAAGTTGCATGATGAGTCACACCTCCAAACCTTAGTTATAGATAGATAAGAGGTTAGTCTACATTTCAAAAAAAAAATCAAGGTCCTACGATATTCCAGTCAATCACTACATACTAACAAAGTTAGCCCGCATGACTATTGGCCCCTCTCCCCTATCTTCTCTAGAATGTGGGGGAAGGCAAATGCAAAACACACACAAAACAAAAAGCTACCTAGTGATTCAACATCGACAAGCAAGGTGTTATTACCATTCAAGTTTGGCATTGATAAATTGGCAAATCATCAGACATGGCCCCGCCAGAAGAGAAGATATTGATGGTGACCTCCTCCAGTTAATGCGTTGGTGTAAGGTTGTGATGCATTGCATCATGTTGCATGCCTTTGTAGAACCCTATGCCATCAATCCCTCAAGTCAGCTTGCAAAAAAATTGTTTACGGATGGACAGGGTGTTCTGCCTTTAGCCGTAGATACATATTAGCAGCTCGCTTCATTTCAGATTGGATATGCATTCGGCGTAAATTAATTATCGGTTGATGAGAGAAACAAAATTATGGGTATGACGGTTATGTATTCATTTCCAACAATGAATTTCATTTCCTACAATGGTTTACCTTATTTTTTTGCAAACTTTCACCTTAAAATATTCTTATCTTCTAAAGGTGCATATCCTTTAATGTATTTGCATCATTGATAAGAATACCCAATATTTTTGGAGATAATTAATTTGAAAATCATCAAAAAAAATATAAATCTGCATTCATCCTGCCAGCACATTCATTTAGTAGTACTTTCATTTTTATTCTAAGTCTTGATAGATAAATTTTATTTTAGTACCAGAGGTTTATAGAAACCCTTGTCTACTTGACCAAAAAAATAAAATCCCTCAAAGAATGTCAATCTCAAGATTCGTAGTGCACAAGTAACCTTGAGAATTCACTATAGGAATAGCTTTTGGAAGTGGAGGAGCGATTGCTGGCATCAATGGTAAAGGTGGCTCGATATCAGATGGAGCAACTGTTATAAATGATGGAATTACAGATCACATAAATTGCTGCAACAAACAGAGATTAAAGACACATGGAGCTTCAATGTTTCCCATACTCCTGTATTGATTATTTGTTTCCAATCCATAGAGTCATTGAATGAACAAGAAGATATGCCCTTGAAGCAATTGAAATAGGCTCTAAGAATGGTTTGGCAAAGAGTCAGAGAGTATGTCTTGCGTCTTCTAGCTGCAATATATTGTATAAATGCTCACTATGTCTCTGAGGGAGTGCTATGCAAGGGGAAGGCCTCTTCTTCTTTGATGGGAAGTTAGGTGGAACCAACTTGAGTCAACTATTCGTGCTGCACATTTTGATCCCTTGGTGAAGGTAGCAACCTGAAGTAAATTCATTGCTGTTGTTTTTGCGTACATCAATGAACTTACCTCAGGTTATTGTTTTCACCAAGGGATTAAAATGTGCAGTGAGAATAGTTGACTTGGGCTGGTTCCACCTAATTTCCCAGCAAACAAGAAAAGGCCTTCCCTTTGCACAGCTCTCTCTGGGAGACATAATGAGCATTTGTATAGTATATTGCAGCTGGAAGATGCAGAACATACTCTCTTACTCTTGCCTTGCCGTTCTTAGAACCTATTTAAACTGTTTCAAAGGCATATCTTCTTGTATTTTATGAATCTATGGATGGGAAACAAATAGTCGGTATAAGAGTATGGGACAACATTGAATCTGCATATTTTAATCCCTTGTGAGTTTTCCTTATCTAGTTCCTCTTCAAACACAAATCGAGAACTTTTCTGATTGGTAACTTTCATTTTTCCCTTAGATTTTTCTGGTTGATGACTCTTCATTAGAATAGATGAGGGCTTCTCACATAAACCCTCGTCTTCTTCATTTATAATAGTTACTTCATCTAGCCACCTTTACCATCAATGGCAGCAATATCATAATATTTAAAACTTGTTGATTTATGTCAAACAATGATATTGGGGTTGGTGGAGGATGAGAGATTCTTCAGTACATTGGAGTTTTTGAAATCAAAGTTAAGAAACAAACTGACAATAATTTCGAAAATTTCTTGAGGATGAAAGGAACTGTGTATAATGTCAAAAAATTTCCTTTTCAAAGGGTACTCACAATCTGGAGGTCCACATGTGAAAGAAGAGGGACCGAGTTGTGCAACAAAGGCACTCCAATTCCAAGTGTTGGTACATGTGGCATTGGCAGTAGCAGTGGGACTGGGACAAATGACAATGATATTGAAATTAACACAAATCACACAATGAATGTTGAATTTGAGACACAGGCTGAAGAAAGTGAAGAGAAAACTCAAAATCAAGATGACTCTTTTACTTTATCTCAAGATGAGCATCAATTTGAGTACCCTGACTCCATTTGGGAAATGGTAGAGAATTAGCAAGTTTTAGGTGTTTTTACTACACTTCATGAATCAATTTCAATTGTTCCAAAGTCCAAACTGTAGTTGATGATATTTTATATTATATTCAATGAAAATTGAAATTTTGAATCAATGCACTTCATGATATCTTATTTTATATTGCACTACATGAATCATATTCCAAAGTGTAGTTGATGATATTTTATAGTGTATTCAAATAAATTGTGAATCATTGATTCATTGCACTTCATGATATTTTATTTTATATTGCACTTCATGACATTTTATTTTATATTGCACTTCATAATATTTTATTTTATATTGTATTCCATCATATTGTAGCTTGTTTCCTCTCATAAATAAGAGAGATCAAGACCCGAATAGGAGATCATCACATCATTTTTAATTAGACTTTAGAGTAGAAAATAGTAAGAATATAGATAATAGATTGCACCAATTCGCCCATCCATCTCATATCATAAACTATTTTTATAATGCATATCATTTGAAGATCAATACAATGGAGAAGGTTACACATAATTACTTATTTGCTTTCAAGTGTTCAACTATTGTGGATTCATATGCTTGAGGAATAGGGGTTGTGATCATGGGGTTTTAGATTTATTTATGGATATGATCAAGTAGTAATGTGGGCCATGGTTGAGCTCTCAAAATTTTCCACAATTTTTCTCATTCCAAGTTTCATTGGTGTTTGGCATCATTGGTTAGTGGTTTGATTTGGGGTTTAGGATTTTGGTCTTGAAAAAACCTTTGCCTTTGGGTTCTTTTTTTTGTTTTGATTTGGGCATTCTAATCTTGCATTGACCTGTTGTTATAGGTTTCCGATTGCATAAGTCATGGTTGGAGCCTTTTATGTCGTCCATGTTATCGACCCCTTTTACTTAGCCTGTCAATTTTTTCCACCTTGGGACCTAGTTTTAATATTTTCTTAAAGTTAATGTTGGGTCAATTAATTTTCATAATATTAGACCTGTGTCTAATATTCGATCCTTTAAGGGTTGTGCCCCATATTCTTAGTCGGTCCCCTTTCTTATGAATAACAATTATTGCATGTGTAGGTTTTTTGATCGTCAAATGGCTAAGCCGAATCTTGACCATTCCTCGCTAGCCTTGCAAGCATTATTGATGATGTCAAAAATATGTTGTGAGTTGTGTGAGATGTTGCCACATGTCACCTACAGTCATGGGGCCTAGTCCTTGTTCACCTGTAGTTTTAATAAAGCAGTCAAATCAATGGCAATGCTCATCATGTAATGTTGAAGATTGATCATGGTTGTCCCACACAAACCTTACACAATTAAAATAATGGCTTTAAGGATGTTGCGAGGTGTGTGAGATGGTGACACGTGGATGCAAATGTCATGTTACTGGCCCCTTTTACTTAACATATCAAACTTTTCCACCTTGGGACCTAGTTTTAATCTTCACTTAGAGTTAATGTTCGGTCGATTAATTTTCATAATATTAGGCATGTGTCTAATATTCCATCATTTAAGAGTTGTGCCCGGTATGCCTAGTCGGTCCCCTTTCTTATGAATAATAATTATCGCATCTGTAGATTTTTTGACTGTCAGATGGATAAGAAGAATCTTGATCGTTCCTCGCTGGCGTCGCAAGCATTATCAATGATGTCAAAAATATGTTGTGAGGTGTGCAATATGTTGCCACATGTCACCTAGGTCATGGGGCCTAGTCCTTGTTCACCTGCGGTTTTAAATAGAGCGGTCAAATCAATGGAAATTTATGTCATGTAATGATGAAGATTGATCATGGTCATCCCTCAGAGACCTCACACAATTAAAATAATGGCTTTAAGGATGTTGTGAGATGTACAAGATGGTGATGTGTGGATGCCAATGCCATGTTACCAGTCCCTTTTACTTAGCCTATTAGTCTTTTCCACCTTGGGACCTATTTTTAATCTTTGCTTAAATTTAATGTTGGGTTGATTAATTTTCATAATATTAGACCTATGTCTAATATTCCATCCTTTAAGGGTTGCGCTCGGTATGCCTAGTCGGTCCCCTTTCTTATGAATAATAATTATCACATTTGCAGATTTTTTGACTGTCAGATGGATAAGAAGAATCTTGATTGTTCCTCACTGGCATCGCAAGGATTATCAATGATGTCACAAGTATGCTATGATTTGTGTGAGATATTTTCAATGGCAATGCTCTTCATGTAATGATTATCAATGGAAATGCTCATCATGTAATGATGAAGATTGATCATGGCCATCCCTCGTAAACCTCACACGAATAAAATAATGGCTTTAAGTATGTTGTGAGTTGTGTGAGATGGTGAAGCGTGGATGCCAATGTCATGTACGAAGAAATTTGGAGTGAGACCTACTCATTTTGAGGTGGTGTCTTGTCGTTGAGTTTTCATTCACCAAGAATTTGGTAGAGCTGACTGATTTCAAGAGTCACTTGGTTGTGAAAAGACTTGTTGATACTCCAACATTGGAGGCAATAGATATGGAAGTGAATGTTGCCAAGTTCACTAGGGAAACTCTTGAGGATTTGACCAAGGACAGAGGTACTCTAAGGGGCCAATATAATTATCTTTTTAATGGTTATAATAAGATTCAACAAAGGGTTGCAAAGTTAGAAACTAAGCTAGCATTACTAAAGTAGAAAATGGAGACATGGAAATGTCAAGGATAGGCTAGCTCTAGCCATAAGGTTTCTACCCCACCAAGGGAGCAACCTCAACCTCCCTCACAAGGAAAATCCTTAGCAATCATTTCATATAATATGGGACATAAGCCCATTGCAATTGATGAGGCAAGTACTTTGGGAGGATGGTTTTCAAGGGAGAGGTGTGTTCACTAAATAATTTGAGATATGAGCACCAAGGTAGAGAGTGTGACTTGGTCAAGTATAGTACAGGTCTAGCCTTAGAAGTTGCAATTGAATACACACATACTTCTCCCAGCTTGAAGTGCAGACTGTTGACATGGATCACTACTAAGGTCGATAAAGTGCTGCAACAATTAAAGATATTTTTCCTTTTAAATAGTTACCTTTTGGAAGGTGGATTTCTCTTCTACAAGCATGTTTGTATCGAATATGACAATATTTTGACTCTCTTTTATCTCCTATTGTGATACCTGTTATGAATTATTAATGAAATACTTGTTAAAGACTAGTTTCATTGATTTTCATTATTCTTTATTGTGAATTATACTATAATTGTGGCTCAAGTCCAAAGGATCGGTTAAATTCTTTAGTTATTGTGTAATTTAATGCAAGTTAAAAGTTCATCACCTTATATTTCATATTTCAATTGTGTTAAAAGTAAAACTTAAGCATGTACTTAGTGATTCATCACTCAAATCAATATTAATAACATTTTAACAATAGTATTAGTAGCATATACAATAATGAACATCAGCAATAATTTAATCATTAATGTGTATCTCATATTTGAAACCACAAAATTTTTCTTCAAATAATAAAATAAATAATACAGATAATTGAACATCATCACATTACTAAAGTCTGAATTTGAGATTTTTTAGTGATTTTCACATGGAGTAGGTATATGCATTGGCAATGCAGAATATTGCCAATTCCCAAAGACAAGTTTGCATAGAGCTAAGTTGGAACATGGAAACTCATATTATCAAAGATTCAAAATTAAAAATCTAGTCACTGTATCACCTTTTCTAGCAACTTCCACTCTTTAGGTGGTGGAATTGCCATTTGTTCTAACTAATGTTGTTTGACTTGAATTTTCGTTAACATTTCATGATTGTAATTGGAATTGGAACCTGTCTTAAATTCTTCAATCAATTTTGCATTCAAGGTTATCAATGTTCTGATGGAATCCAAATAGTTTACCACATCTGATTCTGGGTTCTGAGGAAACTAGTCCAAATCAATCTTCATTGCACCCTCGATCTTCTTTCTAAAATCATCCTTTCCAATGAATCAGTCATTTGTGTTAAAAGCCTCTAGAAAACCAAGCCTTGTGAAGGTCCTTAACTTTTCATCCACCACCTTCATCTTGTCTGCAACCAAATGCAAATATTCCTTTGTTCCACACATTCTTGAACACTTTTCAATGATAGATGACAACTTCATTGAGGTATCAATCCGATTAATAATCCATTTTGATTTCAATTCATTGTCACTGGCTTGTAGAATATTTGTTGAACTTGATTTACAGATTTCTCTAATTCCATCACATTTTTGTTGTCCAAGAAATTTTTACTAAGCTTCTTATAGTGTTGTTTGATAGCATTAATCCATTGAAACATGTCACACAAATGATCAATCCTCTGCATTGTTTCATCCTAGATATTTTGTTTCATTTTCCTCATTATATCTCTACAAAATGCAGATAGCTTATTTTGACAAGAGTTAATTATATTGTTTGCTTCCATTAGCTCTGTCTCCAATCTTTCATTTGTTTTTCTCTGTTTCTCCAATTTTTGTTCCCACTATGCATTTTCATGTGCAATTCTTAGTATTAATTTTTTTGAAGTGGATTTTTCCTCATCATATTTCTTGTTACTCTCATCTAGCCTTCACTTCAATTCATTCACTTCTCTCTCATTTGGTTTATCCTCTTTTCTTTTTGATGTAGAGGCATAGTTTTTTATTCTTTTTTCTAATTCACCGCTCTTGTTATCTGTTGCTTTGCTCTTTGCTTTCTCATTTGCTAGGTCTTCCTGTAACTTTTCTATTTGGGTCTGCAACCTTTTTTTCTCTCTATCTTGATTTAGCAATGATGTGTACACCAATTCATTGTTCTTCTTTGATACATTAATTTTGACAATATTTTTTAGGCCAGAAAAATCCAATTGAAAATTAGTCACCTGGTATTTAGATCGATCCATCTGATTTGTTGGTTTATTTTGAACTGTGGGAACAACAATTGTGTACTCCATCAATTATTTATTTTTGTCAAATGTGGGTAATACCATGGTTGTTGTAGGCTCTGAAGTTACAATAGACACCCTCTCCATCAGTTGCTTCTTTTCTTTTTATACAAGTTTGATTTCTTTTTAAACTCTTCAATGAAATCATAACCTGGGGATGCAGAAACAATGTAATGCTTGAATGGAAAAGGAATGGGATAACTTGCAGTTTCTAATGATGTCACAACCACACTAATTGGTAGTGGGGGAGTGCCTAGAAATAACTCCTTTGTGGTGGATCCACTAATAGTGTGATTTGGACCTGTCAAAATACTTTGCCTTTGTTGTTTGCCTTGATCACCTGGTGTTTATGTGGTATCTTTTATTTCTTTCCTCTTGTGCGTAATTTTTTGTTGTAGCACATGTTGACCACTACTAGTACTACTACTACCCATACCATCACCACCAATGGAAGTTCCAATTGCACTAAGCTCTCCACCATGGGAATATCCTAGTTGTGATTGTATCTGACCATGACGACGATGATTAAAAGTTGTAACAAACTGAATTGTATGCCCTTGGTCTACTTTTTCACCTCCAAGTCCAAGGATAGATTTATCAACTATTTTCTATGCTCAAAATTTGTTACCGTCCAAGGGCCTTATCTTTGGGACCCCAAAGGACCACCTACATAACCCATTTTTTCAACTATGGTTGCTCCTGAAGTATATGCTTCTTTTGCGGCCTCACTTAAATGAGGTTTGTAATTGACATGGATTTGTTCTTCTTCTTCCCTATAATCATTAGATTCATCATCACTTTCTTTGTTTCCATGTTCATCACGATGCTTTATAGTCCACAATTTTCTAAAATCTTTATCTTCTTCATTTTATCCATACTCTGCAAGAGCTCTTCGATCACCTAGCTCCTTCCTCATAGACCAAAAGGCAATAATTTTTTACCATGACCAATTTTTATTTGTAACTTCCTTCTCTAGAGAACTTGAAATTTTAACTCTACTACATGGTTTATCACCTTTTTCATTAATTTTTTTGTATGTCTTGATTGTCTTTTGGTGCAATGCCATAATTTTTGCTCACAATTTTTCGAAAGAAATACCATTCTTAGTAGCACTTCTCTCCATTGTTGTTTTGACCTTATCCCAAGAATCCTTGTTTCTCAAGTTTTCAAGCAAGGGTTTACATTGATGTTGAATTCTACTTGCAACTTTCCTATTGGCCACAATCATTGATCTAATGATGTCACATGGATCATAAATCCAGTGACAGATAGCATAAAAATAAATCAAAATCAAAAGATTATGTGCCACACTAAATGTTTTTCTCTCGAATGTGAACCCTCCACATGAAAAAGGTAAAGAATCAAATAAAGTCTTCTTCCACTGACTGAGAAAGTGTAGTTCATCAGCACTCTATACATGCCTTACATATTCCAATGCAAAAACCCTTTATGTCACTTGTATTGGAAGTTTGTATGGATATACTCTTGATCCATAAAATCTTAGCACAATATATTCTTCCATTAAGTACCAATCAACCAATTGTATTTCTTTTCCTAGTTGAATGCAGTTTCTACATGATATAGGAAATCTAGGCATTGGAGTATTTATAATTTCTTGATGCAATGTGATAGGCTATCATTAGGTCCTACTACTTTAGAATATAGAATGTCAATTAGTCAACCGGGCAGTGTCCAAGGCAATTTGTAGAAGAACATGACTTGGATAACTCATTTTATATTTTATGTTTTTATTAAAACTATTGAAATTAATTTTATCTAAGGCTATTTAAATTCTTAGCTGGAAAACAATCTATTCTAAGAAAACTAGAAATACTAAGATAGAAAGCATAAGATATATAATTTAGAAAGCATCACGACTAAACTAGAGAGCAAGGAAACAAACAAACTGAACAACTGATATACTAAAGAAGTAGATAAATAAGTGAACAAACTATGGAACATCTTTTTAAATAGTAAAATATTCTAACAACTACAAAAAGTAACTCACACCAACTAAACAATGGTGCTCCAGAACTACAAACTCAACTCTCAACAAACTTAGTTACTTCCTACTGAACAATTATCTATTTTAACAAAGAAAATAACATAATAGTAAAATACTTATCTATTTAAGTTAATTTCCCTCGAGTGGCCAGCTCCCAGGTTAACACTTCATTCTCAAATCACATACACTACATATTTTGGATTCTTTCCATTATAAATAGTTATCATCATTCATAGTTCAACAGCTTCGTAAGTAACAGAAGAAAGTTCTTTCATTCATTAGTATTCATAAATCATATAAGCAACATAACGTTATCAGTCAGTCTCTCTCGTATCTCTTTTGAAGTTACATTTTTATAGACAACTTATAACTAAATCCTATATTCTAGATGGCATGGATAGCCATTAAAAAGTCTTAAACAACATAAAACTAACTTTCATGTCTTTAGAGCTCATAAATATATAGAAGGCTCGAGACAAGCCATGAAGTTTTTGATAACATAAATTAAAGAAACAAAAATAATATTCAGTCCATCCTTTTGATATTTAGGAACATGTTTGCAGAATCTATCCTTTACCACACTTAAGTCACGTGTTGGTTCAACATTTCTAACAACTGCTAGATGATTGATTATTCCCTACAAAACACTCAAGTCAACCCATTAAACCTACATTGGTAAATTTCCTCAATTGATCATAAGAAAGAAATTTTTCATTATTTTCCTTTAAAATAAGAAATTATTTCTCCTAAAGTTTAATAAATTGGCATAGACTTAGGATTAAACTTGTAAGAATAATCTTTCTGATTTTATTATGATGAGGTTAATTTTACCTCATCATTTCCTCCCCCACCTAATTCTTGGCAGGTCCTCCTACTCCATAGTTATAACCCTATGTTTTATTCCACCCCTCATATATGACACTAAGATCATGTACCTCTCTTGTTGTTGCATCAAAATCTTTAGGGTCATAGATGAACCCTCTGTGAAATATCACACTCTCTCTCCATTCATTTAAAAAATTATCATTTTGATTAGTTGAGACATTGAAATCAGGAGGTGGATTAAGTAGAAAAGGAGGCTTGTATTTAATTCCTATCCATTTTGTTTTAAGGGTTCTCAAGATTTTAACTAAAGCATCAGCTCCTCTAAAATACCACCTAAGATTAAGAGGGGAAATGACCTCTCTTTTCTTGAGGGAAGAAGGTAATGGATTGAACCTCTCTTCACAAGTGTGCTATGCTTTCCCAATCAATTTCTGCCCATTACTCATAAAATTATTGTTACACTACCTAAGTTCATCATCATACTTTTCTTTCATCTTTTCATTAACAAGGAGAGACAATAATGTGTCTTTGAAACCACCAGGCCTAGAATTTGGGGACCTTATTTGAAGACCCACTATCTTTTCTGCCTATGCAAACTCTTTTGTACGCTCCTTCCAATGAATCTAGCTTCTCATGGTAGACAACAAGGCTCTTAACTCTACTTCTCCAACAAATAGGTTGATAAATAAATTGGTGTGATTTTCTAATAACAAATCATGTAGAAAGAATTCACAAATCAGATCTTGATCCTCAGGAGTTGACTCTACAAATATCTTAAAAAAATCTTTATCATTGGGATCGTAAGGCTGATCATTGTAGATTCTAAATAGTTTCCATCTGATCCATTTTTCATTTAAAAAGACTCAGTATAATCTAGATGGCCTTCTACAATTTAATAGATAGCCAACAAGTTGACATGCATCCTATTTTCCTCTGCATACCCTATGAAATGACTCCTTTAGGAGTACCAGTTCTTTCTTTAGCCTGTAATTCTTAGTTTGAACATTTCTTAAGAAATAACATCGTTCCATCCATTTCATTAATAGTGGGGGAATGCGAACTTGGAACCAATCGGATATAACTGGCTCAGTTTGGATTTATTTGGTCTCCCAGTGCATTCCACCAAGTGTTGTTGAGCTCCACAACTCTACTGATGGAAGCATTCAATTCTTCAGTTTTTGTTTTCCTTTCTTCTTCAAAGGCTGAGAGCATTAGTAAAATTTTTTTCTTAATCCTTTCAATTTCTATATTCTTTTCTGCAATGTCAGCTTTATAAGTTGTATGATCTTGATTCAAATCTTGCATTTGTTGTTTGAACTTATAAATTATTGTATCTTTTTCCTATTATTGCAGTTTCAAACCTTGTATTTCTTGATCCATTTTATTTATTATAGTTGTATGCACCATCAATTCTTCTTAATGCAATTCAACTTGTTCATTACTTTTGTAAAAAAAATTCTTTATATTATCAATTTCTATTTTATATTTCTCTATTTCTACAGTGTCATCCTTTGTTTCAAATATCTCAATAATTCTATTAACAATAGGGGACAAATTACTTGGAATACCATCATCTCCTTCTTGTTCTCTTCCCTGAATTTATTTAGTGAAGACCTCATCGACATATGGGGAGTGGGAAGGAATCTCTTCAATTAAAACTTCTTTTGCTAGAGGTATTTCCTCTACATTGGCAGGCTTTGAAATCTCAACAAGCTCAAATGGTAGGTTGGGATTTTTATTTTTGGAACTTCCTTCCATACCCTGCATTTGGGTTTCAGAGAATTCAGAGGCTAAGATTTTACTTCTTCTTAGTGGAGGTAGACCATGGAAGGTGACAGGTGCTCTATTTTTCCCTTTTCTCTTTTTTCTGGGGTTACTCGAATCAGAATAAAAAAGCTCAACTTGTTCTTGAAAACCACGGGTTTTGAATTCATTACTTACAAATTTGGGCACTTCCTTACCAGGGGTGGTGGAATAAGGAGCTTCTGGAGCTAGAGAGACCTTAGGGGAAATTTCTCCAGATGGTGAAGCAATTCGGTGGGGCGATTCCCCTAATTCTATTATTTTTCTGATTGAAGGTTTCTCAATTTTTTTTAGAAACTTTTCCCTTTTTCCCTCTGATTTCTTGCGGAAATGGTAACTACAAATTAACTAAATTAAACCATGGTGCTTTAGTGGCCCTATCCCTATTTAATATCTTTCTATGGAAGTGTTTAGAGAGTCATATAAAATTTCAAGCAAATTTACCCTAAGAGCGAGGTTCTCTTTCCCATGACTTAAATGGATTTGCATTTTGAAAGCAGGTCCTACTACAACAACTAATTGACCTTCACAAGTAAAATATTTTAATGATCCAAGCAATGAAAGATCTAGTATGGAGGTCCTTTGGAACCCTTTATTCTGCCCTCTAGTGCTAATTACTACCATGGGGTGAGGGTCTCCCTCTCTAAAAAATAATTCAGATAATTTCTAGTATGTTATCTAAGAGGTTTCTTTTATTTTAATACCTGAATTTTCTAACCTAGACAAATGGGAAATTATTTTCGCACTTACCTTGAAATGCTTTCCATCAAGTATCACTTCTCCATTTGAGTAGTTTTCAGCAAACGAGCTCACTAGATTTTCATCACATCCCTTGAATTTTATGATAAAATCCAACCATCCCGCCTCTTTGAACCATATGGAGATATTGCTTAATCCCAATAATTTGTCGATTGAATTTGGCTCTGAATTCTTTTTACCACTCCCCATTTTTATATTTTCCCTCTTTGTAAAATATTTTAATCACTACCCAAGCTTTCAGACAACACTTTTGAAAATATTGCCTCTGAAATAACTTATTTGCCTTGTTTACAACTTACGAAGCAATGATTTTTAGAATTGCATGAAGGCATGCAAAAGGCTTGCCGTACAAGTAGTTGATCATTGAGTGACACCATTTACTAAATTATGAGTGAAGTTTGTGCCAATTAATTAGTCTTTATTCAAAAATAACTACCTACTTAAAGCGAAAATTAGTACTTGCATTCTATGATCGTTTGAAGATCTCATACCTTACAGATTTGGCAGGATGATGTGAAGGTATTGGCTGAAGTGACAATAGATTTTATATGGGATGAATGCAGAATTTTATGGATGACGAAGCTATTAATGAGGACTATGGGACTTGGTGGCTTTATTTAGTGTAAAAAAAACAAAATAGGAAGATAGGTGTACAAGATACAATGATGGAAGTATCATGAAGTTTATAGTGAATGAAAAAGGTGGCAGAATACGAATGAACAAGTTCCAGAGTACGTAATTGATGTCGCACTCGAAATTAGTGCATAAGTTTTGGAGCACACAAGAGGTTTGTATTTGTGCCAGAGAAGGCAGACAAGTTTTGGAGCATTCGTAAAAGACACAATTGGGATGGTGATAAAATTAATGTTCTAGAGCATCGTTGAAAGATGCAATTGGAGAAGGAATGAAGTGAAGGTTCTGGACCATTGTCAAAAGATGCAGCCAGAGCAACAATGGAATGAAGGTTCTAGAGCATTGTCGAAATATGTTGTCGGAGTAGCAACGAAATGAAGGTGGAGTGTCAAGAATTTAAGAATTTTGAACTTTGAGAGCTTTGAACCTTAGTGCAAGAACACATTTTTTTCCATAAAAGTTTTGTACACGTTCTGGAGCATCGACATCAAGATCATAACATTCCAGAGCATCTTTGGAGGGTGCTTTGGAAGTTATTTTCTTCTTTTTTTTAAGAAGTCTTACAAAATGGAACAAAAATTAGCTAAGTCCAAAAGAAGAAAAATTAATGAAAATATCTTGGCATACATGTCTTTTTATTACACATTTTTGAAATTATTATATATATATATTAAGTAACATTTTACCAAATAGACTCTACCTTGGTAAAGTCAATACATTGGACTTCGCCTTGCATTTCCACCATTCTTGATAATTCTTCCCTATTGACTGACTTATGGTAGACATGCAAGTGATGACCATTAACTAAGAGGGTTAATGTGTCACCATCAATTGATTTCAACTGAACAGTTCCATTTGAAAAGACTTCAGAAATCTCATAAGGTCCTAGCCAATGAGTTATGAGCTTTCCTCTATGACCTTTGTACCTTGAATCGAATAGCAGCTTGCCCAGTCTCCATTATGAAGCTTCCTCTCCTTAATATGTTTGTCATGCCACACTTTTCATTGATGTTGAATTAGTTCAATTTGATGGACAAGGTCTAGGTGAAGCTCATCCAATTCACTTAGCTACAGAACTTGTTCAACTTGGGCTCATTCTAAATTGAGACCTAGTTCCATAGTTATTCTTAGAGTTTGTAGTTCAGAATCAATGGGAAGAAGAGATTTCTTTCCAAAAATGAGCTCATAAGGGTTGAATCCAGTCATGGATTTCCAGGTTGTGTTGTATGCCCATAAAGCTTCAGGGAGTTTCCTGGTCCAATCTTTTCTTCCTAAAGAAGCTATTTTTGTTAAAATGTTTTCAAGTTCTCTATTAGTTACCTCCATCTGGCCATTTTTTTGAGGGTGGTAAGGTGATGAATTTCTATGCATTACTTGAAAATGGTTGGAAAATGCTAAGATCACTTTGGACATAAATTGGGGTCCCTGGTCAGTAACGATAGTTCGAGGGGCTCCAAATCTAAGGAAGAGTTTATTATAGAGGAAGTCCATGACTTGCTCTTCCCTAGCTACTTGTAAAGATTGAACTTCTACACATTTTTTGACGTAATCAATGCAAACCAATATGTATTCTTTCCCTTGAGAGTAAGGATCTATGAGTCCACTAAAATCTAAACCCCATTTCTCGAATGTTTCTAGCACTACCTATGGTAGTAATGACATTTGTGAAGAAGCAGTTCATCTTCCTACTCTCTGACACTGATCACAATGATGAACATAGTTCTTAATATATTTATGCATTGAAGGCCAATAGTATCTAGCACCTAAGATTTTATAGGAAGTTCTATTTGCAGAGTAGTGCTCTCCCGAAGGATCATTGTGACAAGCCCTTAGAATGTTGTAAGTTTCATCCACTCTCACACATCTTCTTAAGACCATATTAGGTCCACAATGAAATAAAATTCTATTAATCCATTTGAATGGGGCACTTTCCTTGATAATTCGCTTCTTTTTCTTAGTCATGAACCTCGGGGGTATCTCAAAAGCAACTAAATACTTAGGGATATTTACAAACCAGGGTGATTTTACAAAAACTACAAACAAATTTTCATCTAGGAACTCATCATGTATAGGAGTACTATCACCCTCTTCATGTTTGATTCATGACAAAAAATCTTCTACTACGTTATGTTTTCCTGGTTTGTCAATAATTGTAGCATTAAACTCCTGAAGGAGTTATAACCATCTCATAATTCGATCATTAACTACGAGTTTGTTCATTAGGTATTTTATAGTTGAATGGTCTATATAAACTATAACCTTATATCTTGTAATATAGTGGCAGGATTTTTTAATGGCATGAACAACAACTAGAAATTCTTTTTTTGTTGTTGTATAGTTCCTTTCTGCAAAAGTAAGATTTTTATTGATAAAATATATGGCATATTTACCCCCGTTCTCATCTTCTTGTCCTAGAACTGCACCAATAGAATTGTTAGAGGCATCTGCATAAATTTGGAATGGAATAATCTAATTTGGTCCTCGCAGAATGGGAGAAGAGACAAGTTTTTCCTTAATGGTTTCGAATAATAGCTGACACCCAAGCATCCAAACAAACTCTACTTATTTTTGTAAAAGAAAGAACATAGGAGCTGCTATTTTACTGAAGCCTTCTATGACCCTTTTGTAGTAACCAGCATGTCCAAGAAAACTTTGAACATCTATTTGTGTTTGAGGGATAGTCAACTATTGGATGACTTCTATTTTCTTGGGGTCAACCTTTATTCCCTCGGAGGAAATATGATGACCCAAGACTATTCCTTGTTCTACCATTATTAAACATTTTTCATGGCTAAGGGATAGTCTACTTTCCTCACAAACTTGTAAAACTTGGTCTAGGTTCTTAAGAGCTTTGTCATATGTTGACCCATAGACTATAAAGTTGTCCATGTAGACCTCTACATAGTCATTAACGAGAGCAAAAAATATAGCAAGAACGACTCTCTGAAAAGTCGTTGGAGCATTTATTAAGTTCAAAGGGAAGCACTCTGTATGCAAATGTGCCCTAGGGTCAAGTAAATGTAGTCTTGTCTTGGTCTTCTGGGGAAAGTTGTATCTGATTGTAACCACCAAATCCATCTAGAAAGGAGAAATATTTCCTTCCAGCCAAGTTGTCCAGAACTTGGTCAACAAATGGTAGGGGAAAATAATCTTGATTTAAGTGGCTTTGTTGAGTTCTCTATAGTCTACATAGATTCTCCACTTCCCATTTTTCTTTGGCACGACCACCATAGTTGATACCCACTTACTATCAGAGATAGGATAAATAAATCCTACATGGAGGACTTTCTCAATTTCATTTTTCACCAGATCCTTTAATGTAGGATTGAGTCTCCTCTGAGGTTGGCGAATAGGCCTTATACTGGTGTCAGTATAGATGTGATGAGTATAGAAACTTGGGTGAATTCCCCTCATGTCCATCTAATCCCAAGCAAAATATTTGGACCTTTTTACCAACACATTGAATAACTTATCCTCTTATGTTTTTGTTAGCCAGTTATTGATGGTTGAAAAGTTTTTTCTAGTAACAACATGATATATTTTGTTCCAAGGTGGACCGAAGTGACAATATAAACTGATCGTAATAGGGTATTGAGAGGACATCTATGAGGTATAAGTCAGTGAAACCTTGTGATATCTTCAAATAAATGACTTGTTTTGGGAAGCATGTTTGCTAAGGGACAAGGCATTCCCATTGTAGCATAGCTTTGCTCCAACCCACCTATATCAATTAGTTGCACAAAAATTCTTGGAGTATCCAGCATTTCTTCCTCACTCGAGGTTATAGCAAGGTGTGCTACATCGCTTACTAATTCTTCCTCTAGTTTTTCTCTATGTTGTTTAATTACTACCATAGCTAAAGAGGCCAAACTGTTAGGACCATTGGATTCCTCTTGTTCATCAACCCAGACCTTTGAATGCCCAGTAGGCTTAGCAGGGGGATATAAAAACAAACATTTACTATCTTGACCATGTGAAATAGTCATTCCCCCTTCCTTGTAATCAATCTTAGCAGCAACTGTGGCCAACCAAGGTCTCCCCAGAATTATTGGATAACTATCTTTGGGTGTAAGCGACTGAGTTACCTAGAAATCAACTGGATATTCCCATCCATCAACTTTGACAAGGATGTTTTTAATGATGCCCATTGGGATGGCTATAGACTAATTTTCCATTTGTAAGGCTATGGTTGTAGGACCTAAATCAATTAATCCTAACTTTTCCATTACATCCACAGTCATCACATTAATAGTTGCCTTGAGATCCACTAGTGTGTTTGGTATTGCTACATCATTGATTGTAACAATTGTAAGTGGACTCCCAGGATCACCGTATTTTGGGGCAATAGACTTCCTAGACAAAAAATCAGCTAAATAACTATCAATATGAACGGTATTTATTTTCTTTGGCTTCCTACCTAGCGTTTTAATATATAGTTGTTTGATTAATTGGTTTAACTCAAAAATTTCCTTTATTGCTTGCAATAAAGGAACTTCAACTTGCAATTTCTTAATCTCCCAAATTAACATAGTTTCTAAGGCCATGGTTACTTCAGGAGTATCTTCCGGAGTTATTGACTTTCAACGTTCTGAATATGGTGTCATCGTGTTCTCCTTTGGAACAAGATCCTTCCTATGTTGACTCAAGGACTTACCTTCCTCCCCTTGAGATAGGCCAGCAACTCTTGCCACTGAAGAAGGCTCTTTGTCTTTGGTACTGGTATACTGATAAGATGACGTGAATTTGATGGGAATTTTAGGCTCAGGTTCCTCCACTATTTCTTCAATAGTTGGAGGTTGAAGAGTTTGACCAGAGCACAATTGAACATTTCCGAAGTATATCGCATTAAGCCCCATAACATTTTCATGTTTAGTAGAATAGACTGGTGTATTTTGGTGATTATTCTTAGGGTTGGGAAGCGGTTGTGCAGGAAGCTGAGGTTTGTTCACCTACTTAATGAGAGGAGTTTTTTGAATTGGAGGTAGAAAATTTTATTGTTGATTCCTCCTGGGTTTAGTATCAAACTGATTTTGTGCCTGATTCCATTGAGGGGCAGAATGTTGTTGGTACCATTTTTGTTGTAGTTGATTCGACCACTATTGATTTCCCCATGTTTGGTTTGCCCATTCGCAGGATCCCCAATAAAGAGTTCCCCAGTTAGGTTGTGTTGAAGGTGGCTGATTCCAAGATGGATTCCATTGATTATGAACCTAGTTATTTTGTGGTCTCCATGTAGGATTTGAATTTTTCCATAAGAGAAATTACCACCTTGACATTGGTGTAAGGAATTTATATCTTCTTCAACCTGAATGGTTTTTTTATTAGTATTCTTAATATCAGAACAAAGCTCACACTAATTTGTAGGATGGTTTTTCTCACAAAGCTAACAAACATTGACTTTATCTAACAGACACTCACACAATAGATGTTTATTTCGACACCTAGGACAATATATTGACAAGGTCTCTGGGTTGTGAGTTTTAGCTTGTATACCATCTAATGTGGTATTCAACTACATGAGAATGATTGTTTTCAGATTTTCTATTTCTTCGCGAAGCTTACCTATCTCATTAGACCCTTTAAAAAGATTATTTTTGTGGATTCCTCCCTGAGTAAAGAGAAATTCTGACATAACTCACATATTTCCTCAAGGGTTAGTTGAGATACATCACCTTTCTCCATCAAATCAAGATTTCTTCTAGTGTCATCATCAAGAGCTTTAAGAAAAATTGTTTTGAGAATCTTAGCACTAATGGCCGCTTCTCCACATCTTTTAGAGAGGAAGAGGAACCTATCGAGATAATCCTCTAAACTCTCATCCTCATTTTGTCTCAATTTAAACAACTCTTCCTTCTGGTCACTCACCCTACAGTAGCTTTGGTATTTTTTGCAAGAAAAAAATCTCCATTTCTCCCTGAGATGTTATACTACCAAAACTCAATCCCAAAAACCAATGCATTGTTGAATCTTTTAGAGTAGAACGAAAAAGCTTCAAATTCTAGTTATCATTTTTATAGTCATATGTTTGACATAAGACCTTAAATTCAAAAAGAAATTTGTATGGGTCTTCCGAGGACAAGCCATAGAAGGTTGGAAGGAAAGCTAGAAAAATGTTCTTCATCGCAATATCATCATCTACATCTAAGGTAATAGGATAAGTAAACATTCTAGGAGGGCGTTGAGGTTCATTGTGGTTAGGTTCAGCTCTATGATCTCCCATGATGTTTAGAGAAGTTTTTTCCTCAAAGATAATTTCCTCTATAATTGGTTGTTCTTTCAGTTGTTGGTCGGGTAAATAGTGGAAAGCCTCAGGTGGGATAGGCTCAAATAATTCTTCAGAAGTGTGGTTGTTTAAGCCTTGGGCTTCCCTAGGTATGATTGGTATGTATTTTGGGGGGTCTTTGGTATCAATCTTCTGTGAGGGCCTCTTTTCCTTACCATGTAGAAGAGGAAGCCGATGAAGAAATTTTTGGGATAAAATGAGATATCAAAACCATCTCCTAGTAACACTTAAGCACAAAGGCTGTTTCAAGTCCCCGGAAATGGCGAAAAAAAGTGATAGGTTGTCATTAGGTCCTACTACTTTAGAATATAGAATTTCAATTAGTCGACCGGGCAGTGTCCAAGGCAATTTGGAGAAGAAGAGGACTTGGATAACTCATTTTATATTCTTTGTTTTTCCTTAAACTATTGAAATTAATTTTACTCTAAGTCTTTAAATTCTTAGCTAGAAAAAAAATCTATTCTAAGAAAACTGGAAATACTAAGATAGAAAGCATAAGATAACTAATTTAGAAAGAATCATGACTAAACTAGAGAGCAAGGAAACAAACAAATCGAACAACTGATACACTACGAAAGTAGATAAATAAGTGAACAAACTATGGAACATCTTTGTAAACGGTAAAAGATTCTAACAACTACAAAAAGTAACTCACAATAACTAAACAATGGTGCTCTGGAACTACTGACTCGATTCTCAAAAAACTTAGTTACTTCGTACTAAACAGTTATCTATTTTAACAAAGAAAATAACATAATAGTAAAATACTTATCTATTTATGCTAATTTCCCTCGAATGGTCAACTCATGGGTTAACACTTCAATCTCAAATCACATACACTATAGCTTCTGGAGTATTTCCATTACAAACAGTTATCATCATTCATGGTTCAAAAAATTAGTAAGTAATAGAAGAAAGTTCTTTCATTCATCAGTATTCATCAATCATATAAGCAACATAACGTTATAAATCAGTCTCTCCCATATCTCTTTTGAAGTTACATTTTTATGGACAACCTATAAATAAATCCTAGATTCTAGATGGCGTGGATAGCCATTGAAAAAGTCTTCAACAACTTAAAAATAACTTTCATGTCTTTAGAGAACAAGCTCAACATGAGCCATGAAGTTTTTGATAGCAAAAATTAAAGAAACAAAAACTAATCTTCAGTTCATCCTCCCAATATTTAGGAGTAGTTTCGCAACATCTATCCTTTACCATGCTTAAGGCACATGTTGGTTCAACATTTGTAACAGTTGCTAGATGACTGATTATTCCC
The DNA here is from genome assembly GCA_007115665.2 of Sequoiadendron giganteum. NCBI lineage: Eukaryota > Viridiplantae > Streptophyta > Pinopsida > Cupressales > Cupressaceae > Sequoiadendron > Sequoiadendron giganteum. The sequence goes on from CM021101.1 coordinate 637,400,646, forward strand.
TACAAAACACTCAAGTCAACCCATTAAACCTGCATTGGCAAATTTCCTCATTGATCATAAGAAAGAAAGTTTGCATAATTTTCATTTAAAATAAGCAATTATTTCTCCTAAAGTTTGATAAATTTGCATAGACTTAGGATTGAACTTGTAACAATATTGTTTTGTTATTTTATTATGATGAGGTTATTTTTACCTCATCATAATGGAGTAAAAAGGTAGTCTACAAAATGACTATAGTTCCTTTCAGAATCATACATCCTTATCTCAGTGGTCCATTCATATACTTGAGCCATTTTATTTTCCTCAGCATTACTATAGGGTTGAATGTGAAGCTTTTTAGTCTAAAAAATTCCTCTAAATTTGAATGGAAAAAGATAGCACAAGTAGGTTGTGAACCTAAATGTCTTGGTGGAACCTACTTTAATCATTAAAAATTGTTTATGCATGGATTCTACAATGTGTTGAATAAAATTATATTTGACATGTTGAACACCATAATGGATATTAAATACCATTTCAAGGAGGCTTGCACCCACTTCCAAATTGCTATCCAAACCTAGGCAAAATGCTAGCATGGAAATAGTATCCTGAACCCATGGTTGAAAAATATCTAAATCATAAGGAGGCTTATGATCACCTTTCAATTTGTTTCTATCTTGAACTATTTTATTTAAGAAATCATTTTTCTCCCTTTCTTCCACTAATTTATAATCACTAGCAAGCTTGTCTAGGTCAATGTGGGCGTCTCCAAATTCTTCGATTGTAAACCCCAACACTTTTCCAAGTTCTTCTACATTAATGGATAACAATCCTTCATTTTTTAATCTTTATTAACAATTTCTCTTTTTTTATCATCATAATTTTGGGCACAAACCATGATAAATTTTGGCTAAGGGAAAACCTCATGTAACAACATGCACCCTAATCCAATCACCCACGGTGCTCTAGTACTATTAACTTGTGTTTGCTTTGCATCCTTATTCTGAGATGAAAATCTAAGATCTAAGGTATGCCTACCATACATTTCAGGATCATAAATGTCATGGTACACATTAGTGAAACCTAGGGTTTTAAGCAATTCTGCATAATGTATTTTTTTATCGGACCTTTCTCTAGTGGTATTGGTGGGGGAAATGCTTATACAATGTGAAGTTGTGAAATTTTTACTCCCTAATACCTATTATTCCTCCTTAATTTTTCTTAATTCTTAAGTCTCTAAACCCAAACTTCAAAGTTTCACAAAATAATATTTTAAGAAATGTCAAATGATGAAATGTAGCCGAAAGAATTCTTTCACTTACCTGGATTCTGAGTCCTGACTCTTGAAAAGATTAATGGTGACAGTCGTGGAAACTGGAATGGCTTTGTTGGAAATGGAACTGTGGAATCCAAAATAGGGTGGTGCACTACAATGAGCAATTTGAAGAGTGAAGATTGAAATCTCCCCATGTGTTGACCCTCTCACTTAAAAAAATATCACTTGACACTTAGTAGTACAAAGTGCTTTAAATTTTTTTTTTCTCAAAAATTCAAAATTGGAACATTAAAGTGAATGAAACATCTTAGGTCTACAAGTTGCAAATTATTAACCATTGATCTTTCTAAATCTAATGGTTATAGGATGATTCGAGAGGTTTAAGTTTGCAAGCCTATCGCTTTGTGCATTTCATTATGGAATGCAACTACAACCATACATCAAATGTTCAACCAACGGTTGAAACTAGAGTAATTTATGATAGTAACCTAAAAAAAAACATGACACATGTGTTTTAAAGTTGTTTTAAACTTTTGTGCACTAGGATTTCCATCAAGGCCAAGGGGTCAGTAACTTAACATTGTAAATGACTTAAAAAAATCTCCTTGTTTGTTGACCCTCTCACTTAAAAGAAAATCACTTGACAATTAGAAGTACAAAGTGCTTTAAATGCTTTTTTTCTTGAAAATTCAAAATTGGAACATTAAAGTGAATGAAACGTCTTAGGTTTACAAGTTGAATAATGCATATTCTTAACCATTAATCTTTCTAAATCTTATGGTTATAGGGTGATTCCAGATGTTTAAGTTTGCAAGCCTATCACTTTACGTATTTCATTCTAGAATGCAACTACAACCATACATCAAATGTTCATCGAACGGTTGAAACTTGAGTAACTTATTATATTAACTTAAAACACTAAACATGACACGTGTTTTAAAGTTGTTTTAAAATTTTGTGTGCTAGGATTGACATCAAGGCCAAGGGACCAGTAACTTAACATTGCAAAGGAATTAAAAAAATGAATAATGATATCGGGAACCAAGGGAGAAGTTCAATGAAAAATTAGAAATCAATAATGAAAAACTTTTACTGTTTATAATGTTTTTTGTCAATTTGATGGCAAATGAGAAATCAATAACGAATATATTAATAGATACTAAAGCTCTAAACTTATAAAATAACTCTTTACTATAAGTGTAAATGAATTACAAAGAATAACACAACACAACCATTTATTTTATTCCAACTGAATTACAATGTCACATTATTACATATCTTTTTAAAGAGGAGTATTTTTAGAGTGGGCATGCTCCTATTTTGTATAAATAACATATGTCAGGGTGTCACTTTACATAGACACAATTTAATAATTTATTCCAAGTTGTTGCTCGTTACAATGGATTACAAATTGATTCCAAATTCCAAGCTTCTGTTGCTGACAACTTACTACAAATGTAACTCTAAAAATAAATGCATGATTCCAAGCTTCTATTGGTGACAACGTAATAAAAATGTGGCTCTGAAAATAAATGCATGATTCCAAGCTTCCGCTAGTGTATTTTCCAACCATGTTGGGGGAAAGGTAGTTCAAATCATTCTAGGGAAATGGGAGCTGTGAAGATATAGAATGTACTTATCCCCTTTGAGAACCAGAGTCATCCAGAAGATGTAATACAAATGTGTCTCTAAAAAGAAATGCATGGGGCTTGCCAAGCGAACCATATTGGGGAATAGGGAGTTGTGAAGATACAAGAGGAGTAGCAAATCTTCTCCCATATTTTTCATGCAACTTCCATTCAATGGTATAGCACTTATCTCCATCAGAGCTCCTCATCCTGGTTTAAAACCTATCTGAGAATTCAGGTTAACCAAATAAACTTATTTCTAATTCCATCCATTCTAAACTTGAAAGAAATTTGTCTTTTACTGATTACTTTGTAACTACATAACTGTAGGTAGGAGAATTTATAGTATCCCCAATAATACCACATCATCTTCTTCTTGAATCCTTATTAACCCGAGAAAATGAAAACCCTTAGGACACTATCCAGTATTCACTATCCCCATTTATGGGCCACCAGACACCGGTGCCACTCCCAGCCTGGGTATAATGATAATCGCAATTTGCATATAGTTAAAATCTTTAATTTGATTGATGTATGGCTACATGCAAACTGTAACTCAAGCTGACAAGTTGTCAAAATCACTAGTGCCACTCAAATGATATGAAATCATTAAAAATATTGTTTCATTAAAGCTATGATTTGTCTAATAAATTTCTTCAGATGTTCATATCACATATGGCATTAATCTTCCCCACTGCAAGCACTAGCAGTAAGACAATCGCACTTTCTTCAAAAATATTGAGAATTTCAATTAAATGAAATGTACAACGTTGAGGCATTGAAAATACAGAATGAGTGATGAGAAATGAGCCTTGATCTCACCACATGTCCACATCTAACGGTTGTAGTGTTATTCCGAAGGTTTCAATTTGCAAGTCTAGTGCTTCAAAGATTTACTTTCTGAATACAACTACAACCGTCCATCGAAAATTCATGGAACGATCGTGGTTAGATTAATTTGCGCTAAAATCTAGCTACAGATATGGAAAATCCTTCACACTATTATAAATTATTTTATAAGGTTGATAATTAAGCCTTGTTTGGCCTATACATCTATGGTAGCTAAATTCTGCAACATGTTAGTAAACAATGGAAATCAAACTAACATGGAAAAACCAAGCAAACCCTATGAAATATTAATCCATACTAGACATGCTAAATTAAGACATTGAAACAACTAGAAATGCCAAATGAAATAATTTAAAGCACAAATAACATGAAGCACATCTATCCCATATTGGATTTGTGCTCCTTAAATATGTGAAAGAGCCCTTTCCCAATCCTTGATAAGCAAGACTGCCAAGATGATGAGATGCTCATGAACTCAAGTTGCCTATAGTGGAGATGCTTTCAAATGTGGATTGTAGATGGCAGATTGTAGATTGTAGATGATGAAGAGCAAGATTGATTCTCAAATGAAGAGAGTGACCTTGCATGAAGTGTGTTGTTGTGTTGTTCTTGTTGAAAACCTTTGCTTTTATAGATTCAAGTTTGAGAGATTGAGTGAGTTTGGATGAATGTGGGATCATACATAACCCAATGACAAGATGACACTTGTCAACGTGTGAGAGGGTGCGGAATGTGCAAGTCTTGGCCAATGCGCCAATTTCAAATTTGAATTTTGGATGAAATGACATGTTTAGGGGGGATGAAAGGTGCATTAAATGCCAACTTTGATTTGTGCAAGTGACATGTAAGAGCATTCAATGCTTTGTTGGAAGGGACAAGTCCTTTGGAGGGAAGATTCAAATTGGAAGAATATTCCATCTTGATGCCCTTTTGAAAGTAATTAGAAGAATTGATAAATCAAATAATTGATTTATTGGTACAAGTGGGTGGGTTAGTTGAGAGTTTAGATTTGACTCTAGTTGAGTCAAAAGCTAGAGAATGGGTGATCATGATTAGAGGTTAATTAATCCAAATTAATTAACTTGGGGGATTTTAGGGATTTGATATTTGATTTAAATAAGTTTGATTTATCAAATCAAATAAGAAGAACTTAGGACTTAATGAAATAATTTGATTTATTGAATTAAGTCTGATGAACATTAGGGATTTAATCAATAAAATATTTTAATTGATTAATAGAAGAAATGAATGTTAATTAGAGCAGAATGCATCATGCATGATGTTAGTTATGCATGTCTACATTTTTCCTCTCTTTGAAACAATGTACTTGTTACATTGATTCAAAGAATGATGTTTCCAACATCGAAATTCTTATTTTTTTATTTTTTCATATGTCCGAGCGAAAATAAGTACGTTAGGACATTGCCCCCTCGAGAGATCGAGCAAAAAGATTGAGGTGGATCTCATGAAAAAGAGGTTCAAAATGAATGTAAGGATGGTTAGACAATATGATCTATATGATAATGATGATGGAAATAAAATGTTTAGAAGATGCTTAGAATAACAAATTTATATTATCCTAAACAAATTAAATGATTATAAATATGAGATGTGATGGATGCAGGATGGATGCATTGTTAGTGTGAAATAGGATAGAAGAATGAGAGGGATCAACTCTTGAATCCAAGAAGATGTAGAAGTCCAACAATTCCACCAGTCGTCGAGAGTTTATTGGATATGGTGATGAATGATGATGTATTGCTTATCGAAGGATGGGAAAAGAGCATACGTTTCTTTATGTTTGATAACACACATAGGTGCGAGGCATGGAATTTGACTCGACAATCAGATAGGAGTGCTCTTGTTCACACTTGACATACAGAAACCTTGGTAGGACAGACCCAACAAAGCAATTATTCACAAAGTTATTTTACAAGAACATCCAACAAGCACAACAGATAAAAAGATAATGATCATTGCCCCATTCCTTTCTCTCTAAACCTATTTTGTTTAGGCATCATCGAGAGGTCCTTTGAATGAGCGCATACTAAGCTAAGTCAACAAAGACCAAAATAAAGTAAAAAAACAAGCTAATGTTCTTCGTACCGCTAGCCAAGGCTAAACTACTGTGAGGTACCTAATGCTTATGTCCATCATGGGAAAGCTTCATCCTAGGACATGTAGTGATCAGGGTTTTGGTGAGACTGATTTGGGTGATAAGTTATTGATACTCCGAGTTGACCAACTTTTTTGCTTACTGACTTAGGCTTCAGACTCTCATGATTAGGTGTTCACTTTGGAACCTGCTAAATTTGCTTCTGACTGGCTCACCAAAGGGTGAAAGTGATGATTGTTTTATTATGAGTGATGAAAATCACGAGTGAAAGCGAGATGAAATGGATGGACCATTTTGGGTTTTCAAATATTTTGAGGTTGTTTTTGGAATTTTGAGATGTTTTACAAATGTTGTTTTGGTATTTTGTGTCTTGGGGGCCAATCAAGGATGGCCTTTCCTATGTTTAAGCTTAGAGATGACGTAGTTTAGACTCCAATTGACTTGACTGCCAATGAGATAGATGGGCAAATGGATTACCATTGCGACGGAGGCCTAAAATCCTAAAATGTGAAAAATATGGACAAACGAATGCCCCTGCGATGGATGTCTAACTAGATGGGTAGGCCAATGCCATTGTGACGGATGCCTAAAATCCTAAAATGTAAACTAGATGGACAAATGGGTGCCCCTGCGACAGACGCCTAACTAGATGGGCAAACAAATGTCATTGCGATGGACGACTAAAATCCTAAAATGTAAACTAGATGGATAAATGGGTGCCCCTACAACAGATGCCTAACTAGATGGGAAGACGGATGTCATTGCGATGGACATCTAAAATCCTAAAATGTAAACTAGATAGACAAATGGGTGCCCTTGCGACGGACGCCTAACTACATGGGCAGACAGATGTCATTGTGACAGACGCCTAAAATCGTAAAATGTAAACTAGATGGACAAACGAACGCCCCTACGACGAATGCCTAACTAGATGGGTAGACAGATGTCATTGCGATGAACGCCTAAAATCCTAAAATGTTAACTAGATAGACAAACAGGTGCCCCTACTATGGATGCCTAACTAGATGGGAAAACGGATGTCATTGCGACGGATGCCTAAAATACTAAAATGTAAACTAGAGGGACAAACGAATTCCCCTATGATGGACACCTAACTAGATGAGCAGACGAATTTCATTGCGACGGATGCCTAAAATCCTAAAATGTAAACTAGATGTGCAAAAAGATTGCCAATGCGACCGATGCTTAAGGACCGACCCTAACTGTCTCGGGGGATGATCAAAGATCAACCTTGCCTACATTCAAGCTCAGAGATGACGTAGTTAGACAAGGTGAAAAAATAACAAGACTCAATGATGATGTTTTTAAAGATTTTCTGATATTTCAACATATTTTTTGGATTTTTGATGATTTGGATGTTTTTGGTTTTTTGATGAATTTTTGATGAGCTTTTTGAATGTTTTTGGATTTTTCACATGATTTTGATGATTTGGATATGGACATGCGATGATACCAGTGCTCTTTTTTGAGATTTTGTTGAAAACCAAGCTTAATATTGATCGATTGGATTGATGGATTGATAGTTTGACTAAGTGTGTTAAGTCAAATAGAAGTGATAATGTACTTGTAAATTCCAGGAAGTTGTATTATCCTAGAGTAAACTTGTACAAGAGGGTAGTTTGACTAAGTGTGTTAAGTCAAACAAGTTGATGATGGGTTGGATAATTTGACTAAGTGTGTTAAGTCAAACAAGTTGATGATGGGTTGGATAATTTGACTAAGTGTGTTAAGTCAAACAAGTTGATGATGGGTTGGATAATTTGACTAAGTGTGTTAAGTCAAATAAGATGATAATGAACTTGTAAACCCAGGGAAGTTGTGTTATCCTAGAGTAAACTCATACACAAGATGATAGCTTGAATAAGTGTGTTAAGTCAAACAAGGTGATAATTGATTGGATTCGATTGATCAAGATTGATGAAGCTTGATTTGGAACAAAATAGCTTTGATGATTTTGATGTGACATAGAAGTACACATTAGATGCAACTGATATGGATTGCATGGATTGATGTTCAGTGAAATATAAAGGTTGATAAGGAACATCACCCTATCAAAATATGCCATGGGCTAGTGATTTGGATTTTTGGCTCACAAATGCTTGACCAATTTGATTTCATGTTTTACAATGTTCGGATCACTTCATAAGTTGGATGATATACATCAAGATTTATTCTTGAAGTAAGATGCAAACATCTACCCCCAGTGTCTAGCAATGTTTGGATGACCATGGGTGGATTCTTCGATATATGTGTGGATGGATGGATATGGTAAGCATGCAAAGGATGCCAAGGATTATCTTGCAATAAGATAAGGGTGTTTGCACAAAGGATTCTCATCTGGATAATTCTTTAAGGCTCAGATAATGTTGGATAGGATGGGATCAATGAAAATAAACCATGTCAAAATGTTTACCATAAACAAGCGTGCAACAAACCTTTATCAAGATCAAGATAAGGTAGATAAATGGAAATGTGTTGGATAAACTGTTCATGGTGAACGAGTGATATGGCTTGAATGATGACTTTATTGTGGATGTGATAAGATTCTTTCTCCTGAAACTGGCACATGTAGATGCTCGATTCTACACATGATGCCTGTTTGCCAGGTTTTCATCATGGTACCTGTCCAAAACGCCACTGAAATGGTTTTCACTAGAGGACGATTTTTCTCTTTACTATATTCAATCCTTTTTCTGATTTATTTTTATTTTTTTGTTGTCGCCAAGATGCTTGTTTGCTAGGTTTTCATCAAGGTGACCATTTTTTCAAGACATTTTTATTTTTTTTATTTTTTGTATTTTGTAAGAGTTTTTAAGCCGATATTGAATCACCTAGTACTGGTGACATTGATGCTTATGTCATAACATTCCATCGGCAGCCTACTTGAAGAAGTTGCTTTGCTAATATACGTGCACTTCCAAGCAAATTTTGAGAAAATTGTTAAGTTTTGCTGATATCAGAGTTAGCTTTGTCTTTGTGTGCACATCGCAATAAAGTGCCTTTTGAATCCTTATGATGAAGGGTCGTTGCCAACACATGGTCAATGTGAGAATTGGATATCATGCGTGGAGGCGTGGATGGAGTGTGTTTAGAAGTAAAACATGGATTGATCGATAGTTTGGAACCTTTGACTCTCCAAACTTGGGAAGATGAGAAATAATGAGTGGATATGAAAGTGTGCATGGAATTAGGACCAACTGCTCGATACACTTTGTACGTTGCTTGAGAAACATGTTTTTGCTTTTGGCAACATCTTTGATGGATAATTTTCCCTTTTTTATTTTTCCACATAGTTTCTTTGAGTGATGGAGTTTGATAGGGATAATCATTTTTTGTATTCTTTGGTATCCATATGTATTTAATTTGTCCTTTGTGCTTCGCTACTTCTTTTTCTTTGATAGAAATCTTTGTGTTTTGATCAACTCTCTATTTTGATGTTGGTCCCAATTCATGGATGGGGTGATGGGTGGATGAATATTTGTGACATGGCGGGTTGTAGTATTGGCATTCGTTTCATCATAAGGATTCTTCGTGCTCCCTATGTTGAAGTTTGCTTGAGAGGAATTTGGCCCTAATTTTGTGGAAATATTACTGATATGTTGAGATCCCTTGACTGTCGAATAACCAAGGCCTTGATGCTTAGGATTGCCAATAATTTGCACTGGTTCAAGGTTACCCTATTCATGTAGGCCTAATCCTCTACCTTGATAATTCATCTGTTGAAACATTTTACTTGTGATAGGATATGAGCTACCTTGGAAACAAGGTGCTAATCCCTCTTTGTTCTATGGTGGATCTTCAAAAGTGATAGCTCTTTCATTGATAAGATAGTTTTCCCTTACAAAGGTGAGTGATCCAAGTTTATAAGTAATAAGATCCTCCATATGTAGGATGAATTCTTGGTTGATATCCTTAGCTTGATTTTATGAGATATCAGATTGTAATGCTTCTTCAAGAAGTGGTGATGCTTCACTATCCTTGCAAAATTCTTCCTCATGATTCATTCTTGATATGCCTTGACATGATGTTTCTGATTCACTTCTGTAGAAGCCCTCTTCATGATTTGTTTCTGATATGTCTCCATATGATGTTTCTGATTTGCAACTTTTGTAGAAGCCTTCTTCATGACCCCTTTCTATTATGTCTCTAGATTTTTCTATATCTTGGTCCTGTGTACAAATGTTAAGAGTAGGAGACTCTTGTTCCTTGGTAATGATGTCAAGAGCATGAGACTCTTATTTTGAATGAGGATCATTTATGTGTCCATCCAAAGAAAGCATCTTGTGGGTATGTGCTATATGGATATGATCATCATTTGTGGCAGCTTGTATAGATAGGAGAGTGCCCATTAGATCATTGTAGTATCTTGGATATACGAATTCTTGATCTTGACTAATTCTAGAATTACTTTCGACATGCTTTGGATCAAGTTCTTGACATGGGTCAATTTCACAGGATAGATTTCTTACAAGGGGTTCTTGGACATCGTTCTTAGGCATGGAAAGTGGCTCAATATAATTTTGATCTTTGAGGATTCCTTCACTATCTATAATCATGAGGTCGAGGGATGTCAATACGTCATTGGAAGGGCCATTGCTATACCTTCATGGAAGATTTTTATCATGCTTTGGAATACGTTCTTGAGATATGTCCTCTAACTCATAACGCGATGTAGAGAAATTTTAGATATGATCATTGGTCGATGGATCATGGATTATGTCAATGGTATCAAATAACATTAACACATCTTGGAATAGATCACTAAAAAGTGGCTCTTGATGAATGTTGATTTGATCAATGGATGGGGTAGTCATATCTTCACAGTGCTCATTGATGAATTGGTTTTGAACATTGTCTTCAGCAATTGTAGTGCACATATTTTCAATGTTTTCAACCATAGGATCAAGTGATGTTGACATTTCTTGAATTGGATCATTATTGGGCATTTTTGGTAGATTTTGATCATGATTGAAAAGTAGCTCTTGGTGTATGTTGATTTGATCATTGGTCGAGGTGGAAGCATCTTCAAGGTGCTTATTGATAGATTGATTTTGATTTCTGATTTTGACAATTGTGGTGGGAATCTATTGCAAGCTTTGTTGTATTAGTAAGGCTTGTGTTTGCTGCTGAGCCAACACCGCTTGTTGGTGGTTGTGTTGTTGTTGTTGCGAAAACAACGCTTTTTATTGGTCGTATTGTTGTTGTAATTGGTAGTCTTGCAAGGCTTGTTGATACGCTTCTTGTTGTTCTTGCAATTGAGCTTGGTATTGTGCTTGCGCTTGCACTTTCTAAGCTTGGAATTGTGCTCCTACTTGAGCATGTGCTAGTTGGATTGCTTGTGCCATCTGAGCGACATGTGTGGCTTGTTGGTTTTGGAGTGCCTTTTTGCAGGAAGCTTCTTGAGCAGCTTGCAACATGATGGAGAATGAATTTTTCATGTTGTATTTTGGCAGCGGCGGTGGTGGTGGTGGTGGTGGTGGGTTGGAGATGGTGTTGATTGTTGGGATTGCTTGGATGGTTGCCACCTATAGTTGCGATATCGATGGAAAAATGGGATGATTTGGTGTGATGTTTTGATTCAGCATTATAGGTTGACTTTGAACATTTTTTTGGTTGACAATCATATTGCCTTGATTTAGGAAGCTTTGATTTTGTATGGTGTTACCTTCACTTTGATCAATACCTAGAGTCGTCAACATATTGCTTGGATTTTGAACAACATTGATGGGATTTGCAAACATGTCTACCCCAAAATTTACCAAGTTCGGATTCAAAATGTTCATGTTTGGTAAAGTTGTACTTGGCATATATGGTTTTGGTGGGATAATGTTGTTTGTAAAAATCATGCATTGAGTGTTTGGTTGATAGATTTGCAGATTTGGACTTGGATTTAAATCTATCATTTGGAAAGGTGTTCCAAACTTTAGATTGGGCATACTCACATTCGTATCATTGAAGTTTGGAGGAGATAATGATGCCATGTTTGAATTGCATAAATGTGAGTTTCGATAATCAATTGGCATTGTGAGAGTTGGATAGTTTGGATGACTTGAATTTCTCATGATGGATGGATCAAGTTTATATTCCATATCCCTCTTGTGTTGAGGTCGAGTTTGAACCATAAAATGAAGATCAATTTTCAAGAATGTAAGAGATGAACCTCTAATTCTTGAGATCGGTCTAAACCTTAGCTTCAAAGAAGTGAAGAACTAGGATAATTGAAGGATCAAAGTGATGATGACGATGAGATAAACGAAATATGAGTGATACGGAAGAATGGAACTCTTAAAGAAACTTTGAAGGAAATGCTAAAATTTTTAGGACTTTGATTGATCATGATTGGATTGATAGTTTGACTAAGTGTGTTAAGTCAAACAAAATGTGATAAATGTACTTGTAAAAAACCCTAGGAAGTTGTGTTATCCCAGATTGGACTTGTACATAAGAGGACGGTCTGACTAAGTGTGTTAAGTCAACTGGGGTGATGATTTGATAATTTGGCTAAGTGTGTTAAGCCAAACAAGATGAACTCGTAAACCCTAGGAAGTTGTGTTATCCTAGAGAAAACTCATGTATAAGATGATGGTTTGACTAGGTGTGTTAAGTCAAACAAAGTGGTTTTGATTTCGCCTAAAATTTTAGCATAAGAGATGTTTACAAAGTTTCCAAGAGTTGTTGGTGAGGTGATTTGTTGACTGATTTTGATGGTTGAGAGATGGATGAATGTGATTGAATTTGATCCTAGAATTGACCTAGAATAAAACTTCTTCTTACAAGACCTCGGTGTTGAAGAACACGCTATATTTCCTATGGGAGGAAAGTAAACCTTTCAAAAAGTTTGGGATTCTATTGATAATAGAATGCATATAACTCAGGATTGTTTCTTGAAGCTTTTCTGTAAAAGTTGTAAACCAATCTTTCTCTAAATTCAAAAAGTCTCTCAAGACACTCCTCACGATATTTCAGACTAAGCTTCTTGAACTTTGGTTTTGGGATTTTGATCTTGAAAGAAATCATGTTAGAAAACACATATGTAATCCAATTTGTCTTTTATCTTGTCTTAGTGAATTCCTTTTACCAAAAGCACTTGCTTGATTATGTTTTCAAATTGAATGTCTAATGTCCCACTTTCGTTTTCATCCCACAAAGTCCATTATGTGGAAATAAAAAAAAAAGGGCAAAAGTCTCATATGTTTAACCTTATTGAAAACAAATGATGATAGAATCCAAACACCTAGAAACCTCTAAGGATATGGTCCCTAGGGCAAGCAAGAGTACTTGAATTCGTCAAGGATATTTGTTTCCTCCAAGGTGTTTAAAATTTTAGGCTCTTGTGAATGTCTGTTTTTCAATCGTTTTGATAACCAAGCAATGTATCTTTTACTTCCAAACAGTTTTTTACAACCTTAGGATGATGAGGCAATATCTTGTTGTGTTCCCACTTGGACGAATCTAGCTGTGCATATGTTGGGTGAATGGCTAAATGCTTGACCACACTGGCTCCCCTCCACGACACTCACTTCTTCGGGTCAGCCAAACATTAGTACCCATTAATCTCCCATGGCATACCTTCCATTTCTACAACAAAACCACATGTATAACGTGGGGCGGCTTCAAAGGACATGACCATTTGCACCAACAAGAGAGACAAGGTTTTGGCCTTTATCTAAACAAAGGGTTCTAATGTGGGCATTTCATTCATGGGGGATTATCCAACATTGGTGAGAGTCCATTGTTGTCCATCTCATCAGAATAATCCTCGTGATTCTGGAAATTTCCTCAAGAATCCACACTTATATACCGGTTGGAAGTTGCTTGGCTTTAGCGTGTTCCTAGTTGGGTCGTTCCCTTGGGTGAGTACTTTTTCCCACAAGGCAGGCCCTCTAAGATAAACAAAAATGAGTAAACACATTCGTAGTTCAATCAAACTTCATTTAGAAACAAAGGGAGAACACTCGCAATAAGTTTACTCGAACTCGCAAGATGCTTTGTTCAATTTTCAATGCCCAAATCGAAATGTGAAGGCAATCCTTTTGACAAGTTAATATCACCAAAATGTTTTTGATTCTCAAGATCATTGTGAAGCGCGAGAGAAGCGCATACACATTTCAATGATATTAATTTGTGAAAAAGATTGCAAAACATGAAAGACACTTTTTTATTTTATACCTCAAAGCAGTGATGAGTTCGTTTTAAAAACACCAATTGAAATGTGAAGTTGCCTTGTTCAATTTTAACCCAGATCAAAATCTAGTAAATGTCTAAGGTTCTTTTTAACCAACTTTGAAAAGATCAAATTAGTGTTCGATTTTAAACCCAAAAGGAAATGTGAGTTGGTTTAAAATAGAAAAAAAAGGGTAGTGAATTGAAGCTCTAAGATTTAAAACAAGCATTAAGTAATGCTTTTTCCAAGTCTTGTTTTCAAAAAATATCTCCAACTCCACTCCATTCGCTTTTTTTTTCGTTTGACCACAACCTTGTTCCTTCGTTTAATTTGGATACTCAACTTCTAATGTTCACCTTGATTTCAACCTTGATGTCAACATCGATAAACAACACAAAGTTTTTTTTCTTAAGAAATATGATGATCCAATAAAAATAACAATTATAAAGAAATTAAAGATAAAGCACACTACTACCACCATTCAAATGCTCTTCCTGTGAAATTTTTCACTAATGATTAACGCTTGAGAGAGATTGCATCCTGTATGCTATTGACTGACCATTGGTTGCTTATTTACTTTTAAAGTGTGTAATATGATTAGATTTCTTGTCAATAATTACTCGACACTAATACAAAGATTACATGTTGGCAGACTTACTCTTTTAGAAGCCAAATTAGTTATGTTTAATTGTCCTTGTATTTAGTGTATTCAATCAAAATGAAATCATTAAGACTCACACAAGCGCCTTGAAGAAATCTAGTGTTTTAATACAAAAGTTGAGTAGTGACCCATCCAACGTAGTGACAATCTAATGCAATGATGATTTGTCTCTATTGCAGATAGATTGAGAAAATCCAAACATCAAATTAATGCTTATGCCTAAGAAGTTAATTTTGAAAAATGGAAGCAACAAAAATGTCAAATCCTATAGAATCACATGCTCAACTGAATCCTTACAACATCCACCCACCGCCACATATAATGAATTTTAACAGCTTCGAACTATGGCTTTTTCAACGCCCATCAAAAGCTCTCCATTGTTCCTATACCTGAATGTGACCCTTGCCATGAAGATCATGAGAGAGACCAATGTCTATCTTTGGTTGTTCACTGCTCAAAGTCACAACTATCGAGCACTTAGTAGTATGATCATGGGCGACTATTTTGGCATATTAACACTAATCCCTATTTTGGAGGCACTAAACATGACAAAGAACAACAAAAAGGCTATATGATGGAATCTAAGCATGTGTGCGACCCCCATAATAAAAAAGCCGAGAGCAGAAAAATCACAAGTAAATGATGCTTTATAATAAATCATATTGAAGGTGTTTATAAACTTTTAAACTAGAGCGGCTAGCAGGTGCAACATAACTGTACCCAGTGCGCTTGGGACATGGAGATCCAACAAAATAAGTATAGAAACAACACAAGGGATTTTGTCAACATTCTTTCCGGCTGCATCAATTATGTTTCAAAAAAGATTATTTATTAACCTACTTTGGTTCCTTCCATTCAACATGGAATAGGCGCGTTGTGTCCTTCTCTAGGTATTAACTCTCATATGAGATAGGTGCAGTGGACATAATCAAAGACCCAATCTCATAAGAGTCTCTCCTCATTGCATGAGTTAGGAAGATGTCAGAAGATGTCTCTTTAGGAAGGAGTTAAATTGTATCACAACAAGGTAAACACTGGCAGGGGGTGGTCTCTAAATTCAAAGAAATCTACTCCAAACATACTGACCTCCAACACTGTAAGAAATAAAAGCTATAGCACGACCAGTTTCACAATTATCATTTCAAAGAAAAATCATGTAGCTTCTCTAATCTTTCCAAATATGTTAGTGCATCCCGTGGTGGAAGATTTTGTTTGGGCACGAAATCTCAGGTTTATAGTACCTATTTTTCAGTGCCATGAAAACTTGTCATGTTTCAATGTGAATGGCAATCTCGAGATCTGGACGAATATGTTCAAACTAGGATTGCACTTATTTATAGAGGGGGTAATTTTCCTAATCCAAATTAGATAGATTCTATGCATTAGGTCTGCTATTTCATTTCCTGTATACCCACAAATTTTTTAGATGTTAGAGTACGTCAGTAAAAAAATCTCTATCTCACCCAACACATAAGTTCAAACAATAGCAGTTATAAGTGTTCAATTCTATTTAGATTATGATTTGATCTCCTTAGATTACATTGTCAAAAAGGAAAAGCAAGGCCTATCAGGTTATGAGTTTCTCCTTCATGACTGACATTTTTGAGAATATTGGTAGGGGAGTCTTCGAAGCTCGTTAAATACACCAAGAAGGATACCCTATCTTTGTAGGAGGTGTAAATGGCTGTCAAGTTAGCTCTTCCTGGGGAGCTTGCCAAGCACGCAATCTCTGAGGGTACCAAGGCTATTACCAAGTTTACCTTTGGTTAAATGATTTTCTGTCCTCTTTTGGTGAGTGAGGTGAATGAGCACGAGGAGACGCTATCGATGACTTCACAACAATACCTATATATCATCTAGGGATTGGATATCAAAAAAGATGAAGATGTGCCTAGTGCTATATTTAAGAAAGCATTTCCATTGCCTAGGCTTCCTAAGTTCAATGGCGAAAAAATGATCTTGACAAGCATATGTTAATGACTTTCCCCTTGGTTTCTAGCCCCTATAAATAAAGTCACTACTCTAGCTTCTGGAAAGGCTCCATCTTGCTTTAACCAATCGCTCGGTTCTTTCTATCAATCACATGTATAGCTACAAGGACATGTTACACAACAAGATACATTTGGGTAATCATAAACTTATGGGCCATGCTTTCTCTTTTTCAAAATGCGAAAAGCAATTAAAATCTATCTTCAATAAAAAGCGTAGACTAAAAATGTAAACATAAATTCCATTCTTATTGCTCAGGGCATATTCAAACAACATATCAGTGTGACAGTACATAACTATATGTTATTATGCTAGGCATAGTGTAGAACCATAGCCTTTAAAGCATAAAAAAACCCATTTTTATCATTTGCAGACTTCGATAAAACAAATACAATAGATGTATGTTTTTGGTGAATACTAAATAGTGTATGATCATTCTTTAAATCATGAGAAAAAAAAATCAATAGCTTGAAGAGACGTGCATTTCTAAACAATTTTTATTTTTTCTTTTCAACTCCTGCACAAGAATAAGATAAAAGATAGCATAGACAAAACTCATTATATTTTAGAAACTTTATAGTAGAAGCATAGATAAATAAAGTTAGTTTTTAGAAATTTTCTTTTAGCAAGTGAAAGTTAATGCTTAAACTATCATATCAAAGAAACCAAATCTAAATCCGAATGCTAAAACTGTAATCTACTGCTTAAAATGTCGGAGGTTCAAGCCCTCCTTCTAGCGCCATTTTGTGGTAGCTAAATTCTGCAACATGTTAGTATATCATGGAAATCAAACTAACATGGCAAAACCAAGCAAACCCTATGAAATATTAATCCATACTAGACATGCTAAATTAAGACATTGAAACAACTAGAAATGCCAAATGAAATAATTTAAAGCACAAATAACATGAAGCACATCTGTCCCATATTGGATTGGTGCTCCTTAAATATGTGAAAGAGCCCTTTCCCAATCCTTGATAAGCAAGATTGCCAAGATGATGAGATGATAGACAATGAGATGCTCATAAATTCAAGTTGCCTATAGTGGAGATGCTTTCAAATGTGGATTGTAGATGGCAGATTGTAGATTGTAGATGATGAAGAGCAAGATTGATTCTCAAATGAAGAGAGTGACGTTGCATGAAGTGTGTTGTTGTGTTGTTCTTGTTGAAAACCCTTGCTTTTATAGATTCAAGGTTGAGAGATTGAGTGAGTTTGGATGAATGTGGGATCATTCATAAGCCAATGACAAGATGACACTTGTCAAGGTGTGAGAGGGTGAGGAATGTGCCAGTCTTGGCCAATGTGCCAGTTTCAAATTTGAATTTTGGATGAAATGACATTTTAGGAGGGATGAAAGGTGCATTAAATGCCAACTTTGATTTGTGCAAGTGACATGTAAGAGAATTTAATGCTTTGTTGGAAGGGACAAATCCTTTGGAGGGAATATTCAAATTGGAAGAATATTCCATCTTGATGCCCTTTTGAAAGTAATTAGAAGAATTGATAAATCAAATAACTGATTTATTGGTGCAAGTGGGTGGGTTAGTTGAGAGTTTATATTTGACTCTAGTTGAGTCAAAAGCTGGAGAATGGGTGATCATGATTAGAGGTTAATTAATTCAAATTAATTAACTTGGGGAATTTTAGGGATTTGATATTTGATTTAAATAAGTTTGATTTATCAAATCAAATAAGAAGAACTTAGAACTTAATGAAATAATTTGATTTATTTAATTAAGTCTGATGAACATTAGGGATTTAATCAATAAAATATTTTAATTGATAAATAGAAGAAATGAATGTTAATTAGAGTGGAATGCATGATGCATGGTGTTAGTTTTGCATGTCTACAACATCCTTTGTATAAAATGTTCTTCCTAGGTGGTTTCTCTTTTAAAACAAACATTTAATTCACCTCTTGAATCTTGGTATGGTCTCCATAAGGTTGTGAGAGATTTTTCTACAAATAGGGGTTGTTGTGCTCATTTTTCTCAATTTGGTTTAGCGCTCTCGATAAACACCAAGGGGCAATGGAGACTCTTTTGTTTCTAAATTCCACAAATAAGAAAAATGCTTTCTGTGGTGAAATAACTGAGAAATGACTGAAAGGGATAATGGTGTCTAAGTACCCACTAGTGCTTCAGGTGGTAAAGGGTGTTTTGGGCCCATAATTGTTTTTGGCTACCCATAAGCTCAGGGGGAATTCAGAAATACCCACCATGTTTCTAGAAATGCTCGTGTACACGGGTGTCTTGAAAGCTTGGGGAAAGAAGCTATGCCAAATGATTTTTCAATACTCTATGTTGTAAAATATCGATGAGGCACTGGGCAACATTTAGAAAAATTTCATGACTCCTCTATCATTGCACTACTAAAAGGCTCATGGGAATGAATTCTTGATACCAAATTTACCCTTGGTGCGCTCGTTGGACCATGCAACTCTCAAAAATCGGCCAGGGGAGATTGACAGGTGTATTGAATTTCTTCTATGTGGCTGACATTCTCAAAGACTCGCTGAAGGGTTGGGTGAAGTAATTTGCACTGGCTAAAGCTCTCGATGGGGAAAGGTGGTCTTTGGACGAGGAGGATTGGGAGTTGGGCACTAGTGAACAATGGGTAACAAATGAGACTAGAAGCTGGGAGGAATGAGAAAACCATCTTGCCCACAGTGCCTGTGGTGGTGATTGTCCAGTGATTCTGAATGCAATCAAAGCCAAGAAGACCAGTGAGGTTGGTTGTAGCAATGCATAATCTAGTGTCTGTGGAAGTTCATTTTGGTTTGTGATGGTCATTGGTCTATTAAATATTTGTACTTCATACTCTATAAGTGTCCATGTCAGTCTGTTAAATATTTGGGTTTTTAATGTTTTCTAGAAATGGAATTTACAAACTCTTTTTGATTAATATAGGGTGTTACCCCATATAGTAGCTATTTAACTATAAAAAAAATGTGTGCTTAAGAGGCTCCTTTAGAATTTCCTTAATATTTCACACCAATTTTTATCAATGATTCAGTAACACTAGTTCCTTAATATTTCGCTCCTTGGTATAGTCCCTTTGATGGTTCTGATCATATTCCTTAATATTATTTTTGTTGTTGTACCTAAATGATTTAATAACTAATAAAATCTCAACCATTGATTTCTAGAAATCTAACGGTTCTAGTGTTATTCCAGGGGTTTCAATTGACAAGCCTAGTGCTTCAAATATTTACTTCTGGAATGCAACTACAATCGTCCATAAAAATTCATCGAATAGTCATAGATTATATTAATTTTCACTAACATTTGGCTTCAGAAATAATAAATATGTTGATAGTTGTTCGCATTTCGAAGTCTTTATAAAGGAATTTGAATGTATGGAAAATATGTCCAAAATTTGATATTTTCGCCAACCACATTGATTTTTATTGGCATGTCTATTTATTTCACAAATAAAAATTCTTATTAGTTTGAGATTATGTTTAATTCGCTAATGAAAATATTTTTTTTGCTTTGAAAAAATGTTTTATTCACCAACATTTTTTTTCTGTTTTGAAAATAGGGTTAATTCGCCAATAGAAAAAAAAAAAATTGGTTTGAAAAAAGGTTTTAATCGCCAATGAAAAATATTTTATTCATTTAAAATAAATTGCAATTCACCATGACTTTCCATAGGCTTCTAGCGATTGTAAAAGATTCGCCAATTGGGATTTTTTTTTCTTGAAAATTGAAAAAAATTGCCAATAAAATTAATATTTTTATCAGGAATAATACAAGATTCACCAAGATTTTACACCTTAGCCAAGGGGGGTGGGGTTTCTTAAAGTGTTCCCTGGAGGTTTCTATACACCAACAAGTCTTCCATTTTGAGTTTCCACAACTCAAAATTGCCGCCATTGGATTTTTGAATTTCTACTCTACCTGATGTACTTGCCATCTCAAACAGTAGACTAAGTAATTGGTTCTTCCTTTGCAAGACTCTCACTGAAACAAGATTAGCACAAAAAAATAGCCCTACTCACAAGGATAACACAACTGGTCAGGCTCTGATACCACTTGTAAGGAAAGGATCAGTGCAGAAAACACCTTCCTAATGTAAAATCCTCAAAAGAGAAGTGCAAAAAACAAAGACTTTGATTTCATTTAAAAATTTACTTGTGTTTGAGATGCACACAGAACAACAAGAGAGAGAAAAAACTAAAACACACACACAGAGATAACACTAGATATACGTGGGAAAACCCTTATGAGAGAAAAACCCACCACACCAAGTAAAGTCACTTTGTATTATAGTAAATCAATTACATACAGAGTTACAAGCTTCACTTTAAGATATTAACTGACAAAAGCATCACCTTGGTCAACCTCAAATCACAAACTTTAGTTCGTTACACATGTTCATTATTACAATCCTTGTTCAGAATACAATGAAATCTCTATCTCTCTCCTTTAATGTACCAACCAACAACCATTAGGGCTTTTATTAATTACTTCACCGACAAGCTTTCTTTGCACACCACCATGCAACACACATCGAGTTGACCAACATTAAATTTTGGTTACAGAGAATATTACTATATTTGCACTCTATCAACCCTGAGTCAGAAAATAAAGCTTTTGGCTAATGATTGTTGATTTACAACAACAATGTAAAATCAACAAATGAAATTGTGCCACATGTCAACACAACACTCATCCACCACATTTGACTATCAAACCAAATTGTTTGTTGTTCCTTGTGGTCCTTCAATCGCACCACTCCTAGCCATCTAGAAGACCCCTGAGGTATGGCAGTATACCATGCTACCGCTCGACATATGTGAAGCCCTCATGGTATGGCGATATACATAATACTACTACCTCTCAGGTTGAAGACACCTGTGGTATGGCAATACCGCCACACAACCGCCAAACAACCAAAGAACCCTCGAGAAAAGATGGTACATCATGCTAGCTCTAGGTAGTCAAGAGAACCTCATGGTATGGTGGTGCCCAGCACTATCGCTTGCCAGGTTGAAGGTTCCCATAGTATGGTGGTATCACCGCACTACCACACCTCAGCCAGAAGGTTCTCATGGTATAGCTATAACTGCACTACCGCTCCTTAGTGTGAAGACTCCTACGGTATGGTGATAACACCACACTACCGCACCTTAGCCAGAAGGCTCCCATGAAATGGCGGTAACCGCACTATCGCATCTCTTCGACAAAAACCTGGCGGTATGGAGGTAAAGGCATGAACACAAAGGGGAGATCCACCAAGTCCTTTAATAGAGGTTCAAGCTAGCAAGTTGAGGCACATTTTCCAATAGTTGTGCCACTCTTGTCTTCAAGTATTCAAAACTCCTCTTAGCTTCATCAGTCCATTGAAACTTATTCTTCTTATCTGCTTTGATGGTATCAATGATAGATGAACAAATGTGACTAAAGTTCTTAATGAACTTCCTATAGAAAATAGCTAAGGCATGAAATCTCCTTACCTCTACTGCTATTTTAGGAGTTGGCCAAGTGAGTATGGCTTCTACCTTTGTGGGATCCAACTTCAAGGTACCTTTGGAGACCACAAAACCAAGGTAAAAAAATAATTGTTTCTTGAACTCAAATTTCTTGAGGTTGATCATTAGCTTCTCCTCATTCGACTTCCTCAACACCAAATCAAACTGCTGCAAGTGCTCCTTATTTGACTCTCCACTTTGTTCTTGTTGGTTGCTTGATTCACCTTGTAACTGCCCTCTTGAACCAAAGTTGCCTCTACCTCTGAAAATTTTCCCTATTCCTGTTCCTTGCTACTCTTGCTTTCTTTTGATGATTTCCTCTACTCTAGTTGCCAATTGGAAACACTCCTCAACTTTCCTAGGTGTTGTAAGATCAATCTCATCTTGTAAATTGAATCTAAGGCCATTTAAGTACCTGACCACTTTCTCAACCTCATCTTCAGTATGTCCTTCCCTTATGCCCAATTTATGAAATTCCTTAGTATATGCCATTGCATATAGCTCATTTTTCTTCAAATTTTTCAGCTTCCTAAAGGTTTATATTGCATAGTCTATAGGAAAGAATTGTTTCTTCACTTTGGCTACCATCTGGTCCCATGATCTTATCTTTTCCTTTCCCTTCTTCACTCTTTCTTTTGGACATTGTTCCACCATGTTAGGGCAGATCCCTTAAACTTGGTCTTTGCAAATTTCACCTTCTTTTTGTCTTTTATCTCTTCAAACTCAAAAAAATTGTCCAAAGTGTCTATCCAAGCCAAAAATTCTTCACTATCCAATTTTACAGCATACATCTAGGCACTTCCACTTTCACTTTTTTAATATTGTCACCCTTGACAACATTTAGCATCCTGACCATTCTCTTTTATTTAGGGTCTGATTCTTCATCCTCTTCTTGAACCCCCATTGGAGGGTTCTCACTCTCACCCTTATCTTCATTCTCACTTTGGTCACCACTAGCCATTCCTCTCCTCTAATTATTTTCCAGGGCTGCTATTCTTGCAAGGGTTGCTTCTTGTGACTCCTTGAAGAGCCTTTCCTTTTGAAGTAACTACTCTTTCAATTATTTTACCTCTTTGGCCATTGGATTACTCTTTGGAGGCATTTTGCTTATGCCCACTCTCATTCACTTCCCACTTCCAATAAAAACCTTACCTCTGATACCACCTAATGTAGAGCAGGGGTGGATTAGCTTGTCCTAACACTACTTAGCAAAACTTAACCACTAATTAATTCTCTAGATCCATGCAATGGTTCTTTTCACTAACTCACTAGTCTTTCCAACTAGGTCTCCAAAATGGTGTTTTGAAGCATAACATTTAGAGAAGGTCATCTCACCACGAAATCCAAACCTTTTCACATACCCATTAGGCCCCATTCTAACATATTTTCCTAGAGATGTAGTTTTTATGGAAAAAATCACACAAATCTGGTTTGCTATGCCTAAGAATAGGCCAATTAGGCCACTTTTACAAAGAATCTACTAAGAAACCACTTCTCAAACACCTAAATACTTCACCAATGTTAAAAACCAGTCACATAGGGTCATAATCACAAGTTTTTGCAATAAAACACTCTTCCAAGTTGTTGTCCCACTCTTTCTCTATCCTACCAAGCCTAACACATGGGGATGTTAGGCTAGGGCTTTGTCAAAACTCCTCCAAACTCCATCCCCTACTCCAAAACACAAATAAAATAGTAAAATCATTCCTAAAACTACCATTCCACTCATTTTGGCTAATCTACAATGGTGGAATGACTTAAAAATTACATTTTTATTCTCAAACCCTTGAAAAGGAGGACTTCTAAGTGGTCTAAGATAAAATGCTTCAAATAAGATTTATTATTGATGAAATTCTACTACAATAAGCTAAAATGAAAGCCAAAACACTATATCAACCTTTCCCATAATATTCCCTAAGGGTCTATAAAAAAAATGATAGTTATTGTAAATATGACTAAAACATTAATTTCAAAAGTCATATATATGATTTCATTGTTTCTTTTGAAAATAAAATAATTATGTAAAAGTAAATATTAAATGTTAAAAAATATGAATTTCTATTTTTTATAATTAATAATTATTCTTTACTTAACATTGTTCTTAAATTTTAAATGTAAAATACTTTTTAAACCTTTTTTGAACCCTTATTAGAACCCTCAGCCTTACCCTAAACCCTAACCCTCAATTATTTATTTTTAGTCTCAAGCTACAAATGTCAATTTCTTGGCACTTTTAAAAATTATATTCTTTATAGAAAAAGAAAATTCATTTTTACGTGACTTCTACGAGCTTGTCATTTTGTTGCTTTCACTATATAATTAAATAAATATTATTATTTATTTAACTAATTTCACATTCATCTTTATCTTTGTCCATTTAATCTTAGCCCTTAAACTTGTTCACATGGATCACAATCTAAAATTTTCAGCATGTGACAAGTGTCCCTTTCACATGTTTAACTCCTAATCTAGATTCATTGAACCTAGACACCTTTCCAAAAGTCAAACTAACTCTTCATCTCATCCATTCATTTTATATTACACCTCTTAATCCTAGCCATTCACATAAAGATGTTGCCCTAATCCATCCATCTTATCTCTCATGTGACACTTGTCAGATGATTACATTTTTGAGCTTAAACTATAATCCTCAATCAATCTTAGCCATCCATCATCAATTTATCCTAGCCTTTGATTTTTCCTCTTGAAAATTCTATAACTAAAGGCCCCATCCTTCATCATAAAGCGAGTCTATTATTGGTAACCTCGGGTTGTTGTTTTTCTATTTCATTCTTGCAATCATATCAAGGTCATGTTGGTTTAGCAATCCACATCATATCACAATCTAGAGAAGATCAAATATAACTTGGGTGCATTCTATTTCATCTCAGTTGCTTCAAACCAATCTAGCAGGGCTACTTCATCAAGATTTAGAGGTAAATTTCTTATAGATTTTTTTCTAAATAATAGAGATCCAAAGTTGTATTTATAAGTTTTTGATTTTTTTCAAATAGATATTTTTAGTAAGCAGATTGAAAGAGTATTTATAAACAATGAGTTTCAAATTTTGTTTCATCTAATTTTCTTTTGCATATATTATGATGTAAATGGAATCTTATTTTCAATTCATATATTTTACTTGTTAGAAAAAAATTGAACTTTCTGTTTTAGGGTTAATCAGATTGAAAAGGGTAATTATGAACAATGAGTTTCGTATTTTGTTTTATGGTAATTTTTATTTGCATCTACTATGGTGTAAGTCCAATCTACTTCTCAATTCATTTAATTATTTGTTAAAAAAAAATGAACTTTTTGTTTTAAGGTTAATCAATTGAAAGGGTAATTGAGTTTTAGATTTTGTTTTATGGTAATTTTCTTTTGCATCTATTATGGTGTAAGTTCAATGTTCTTTTCAATTCATATATATTTATTTAAAAAATCTACACTTTTTGTTTTAGGGTATGAACACTGAGTTTTAGATTTTGTAAATTATTGTAATTTTGTTTACATCTATTATGATGTAAGTATTAATGCTTCTTCTTTATGTTATTGTCAATGTGACATATATTATCTAACTGAAACTCTTCTAAATGATCTGTTGCTGCAATATGTACTTATGCCTTCCAGTTTGAACCTATGTCTTATTTTCCTAGAGCACCACCTTCAGACCCCAAAATTAATATAATATTATTTATTTTAATATCTTCTTAATTGAGTGCAGGTGATTTTTTTTCTTTTCAGGTATTTAAGATTGTAAGTGAAGTTGGGATGGAAACTGGACAACAAAACTGGGCATGTGGAACCTCTGAAAACA
This sequence comes from Sequoiadendron giganteum, assembly GCA_007115665.2. NCBI lineage: Eukaryota > Viridiplantae > Streptophyta > Pinopsida > Cupressales > Cupressaceae > Sequoiadendron > Sequoiadendron giganteum. The sequence continues at coordinate 637,426,622 of CM021101.1, forward strand.
ATGGCAGTAGAGGTAACATCATGAAGGAGACAGAGGAAGTACGTAATAGTAATACACAAAGCATAGAGAAAAATTCTGCTCCCAAGCCACCAAAGGGTCGCCCAGGTCGCCCTACTGGATCAAAAATAAGTGTAAAAGAACAAGAAATCATCAAAATGCAATGAATGCTAATTTTTTGGAAGTTACAGCTGGTTATGATGTGTGTAGCAATTTATCAGCATGGGAGGCAGCTTCAATTATTGTATAATCAAACTGAAATGATATCCTTGTCTGGATACTGTTCTTCTTCCTTGTGTTCTTTGACTGTAGTGCTTGGTAGCTCTCAGTTCAGAGTTGAGCAAGGATTCGTACTGTTCTCCTTCCTTGTGTCAATCCATTATTTGTACTTCTGATCGTCCCCCTAATTCTAAACATCCACGTGCAATGGCTAAAGGAGACGTTTCATCTCTGGGTGCATCTCCGATGAATACTTCATTCATGTCGAACATAATGAATGCTACCCTTCTTGAAAATGCTCCTCAAATGGCTGAAGATGCCTTTATGACTGTTAAGGGATAATAGCTTATTGTGAATCTAATCAACATTTAAAAGGTTCGTAGGCTTTAGTTTTGGGTGTTTTTAATAGTTTTTGTAAATTTATACACGTCTTTTTAATCATGATATGCAATGTTAAAAGGAAATCAAAATGATCAAGAACAATTGAAAGGAAAATTGAAAAAAAAAAAAATGATCAAAGAACAATTGAAAAGATGTGAATTTTTAAACTATTCAAATAAATTATTTATATATATAATGTTTATATTTTTTCTTTTACTAATTTTTAATATATTTTTTCACTAAAAGTTAAATATAAACAATAATAATTTATTATATAATTAATTAATGATAAAAAAAATTATATAATTTATGATAAGATGTGAATGATTATATAAAATAATTTATTATTATTTTTATTTTATTGTCTAATTTCATTAATTTTATTGTTCATAAATTAGAGTTCATCCAAAAGTAATATGTTCAAATTTGTGTTTTTAGAACATCTATGATTAACTAGTATTAAAGATATATGTTTTGTTATGTGTATTGTGAAATTTTCCTTCTAAACATTTAAAAAAAAAAAAATATTATAATATTAACATTTTTAATAATAATATTTAAATATGTTATTAAATAATACAAATATTAATAGGTTGTTTGTAAGTATTAAAAAAATCATAGCCTATTATATTTAATATTGATGTCATGTTTTTATTTTAGTGCAAGGAAAGAAAATTTTGTGAAATCTAATTTAGTTGTTTCTATAATTAAATAAAATAATAATGTTGGAAGATTCAAAGAGTATTTTTGCTCATTTTAGACAATTTTCTATAAAGAAAAGTATCCACAAACCCCTTAACAATTAAGCCAAAAGCTAAACATAATTATTAAGTATAGGTATTTCCACATGAACCCTTTGAAGAGAATAACACAATAATCAAATCTATAAGAAATTTAACAACATTTTAAATGTGCTTGAGCTAGAGTAGTACTGGGATGGGTGACCTCCTAAGAAGGCCTAGTGCTTCACCTCTGTGAGCATCAGCTAGATGCAATGAGTTCTAAGTGGATCATTCTTTATCATGAGAGATGGGTTCTTGTGAACCACTACTCATGAAACATGGGTCAGTGAGTTTGACTCGTAAAACTACACGGTTGAATCCTAATAACAATATCACAATTTGACACGTTGTGGAAGATACCTCCTACTTATCAATTGATGAGCTAAAGGGGCTCTATAATGAATGTTTCATAAGGCACAACACTTGTTGAAGGTTTGGAAAATGGGGTTGCAAGCTAAGTGGGCTTAACATTGGGGAAGAACTTTGTGGTTAAGTGCACTTGAGCTGGAGTAGTATTGGGATGGGTGACCTCGCGCGAAGACCCAATGCTTCACCTTTGTGAGCATCACCTAGATTCAATGAGTGGTAAGTGGACCATTCATTATCATGAGAGATTGGTTCTATGAACCAATGCTCATGAAACATGGGTTAGTGAGTTTGACTCGTAAAACTACACAGTTAAATCTTGATAACAATATCACAATTTGACATGTTTGGAAGATACCTCCTACTTATAAATTGATGAGATAAAGGGGCTCTATAATTAATGGTTCATAAGGCACAACACTTGCTGAAAGTTTTGCAAATGGGGTTGCAAGCTAAGTGGGCCTAACATTGGGGAAGAACTTTGTGGTTAAGTGTGCTTGAGTTGGAGTAGTATTAGGATAGGTGAACTCTCATAAAGGCCTAGTGCTTCACCTCTATGAGCATCACCTAGATGCAATGAGTTCTAAGTGGACCATTCATTATCATGAGAAATGGTTCTTGTGAACCACTACTCATGAAACATGAGTCAATGAGTTTGAGTCGTAAAACTACATGGTTGAATCTTGATAACAATATCACAATTTGACACGTTGTGGAAGATACCTCCTACTTATCAATTGATGAGTTAAAGGGGTTGTATAATGAATGGTTCATAAGGCACAACAATTGTTGAAGGTTTTACAGATGGGGTTGCAAGCTAAGTGGGCTTAACACTAGGGAAAATATTTGTGGTTAAGCACACTTGAGCTAGAGTAGAAATGGGATGGGTGACCTCCCAAAAAGGCCCAGTGATTCACATCTGTGAGCATCACCGAGATGCAATGAGTGTTGGAAATACAAGGGAAGACAATTGAGAGAGGGGGGTGAATCAATTGTCTTAGAATTTAAAACTTATTAACCTTTAATCTCAAATATGATTAATAACAGTGAAATAATGACTCAACAACACATCAGAAACACACATAACACCAAGATTTTTGCATGGAAACCTTATTAGGGGAAAAACCATGGTGGAGGTTAATCCACAAGTTATACCTTGTTAAAAGTATAAGAAAAATATATGAGGAATGCACATTTCCTAGAGCTCACTGCTCAAAGAGAGACTCATTGTCTTACAAAAAACATTCAGATTAAATCAATTTGAAGAATTTGAACTGAGAAAGTAGCATCTGCTAATGCTTGAGTATAGTTCCAGTTAAGCACATGAACACTTCTTTACTTTCTTTCACTCTTCTTCACACTATGCTATACCTTCAAATGCAACAACACATCAGAAACACACATAACACCAAGATTTTTGCATGGAAACCTTATTAGGGGAAAAACCACGGTGGAGGTTAATCCACAAGTTATACCCTGTTAAAAGTATAAGAAAAATATATGAGGAATGCACATTTCCTAGAGCTCACTGCTCAAAGAGAGACTCATTGTCTTACAAAAAACATTCAAATTAAATCAATTTGAAGAATTTGAAGTGAGAAAGTAGCATCTACTAATGCTTGAGTACAGTTCCAGTTAAGCACATGAACACTTCTTTACTTTCTTTCACTCTTCTTCACACTATGCTATACCTTCAAATGATTTGAACCTTTTTCGCACATAGCACTCGCACAGTTCGTATTCCACACACACTTCACATCCATTAAATGAAGAAACAACCACTTATATATATCCGTAATAAGAAATTACATTGCTCTATGTTGGCTTCAACATAATATTAGAATGAGTGCAAACTGTCAGCCCAAAACAATAAATATTATCAATGTGCATCAACCAAGGTTGGCCACAACATAGTAGAGACCCAAAAAAATATTCTCAAATATAAAACACCTTCAAAGATTCTTCCTCGAAGATCCACAACACGCTTCAAACACCTTGTCGGTCATGAACATGAAAAATATGAACACGTTGCGAGAGAAAATCTCATATCACAAGCACAATGATCAATGTGGAAATGCAACACAAATAGAACATGATCTAGAAACATCCATGAACACTTCAGGAACATACGCAACAACTCGGATTACCAGAATTGCATCATCTTCTTTCATGAACACCATTTGTAGTAACATAATAGCTATTAGAACACATAAACTTATAACTTGATCAAATCTTGATGCGCACCTATGAAACTTTCAAAGTAGAAACCAGATAGGCTTGAGAAAATATCCTTTATTCCACAACATCTAGTTATCAACATACTTGAATTTCTACCATACTGATCTTCACTGCTTCATAGACAACCTATAACATATTTTATTACAATTTTCTCAATATCCTCGACATATACAGTCTTAAATAAATTAATGCTAATAGTGTTGACATCAATGACAACCACATATTAGCAACTCGACCACAACATCCAATATTTTTTTTTGCTAGATGGTCAAGACTTCCCTCGGGATTCGTGGCATGGACTAACCGCCTCTTGTGGATCCATTCATTTTGGTAGTTGTATCGGGCATTAACATGTCGATATTTTGGTGCAACGACAACTGTGGACCAACAAGTGGTATCAAATCCAAAGGTGTCAGGTTCAAATCCCCTTAGGTAATGCTAAGGGGGAGTTTTTCGGCAGATGGTCACCCCTCCCCTCGGGATTTGTGACATGGACTAACTGCCTCTCATGGATCCGTTAACTCTGGTATTTTTATTGGGAATTAATAGTTCAATCTTTTGGTGCAATGAAAAACTATGGGCCAATAATAAGTGTTATGTGGACCATTCATTATCATGAGAGATGCATTCTTGTGAGCCACTACTCATGAAACATTGGTCAATGAGTTTGACTCGTAAAACTTCACGGTTGACTCCTAATAACAATATCACAATTTGACACATTGTGGAAGATACCTCCTACTTATAAAGTGATGAGCTAAAGGGTCTCTTTAATGAATGGTTCATAAGGCACAACATTCGATGAAGGTTTTGTAAATGGGGTTGCAAGCTAAGTGGGTTTAACCTTGGGGAAAAAATATGTGGTTAAGCACACTTGAGCTAGAGTAGTACTAGGATGGGTGACCTCCTAGGAAGGCCCAGTTCTTCACTTCTTTGAGCATCACCTAATTGCAATGAGTGCTAATTGGACCATTCATTATCATGAGAGATGAGTTCTTGTGAACCACTACTCATGAAACATGGGTCAATGAGTTTGACTTGTAAAAATACACTATTGAATTTTCACAACAATATCACAATTTGACATGTTGTGGAAGATACCTCCTACTTATCAACATTTCAACATGTAAACCACACTCAAAAAATAAATAATGAGATAAAAAGAAAAGAAACAACTAGAAGAATTTTCAAATGACACAAATATACTTTGGAAAAATCTTTTGAGAAAAATTCAACTTCTAAATCATCAAACCAATGTATTATTCAACAATAAATAATCATAATATAGTATTAGTCTCTTCTTTTAAAATGGAGACCAAAACATTATTTCTTTGGTAAAATCCCAATAGCATAACACTACAAAAATACCTTTTATAAATCTATCTCATTCCTCCAATGTATAGACTTAAAGAGGTCCAAAATACCACCAAAGAATAATACCATGGACTCAAATGAGGTCCCAAAATAGTATGATAGAAATTCTCGCAATGCTCACATGAGTGGAGCTATCCTAAAATAGAAAATAACTCTTATACAAACATATATGACCTCCATTATGGAAGTTGGCAAATACAACTCCTAAACATGTCTTCATGAAGCAAAATATAAATAAGAAAAAATCTTCATATAGTGTGATAGGTCGTCATTGATAGCGGTTGCATTCGTTGTAGTCAATTTTATTTTTGGTGCATTTATCACATATAAACGTGGGAAGAAAGATCTTGTGTGACTTTCCTTGCAGTCCTTGCACCATTCCTATTTCAAATACTTGACACTTTGTTCATACAAGCATGAGTATCCATAGTGAACGGAATTTTATCGAGCATAGTGTGCTCTTGTTGGACACCAATACCATTTTTTTTCCTATTTGAGAGGAACAAGAAAGTTAGAAGAGTCATTTGTACTTGTTGTAAATGGGATAATTATTACAGTTTCTTTCCAATTTTTTGTGCCATACATTTGCACTTGGGAAATCGACTACAGGACATTTGGTGAGTTCATATGTTTGCATTTGGTCGACAAACCCCTTCCACTATTTCTACGTTTTTACTTACCATATTTGTTGACAATATGATCCATGTTGATATTATAGTTTTAGGTACATAAACTCTGCTAGGGTTTCCTTATGTTTGTCATCATTCTTGTCCCCTCTTGCATCATATGGTGCTCTTTGTGTAGGAATTTCCTCTTTTCCTATGTGTGCGATCGCATTTAATGCAGTTTTTTGGTTTTAATATGCCTTCAACTGGCTCTAACCTAGCAATTCCTATTGGTGTTGGAGGTTTGACGACTTTGCTCAATGGCTCCTCCACCGAACAAACAACCCTAGAATTTTTTTCTGAAACTGTTTCATGAGGTAAATCTTTTGAATCCCCAGCTGATGTGGTTTTACCTTTGCTTGAATTTGATTATGCTTGTCAATGGCTTGAACAACATACCCTTGTTGGACATTTTTTTGGGAGGAATCCCCTTGAAAGAGTGCTCAAAGAATTGGTCAACAAGCCCTAGGTCCCTCATGGGGTCCGCCTTGATATGGTCCAAAATCTAACCAAGGGTTTTTTCTATTTTGTTTTGCAAAGGTCAGTCATGTCTAGGCAATCCTAGAACATGGTCCTTGGTATGTCAAGTCTTTTGTATTGGTTTTCTAGTCGTGGACCCAAGACTTCACTGTCTCGGATGACACTAAAGTGTGGGTCCCAATCTCGATTGATTTTATAGGATTACCCTTGCCTTGTGTGCCTTTTTTGATCCATATTACTCCATCTATGGGGAAGGTTGTTTGTATTGAGCTAGATAGGATTTTCTAGGCCCGACCCCAAAAATGGGTTTGTGTTGAAGTTGATATTTCTCAAGATTTGAAAGAATCCATTGACACTCAAATTGGAAATTTCTAGGATACCCAGAAGCTTACCTATTTTAATCTTCCGAACATGTGTTATAGATGTCAGTCTACATACCACAAGATCAAGGGCTTCCCTTTGGTAGTGCCTCATACTTCTTCTTTGTTGTGGGAATCTGATAAGTCTCGTCAGGCAGATAATTCTACTACCAAATTTGATGAAAAATGGACCACGATTACAAACAGTAAGAACAAGCCCAATGTCTTTGGGTCATTTTCCAAAGGCCCTGAGCTAGCTAAAGCTTTGGCATGGCCCAGGCCAAAGGAAACACCTTAGCCTGATGTTGTTATAATAGCACAATAAAAATTGTCTTCTCCTATATCAAGAGCTCAACGGTGATCTTGTAGTCTTTCACCGTCATTAGAAAGAGAATCTCGTCTATTCAAATCAGGTCAATCTCACCTGATTTTTTCCAAAATCGCTTCTCCACTTGAATGAGGAGAAGTCGGACTCGGATGATATGGAGGAGTTTCATTCATGAATTTCCTCTCATGGAATGTTCGAGATCTAACAAAAATCTCTAAAAAGTATTTTGTTTGGGATACTTTGCAGAAATATGGTGGTATTGAAGTGCTTTGTCTCCAAGAAGTAAAAATTTCTTGTTTTTTTCTTTCTTCAACATGTCGTTCTATCTGACCAGCTAGCTAGATGTATTGTACTACTCATGATGTTGGAGGTGGTAGATTTCTCACTCTTTTGTCTCCATGATGTCACTCTTTCGTTGTTGATCATGGGTTTGACCCCACACATTAGCTCGTCTGGATTCTTCTCAATATTGATAATTATTTTTTTGGGATTATTAATGTTTATGCCTCTAATGATGATATGGAATACTCCTTGCTTTGGCATTGGATTGTGGATTCCTTGCTAGCTACTATTTGGTTATTATGTGGGAATTTCAATATGGTTGAGATGGAATATGATAAGGATGGAACTTTGCCATTCAGATGGGAAGCTAGTGAACGAGAGGCATGGTTTTACATGGGCAATAAATTGGGGCTTTTTGATCACAATATTGGTCACCACCATTCTGATTCCCTATGGAACACTTGGTGTAATTATAGGGTTGGCTCTGTCAGATCATTTCTCCATTTCTTTTCACATTGAGTGGGAGACAAAAAAACCTCGAGCTTGTAGAACACAATTCTTTTTTAACACATTTATTCTTTTTCACCAGCCCATATTGTCCCACATTCACATAATCTGGAATTTGGAGTGTAGGTCAACTCATAATAATAGCTGGATTAATTGATGGAATGATGCTATCACTCACACGGCTAGGTTTCTCTGCATTTATGGGTGCTAATTGTCCATTTTTAGTTGGCAGTCTTATGAGGCTACCATTGTTGACTTGTTCTTGGCTATAGAGGCTCTTACGGCCAACCCTTTCTCCCCATCATTGCACGTCAAGGTGGTGGAGTTAATGCACAAAAATCAAGTTGCAAATAATTATGCTGCCAGAGGGGTGCAAATTAAAGCTATATTACATTGGTTAAAATTTGGCAACCATGCCCCTAAGGAATTTTTCCTAGACCTATGTGCCAGACACTCTTCTCTAGGCATTAAAAAAAATCAAAGATGGAATCTAGGTGCTTTTTGAGCTACCTGATATTCTCCAAGCCTTTGTCAGGCATTATGAGAAAGTTTTCACTGCCTAAGATTACTCTCCAGAGCACCAGCAAGCCCTTCTTAATTGCCTCTCGGTTGTGCCAAATAGGGTTTCGTCAGCCTAGAAATATTTTTATGAGAAATTGCTCACTGTTGAAGACTTGTAGGAAGCCACTTTTACCATGGCATATGACAAGGATTCGAGTGTTGATGGATTCCCTTGTCAGTTTTACAAGGATCTTTGGAATTGTGTTGGCTATGATGTAAATAAATTTTATCATGAAGCTTTTCATTTCTAAACTTTAGGCAATAGAATCAATAAGGGAAACATTAAATTCATACCTAAACCTAGAGATCCTGAGGATATCTACAACTAGCGGCCCATCATGCTCCTCAATGTCTCTTACAAAATCATTGCTAAGGCTCTGGCTTTGAAGATTCACCATATTTTGCCTCAAATTGTGTGCCTGGACAAAATTGGATTTATTAAATCCATATTTATTCTTGACAACATTATTGTTGTGCGGGAAGGAATGGAGTGGGCCAGACATTCGGGCCAAAGAGATTTAAAAAAAAAAAAATATTTTTCTAAAGCCTATGACCGCATTGAGTGGCCTTTCATTCTGGCCATGTTGAATGCCTTAGGGTTTGGCCCAAACTTTATTTAGGTCATTCAAATGTTATTCTTAGACGCCTATGCTTGTATTACCATTAATGGCAGCCAATCTTCACCTTTTGGCCTCTTTCCTTCTATTCGGGAAGGATGTTTGCTTGATCCTTCTCTTTATGTGATTGTTGCCAAAGTTTTTGGTTATCTCTTAGCCAATGTGGTTTCTTAGCAGTGGGTTAGAGGCATTTCTTTGCCTAACTCCCAAGCACAACTTGTGAATGGCCATTTTTCTAATGACTTCTTCCTCACTCTTCTAGAGGAAGAAAACAATATCAAGGTGACCCTTGATTGTCTCAACACTTTTTGTCTTGCATCTATCTTTTCTATACAATGGCATAAAACTCTATGCTCCCGACAATCTATTTTCCGCACTGCTCACTAGTTCTAGCAGTATGGTTGGAAATGGATACGGCCAGGAGAAATATTTGATTTTTTGGGCATTCCCTTCACCTTCCAAGATTCTCTAGATGAGTTGTCGCAAGCTATTCTCTCCAATATTGAGCAAAAGATGGCCTATTAGATAACCAAGCCTCTCTCTCTGGCAGGAAGTGTGCTTGAAGATTCTGGCGATTACTCATGTTTATTACTCCTCTTGTTGGTCCCCTTCGAAATTTGCCTATGGTAAGCTTGAAAATTTTCTTTGAGACTTTTTGAGGGCCTATAAGGAGTCTCATAGAGGGTTTCACCATGTTTCTTGGGAGTTTTGTTTCCTTCCTAGAGAATTTGGAGGGATTTTTTTGCTCTCCACTCAGCGACAAGGGACTGCCTTGTGTGTGAAATGGATAATTAGAGCCCTTACTAGAGATGAAGACTGGAAAATTCTCCCCAAGCATTGCATTCAATATGGATTTCTTGTTCATAGACCATCCTAGAAGGTGATTGTTTTTCAAACCCTATTGGTATGAAGGAACAATCCAAATCATGGGTATTTTCATGGCCAAGAGTATCTGGAAAGCCTAGGAGGTGGTTAAACCTTGGCTCTGTTGGGTCAGATCTGGTTTCTGTGATGGGCTTTCGCTCAATCAACAAAATGTTTCGTGGTCACCTCTTTTAGCTAGTAATGGTAAACCTTTGTCCAAGTCGCCTTGGCTGAAGGTGCTAAGATTCCACAAGAAAGGCATTCAAACCCTGCAACATATTTTTCATAGTCCCACAATGAGCATTATGTCGTGGGAAGATTTATGTGTGCTATACAAAATTCAAAACCAAGACTATGATACTTATTCAATTATTTTTATAAGGTGGGAATTCATGGCTCCAATCCCTGGTGTAAGGACTAGAATTTGTACCCAGACACCCCTTTCAGAAATTACAAGCCTAGGCTTGGCTATATGTGGCTATGCCACATTTTCTAATGATTGATAGTCTCAACCAAAGATGTCTTCTCCGATCCTCTGCTCATTTCCTGCTAAAAATATTCTCTTCCATTTAGGCTTCAAGTGTTGAGTCAAAAATCTCCCACTTTTCTTGGTGTATTCTTTTCCAAGGCTTGCCTGTAGGGTCTTAACTTGTTCACTTGGGGGTTCAGGACCCTCGATGTCCTTTTTGTGGGCAAGATGAGTCTTTTAAGCATCTCTTCTATTTTTGCACCAGAGCTCAATAGTATTGGACTTGGATTCATGACTTCTTTCAGCTCTCTAGGATAAAACCCTTCTCTAGGCACATGGTTAGATGTTGGGTGATTTGCCTAGGCTTCCGACTAAATATACCTAGCTTTGGCACACTTTTAGGGTGGAAATCCTCTTCAATATCTAGAAAGATAGAAATGCCTGCATATTTTCTCACACTCAAATGGATAAACATGTTTCTTTGTATTCTAAAGTTATTATTTTCTCTAATGTTCTTATGTAGATTGAAGTGCAAGCCAACAAAGTTGTGCTTGAGGTGGCTCACCTTTAGGTGCTTCTAGATCATTGGGGTAATGCCCCGTGTACTATGGCTCAGGTGCTCGCCTCGGCCTCCTCCTCTCATGGTCGGTCACCCTCTTAGGGCCAACAATGGAGTGTCTCTTCTTGCCCCCACTCTCAACCTCCTCCTTTGTGTGGCTCCCTCCCTCCTCAGTGGTCTCATTCTCCTCCTCCACGGGTTGGCCAAGGGTGGCCCTTTGGAGTAGTTGTAGGGAGCAATGGTGGCAGTTCTAGGTGGTCCTCTAATACTACTCCTACTAGTAGCTCTAGTTGGCCTAGTAGCGGCTCTGGTTGGCTAGATTCTGGTAAAATTTTCCAATGTCTAGCACTTGCAATCTCGTCCCAACACGAGGAAGATAAGAGAAATAAAAAGAAGCCGACGATGGCTAGGGTCCTCCTCCTGATGCCATTGTTACCCCGCTAATGTATGGGGAAGAAAGATGGATGATAGAGAGCCTCCTAGCTTTTTTGGCACTACTTTGATTGCTTGATGGCGCTTTCATGCTTTTTGTTATGTGTATGGCTTTCTAGGCTATGCCCAAGTGACTTGTTTTTTGCTGTGCCTTTTTACCACCCACCTTTTTTTTTGTGGATATGTAACTTTATCTTTATTTTATAATATAGATAGTTGTCTATTCATCCAAAGAAATCCACATTTATTACTCACTATTAATTTAGTGTTTGTATTTTTTGTGGAAACTATGAAATATTCACAACCATAGAGGGGAAACTTTTTTTTTGTCAAAATTGGGAAAAAAAAAGGAGTCATTTTAATGGGAGTTGTCTTTTTCAGTTTTTGTCATTTTCTTGGGGTTTGAAAGACATAGTTATTTTATGTCTTCATTATCTGCCTCATAACATAAAATTTTAAGAGCTCAAAACAAGAAGTAAATTTATAAATACACTCATATAAAGTGCAACAAAACTGAATATATGTTCGTTAGGGACAAAATTTTATACTTACACTGAATTATAAAGTGTAATGGGGGTTGTATAGACCCTAGATTTTGCATCACAGCTATGGATCCTCTTGAGTCTTGCCACATGGTGTGTGTTTCCTTAATTTTCCATCACAACAATAGATCCTTGTGATTATTTTCTCATGCATGTGTGCCTTGATGCACACTCCTTTTCAATTTCTTATACTTCTTTTGGACCTAATTATGGTTCTAAATTCCTTGCACACTTTTGTGTCTGATTTCAGTTGGTCTTATTATATCTCTTAGCATTAAGGGGGGATTATGATAGTGTTATGTTAATATTTCTTTCAATGGAGCAGCAGATGAACCTTCTACTTTGAGGGGTCACATGACCTTCTATCTTGATCTCTCGTATGAGGGATTATTTCACTGGATCATATTTTGTGAGATTCTAGTACTTCTAATCACAATACTATTTTTATTTTCAAATTCTTGGAGTTTGATTTCCTTTGTATATCCATGGTTGAGTAGTGTTAATATATTCACTCATACAGTGTTTTGTATCTCTTATCTTGATATACATTTCTTGGAGGTTCATTGATTCTAGCAAACACCAATTCATTTTAGCAAAGTTATAGGCTATTGTTAGGTCCCATTACTTTAAAATATAAAATGTCAATAAGTCGACCGGGCAGTGTCCAAGGTAGTTTGCAAAAGAAGATGATTTCAATAACTCATTTTATATTTTCTAATTTTCTTGAAACTACTGAAATTAATTTTAAACTAAGGCCATTTAACTTCTTAGCTAGAAAATAATTTATTCTAAGCAAACTAGAAATACTAAACTAAAAATAATAAGATAACTAATTTGGAAAGCATCACAACTAAACTAGAAAGCATGGAAATAAGCAAACTAAATAACTGATAAACTACAGAAGTGGAAAAATAAGTAAAAAGACCATAAAAAAATTTCTTAAATAGTAAAATATTCTAACAACTACAATGAATAACTCATACTAATTAAAAAGAAAAGTTCTCCAGAACTTCAGACTAAACTAACTTCCCTTGAGTGGCAAAATCATGGGTTAGCACTTTGTTCTCAAATCACATAAACTACAAGTTCACGAGTCCTTCCATTAAAAACAATTATCATCCATAGTTCAACAATTTAGCAATTGATAGAAGATAGTTCTTTAATTCATTAGTATTCAAAGATCATGTAAACAACATAACATTACTATTGAGTCTTATTCATCCTTTTTGAGATTAAATTCTTATAGAAAAAATTATAACTAAATTCTAGATTTTAGATGGTGTGGATAGCCATTGAAAAAGTCTTTAACAACTTTAACTAAATTTAAAAGCAGAATTTTAGGTTGGCTAACACTGGAGCTATGGAGATTCTTACCTTGATCTTCTTGAAGGTTGGCTTTCCTTCTTGAGTCTATTTGAATGCTAAGCCTTTCTTTAACATTAGTGTTACAGGTCTCATAATGCTTGTGAAATATGAGATGAATATACTAATGAAGTTAATCTTCCTCAAGAAATACTACAATCCCATTTGATTAACATGTAGTGGTAATTATGTTATAGCCTTGGGTATGTGCAGGATCATCATGGAAAAAATAGGTCCTTAAGTGGCAATAAAATTCAAAAAAATTAGAGTTAGGCAACTTGACGTAAAAATTTGAATAAGTTATCTATATTATTTCAAAAATATGTAATAATAGAATTTATATCAAATTCAATGTAGTTTATAAACTACTAGGTTTATTTATTTTAAAAACAAATCTATTTGGTGAAAATTTAAAATTTCAATGCAGTAGTACTTAAATTTCAAGGAAAAAATAAGAAGTAGGTGTCTGTCTGACCACCCTAACCACAATAAAATGATAACATTTTTTTATAATATTTTAGATATAAGTAGAGGACTCATGTCCTGATGTGATGCATATTTGTTTGCAATTGTTTTCCAAGTAAATAATTAATTATGATTTTTTTATTACAACTTTAAAAAAATATAATAACTCATACATCTAACCACCTTAACTTGGTCAAAACTTCATGAAATTCAAATTTTTTTTTTAATCCTATATTATGTGAAGCATATAATGTGACACATGTTTCGTATTCAAAAAATGTGATATTGTTTGAAAGATATAGATTTTTTTCAATCAGCCTACCAATTAGGACTTTACTCGTAATTCAAATAGAAAATGAATAATAATTATTTATTAAACTCAAAATAAATCATAATTTATATGGTGGAAAGATGAGAATCTCCTTTAAAAACCCTTTTCGTTTCATCAATTTTGGGTAAAAAAAAGGTTGTCAACCACATGGGCCATCATATCACTTACCTATCACCACTTTTTGGCCCATCATGATCCTGCACATACCCCCTTCACACTTTTGATATCAATGGCTATCCCTTCCTTAGATACCACAAAGCCAAGAAATTTTCCTTGTGGTACTCTGAATACACATTCTTTGGGATTTGAAGAAATCCAATTGTTGGCACTTTTGGAAAACCATTTCTAGGTGATCAAAATGATCACCCTTGGATTTTGAAAATATGGTTAATTCATCTAGATATATAAGGATGATCTTGTTGATCAATACCTTAAATGTTATTTCCATCGCACATTGAAAGATGGCACCTATAATTGAGAGGCGAAAGGGGATTTTCGCATATGCGAATGTTCCTCACTTAGTGGTGAATGTTGTCTTGTGTTGATCCTCCTCCTTCATTTAGACTTTATTGTAACCTAAAAATCCATCAAGTAATGAGAACATCTCTCACCCTGCTACAGTTTGTAATATTAGCTCCATCAAAGACAAAGGGTAGTGATCCTTTAAACAATCCTCTTTCAAGCCTCAAAAATCCATGCAAAGTTGAATGTCACCATTATTTTTTTGGACAAGGACCAGATTAGACACCCAAGTGGAGTTCTTAATCAAGTATATGATTTTTAACTCAATTAGCTTCATGAGCTCTTGTGCCATTAGGGCTTCCATCATTGGCTTGACCAGCCTTTCCTCTTGTTGGATGGGCTTGGATCCTTTGACCAAGTCAATAGTGTGTTGGATTATGCTAGGATCATATCCTTTAAGATCATCATAGGTTCATGCCACAACCCTATTGTACTTAGCACATAAGGATCTCAACCTCTCTTTATCTTTTTGTAGCACATTCCTCCTAAATTTGAGCTTCTTTCCATATTCGACCTCAAGGTCCTCATAGTCCTCCTTGTCTGTCATGAATCTTCTTTTATTATTTCTTACATCTTCATAGTCAAAAAGGTTCTCTAAAGTGATTAGGATTCGTCAGAGCTTATTGCTTTTGAGTTGGATCATTTTCTCCTCACCAACCTCTTCGGATCTAGGTTGTGCTTGATTGAAATACTCTTCTGACTATCGTAGGAAAGTAGTAATCTAGGCATCATCTTCAAATACCTACTTATTTTTATCATTATCAAGGATAGACAGTCGGACGACGATGCATACTGCATGTTGGTTTTTGGCTGACTCGGAGGCTGCCCCAAATTGTGATTTGATTGAATTCATTCTATCTACAACAAAGTTTTAAGATCTTGAAATGACCTAGATATTGAAAGCCTCAAACCTATTGATTATGTCCCACACTCTGTGTCAGTAGGACCGCATTCTTATGCTCTTCAAAGTCACCTATCCTTAGACCTCTCTTACCACAAACTTAGAATCTTTGAACACTTGTATCCCTTTTATGCACATCCATTCAACTAGAGTCAGACCATGAACCAGTCCTTCATATTCCACATAATTATTTGAACATGGGAACTGAAAGTAGAAACCCCTGAGGGTCTCTGACCTAATTGGAGATACAAGATGGATGTTGGTTCCAGAGCTAGTATTACACTTAGCGCCATCAAAGTAAAAATTCCATAGGTTGTTGTCAACAAATTCGCTTGGGCCCTCTTGTTGCTTGACCAATTTTGGGAGGGCTTGGTCCTCATCAAAGATTGCATATGTTCCCAAATCGGTGGCAGGTCAGTGTAGGATCATAGGGGTCCAAACTAGGCCTCTAAGTGGAGATGAATAGGAAAATCAGAGTTAGGCAACTTGACATAAAAATCTGAATAAGTTATTAACATAATTTGAAAAATATCTAAGCACAAAAGTTGTAGCAAATTGAAATTAGATTCTAGGCTACTAGTCCTTTTTTGGAAAAAAGTAAATCTGTTTTGTGAAAATTTGAAGTTTCAATGTAGTGGTACTAAATATTCAAGAAAAATATAGAAGAAGGTTTATGTCTGACCACCCTAAGTACAAGAAAAAAAAATCTAATTTTTTTAATATAAGTAAAGGACACATGCCTGGATGTGCTAGATTTTTTTTTGTAATGTTTTTCCATGTAAAATAACTAGTTATGATTTTTTTATTAGAACTTTTCAAAATTATTAAAATGTATGTGTCTGACTACCATAACCTAATCAAAACTTTATGAAATTCATTTTTTTAATTATATAGTATGCGAAGCATAGAATGTGACACATCTTGTAGGTTTGAAAGTTTTAGATTTTTTTCAATCAGCCTATCAATCAAGACTTTAGTCATAATGCATGTAGAAAATCAATAATATTTATTTATTAAATTCAAAATAAGGCATAAATTATAATGGTGGAAAGTTGACAATTTTTTCTATAAACCCTTTTCTTTTCATGAAATTTGGATAAAAACAAAGTCATCGACCACAAGGGAAAACTTTGGAAAACTAAGGAAATTTTGTAAACACATTTTTTTTGTTGACTTTCCAAGTTACGAAATCCCAAGCCAAAAACCAAGGCAAACCTGAGGGAAATCTCAAGGCAAACCAGAGGGAAATCCCAAGTTTACAAATTTTGTTAGACAAAATAGATATCCATTTGAAATGGATACCCGTTTTTTTTTTCAAAAAAAATATCCATTTTATTTTTCAAAACAAATATTCATTTTATTTTTTGAAACGAATATCCATTTGAAGCGAGAACCTTTTTTTTTCTAAAACAAAACAGATATCCATTTGAAATGGATATCTATTTTAAAGACCTAAAAAACCCTCTTTAGTAAAATGGGCATAACTTTTGTGTTTCTTATCAAAATTTCAACTTTTTATAGGCGTTGGAAAGGTGATTGAGAGATATACACAATGGAATCGGTGGTGTTTATATATTTTACACAAAAAATAAATATAATAATTTGAACTTCACATTTCATTTTTTAAACATCAAATGCTCACTACTTTCGCATGCAAAGTCTCTTTTTCATGATTTTTTTGTAACTCATCTAAAAATACTTGAAACATTAGAAAATGTAATGAATAATAAAATATTTATATTTTTTGTAGTAATCAGATGAAAAATCCTTCATAAATAAACATATCTCTTTGTCCCTTTCTCTACCTCTCTATATGTCACTGTGTCTCCCCTTAAGCTCTACACATATCCCTCCCTCCTTTCTTCTCTCTTTGTCCCTATTTATACCTATTTTTCTCACTCTGTCTCTCCTTGATCTCTCTCTCTGTCTCTCCTTGTCTCTCTTAGGTCCCTCCCACTCCCTATCCATCTCCCTCTCACTCTCCATCTCCCCTATCCCTCTCTCTCTCACCTTCCCTTTGAAGTCTCTCTTACTCTTAAGTCTCTCTCCCTCTTAGGTCTCTCTCTCCGATCTCTCTGAATCCCTCTCTCCCTCTCTCTCTTTCTATATCTTTGAGGTCTCTCCCACTCCCTCTCTCTCTTCTCTCATGTCTCTCTCTCTCACTCTCTCTTACTCACACTCTCCATCTCCCTCTCAGGTCTCTTTCTCCCAGTCTCTCTCTCTCTCACACACACACTCTATCTCTATCTCTCTCTTCATCTCCCTCTTAGGTTTCCATCTCTCTCCAACTCTCTCTCACTTCATCTACCTCTTAGGTATTTATCTCCCACTCTATCTCTCCCTATCATTACCTCTTTATCTCTCTCTCTCTCACACACACATGCTTCATCTCCCTCTTAGGTCTCTCTCTCCTACTCTCCCTCCCTCTCTTCCTCTCAACTCTCTCTCCCTCTCACTCCCTTTATCTCTCTCTCTTTCTCTCCCTCTCAAGTCTCTCTTCCTCTCCCTCCCTCCCTCTATCTCTCTCTCCCTCTCTCCCTCTCAAGTCTCTCTCTCCCCCCTCTATCTGTCTCTCCCTCTCACTTTTCATCTCCCTCTCTCTCTCACCCTCCATTTGAAGTCTCTCTCCCTCTTAAATCTCTCCCTCTGGTCTCTCCCACTCCCTCTCTCCCTCTCTCTCTTTCTCTCTTAGGTCTATCTAACTCCTTCTCTCTCTTATCTCATGTCTCTCTCTCTTACTCACGCTCACACTCTCCATCTTCCTCTCAGGTCTCTATCTCTCTCAAGTCTCTCTCTCTCACTCTTTATTCATCTCCCTCATAGGTCTCTATCTCCCTCTCCTCCTCTCTCTCTCAAGTCTCTCTCCCTCTCCCTCTACCTCCCTCTATCTTTATCCCTCTCTCTCTCTCTCTCTCTCTCTCTCTCTCTCTCTCTCTCTCTCTCTCTCCCTCCCCCCTCTCTCTCTCTCCTCATCCCTCCCTTCTCCTCTCTCTCTCTCTCTCTCTCTCTCTCTC
>CM021101.1:637445590-637493544 GCA_007115665.2 Sequoiadendron giganteum
GGGGGGGAGTGAGAGAGACCTAAGAGGGAGAGAGGAAGTGGAAGATACTTAAGAGAGAGAGACTTCAAAGGGAGGGGGAGAGAGGGAGAGAGGGAGATGAAGAGTGAGAGGGAGAGGGATTCAAAGGGACCTAAGAGAGAGAGAGACTTGAGATGGAGAGAGATGGATGGAGGGAGGGAGAGGGACTTGAGAGGGAGAGAGGAAGGAAGAGAGGAGAGAGAGAGTGGGAGAGAGAGAGATAACTAAGAGGGAGAGAATTTGAAGGTATGGAGAGAGAGAGAGAGATAGGGAAAGAGGGAGATGGAGAGGGAGTGGTAGGGACTAGAGAGAGATACTTGAGAGGGAAAGAGGGAGAGAGAGACTTTAGAGGGAGGGAAAGCGATAGAAACTTGAGAGTGAAATATAGTGGGAGAGAAAGATACCTTAGAGAGAGAGAGAGACCTGAGAGGGAGAGAGTGTGAGTGTGAGTGAGACATTGAGAGAGATATGGAGTGAGAGAACAAAGAGAGAGATGGAGTGGGAGAGACTTGAGAGAGAGAGACCTAAGAGGGAGAGAGGGAGTGGGAGAGACTTGAGAGAGATACCTAAGAGGGAGAGGGACTTAAGAGGAAGATATACTTCATAGGGAGGTCAAGAGAGATAGAGAGAGGCAGAGGGGAGAGGGAGAGGGAGAGGGAGAGAGAGAGGGAGTGGGAGGGACATAAGAGGGAGAGAGAGTGAGAAATATAGGTATAAAGAGGGACAAAGAGAGAAGAAAGGAGTGAGGGATAGGTCTAGAGCTTAAGGGGAGACATAGTGATATATAGAGAGGTAGAGAAAGGGATAGAGAGATATGATGATTCATGAAGATTTTTTCATCTCCTTACTAAAAAAAATATAAATATATTTCATTATTCATTAAATTTTCTAATGTTTCAAGTAGTTTTAGAATGATTGTTACGAAAAAATCATGTAAAAAAGTATGTGCATGTGAAATAGTGAGCATTTGATGTTTCAAAAATGAAATATTAAGTTCAAATTATTATAATTATTTTTGTGTATAATATAGAAACACCACTTATTCCATTGTGTAGATCTCCCAATCACCTTTCCAATTCCTATAAAAAGTCAAAATTTTGATAAGAAACGTAAAATTTATGCCCATTTAA
This sequence comes from Sequoiadendron giganteum, assembly GCA_007115665.2. Taxonomy (NCBI): domain Eukaryota; kingdom Viridiplantae; phylum Streptophyta; class Pinopsida; order Cupressales; family Cupressaceae; genus Sequoiadendron; species Sequoiadendron giganteum. The sequence goes on from CM021101.1 coordinate 637,446,739, forward strand.
CTCAAGTGTGTTGTTAGGGATTTTCAAAATGGGATATCCATTTGCTTCATCCATTTTGTTTGCATGAATCAATGAAAACTATTCTTGGGAAATAGATATCCGTTATAAATGGATATTTGTTTCAAAATAGATATCCATTATGAAAGGATATCTGTTTCAAAATGGATATCTGTTTCAAAATGGATATCCGTTATAAACGGAAATTGTACCCAACCCATACAAAAAGTCAACATTATTTTTTTCACGATTTTGGTGAGTCAAAATATGTGTTTTTTTCCTCATTTCCACTTTTAGACCCCCATGATCTTGCACATGCCTTGGCATGAAAATTTCCAAAAGGATTGAAATCAATAAATTGGTTCAATAGGACTTCTCTTGAGCTCTGGTCACTTGTGGCCTCTTCTTCTTCTAACATCTCCATGTAGTTCTTGGAAATGGAGGTGTGTGTGGCCTCAAATCTCATCACTACATCCTCTACAATGTGTTCAAGATGCAAAAGAATGGACAGTATTTTCATCTTTGCTCCATGCTTGGTCCTTAGTATTAAGTGGGACCAGTCAAGCACTAGGTATCGACCTATCTTTACTGTGAAGTCCCTTGACAAGAACATCTTGAAAATAGAGGGAATTTTGATTATGACCACTTCCTTGGTAGCTGTTTGGCTTGGATGGGAGAATAAGTTCAAAGGAATATTCCTAATATGATCTATGGCTGGCACCTTCTTTTCATCCAACTGCATAATTCCCTTCTTTAGGGGTTCATATTTCAAATTAAGGGCATCAACCACTAGCTTGGGCATGACTATAGTATTGGCCCATAAATCTATCATGATGCTTGACATTAAAATAAAAAAGGTAAGACATAAGGCAACCCTTCTCATCCTAGTGTTGCGGAGATCCTAACTACACATAAGGGCCCTTGACCTTTGACAAGAAAATCCACTTCTTGGCTAAGGAGTGGCATGCCATTAGTGGCCTTCAACTTCTAGGAGACCAATAGCTAGTCTAGTTCCCTTTTAATTCTATCTTACATTTTGTGTTTAGTGTTCTTGGTAGTTTGTTAGTTGTTTCTTTTTTTCTTTTTGGATGCCTCACTTTTCGTGATCCCTCTCATTGGGCCTCTATGGTCATTTTGTAATGGGTACAATCCCTTTCCATCTTTAATCTAATAAAAATTATATATACTTACATTTTAAATAAGTTATTTGTTGGGCATTTTCTAAAACCATCGAATAATATTAATTTTAAAATATTGATGCAACAATTCTTTTAAATGCTTTATCTTGGTTCATAATTGAAATTGGGAAATTGTTAGGATTAGTTGTGTTATTCCTTACAATTCCTTGTAAAAAATTTGCAATCCAAATTTTAGGTATGATTAAATATTTATATTTATAATATTTCATGCTTGTATCTTTAAAAAACATTTAATGAGAAAATTGATTTTCTTAGAGAAACATGTGAAATGGAATATTGCTTTGGAAACTTGGTAACTTAATTGTATAAGGAATTAAATAATGAGTTACATTGGTTTAAGGAATTGTTGGCCACTTGGAAATTGTTAAGAATGTGTTGTACATTTGACATGATTTTTAAAGAAGTTAGTTGGTTCATGATTTCATAATAATCATTTTATAATTTTTTAAGGGTTTAGTATAGTCACATTCTTATAGAAAAATACACATTATTGGGAAAATGTCAGGATTAAGTTTTCATTAACCTCGTCAATCTTAGTTATATTTTATGTGTCTACAACACTCTTGGAAGGTGTACTTGGATACTTTGTATAATTAGATATTTTTATATATTTATATTCTCCTAAGAAGATTTATACTAGTTTTTCTATCCATTCATGATGAATTTTTAACACTACGATGGTGGCAACATTTGACTTTACATTCATTTAAGGTATTTTCCCATTTCCTAGGAACTAAAGGAATTAGTGATTTTTTTATAATGGTTGGGACCCATATGAATTAGTGGACACAAAATTGAGTACTAGACCAAGTATTTATTGGTGAAATATGTTGGTGTGAATATAGTGTTTTATGTAACTTGTTCACTAGTACATCCTATTGAAATGTTAAGTTTACTTAGGTCCATGTAATATTTCTAGAGGTCTTAGTTATCATTTATATATTATATTATGTAATTTAATTCTTGAGTCATAGGTCATTTAATAAATATTAATTTATTTTTCGTATGCTATAAGATTAAGACACATGTGTTCATCTTGTCTAATCATATCTCTCATCTATTTTATTTAGGCAAGGCTTTTCTATATTTGTATCATAATATATTAGGAAAGATATTATATTTCCATAATCTCTTGTGGAGGTTTATCTTTTATTTTCCAAGTTATTCTAGGGTGTGAGCTAATTTTTAACTCCTACATGGTATTAGAGATTTAGATCTACAAATTGCTTCTCATATTTGAGGGTAATTTTTTGCATTTGCTATTTCTATATTGAAATTATTTGTAGATATTGAAAATAAAAGTATAATATTATCTTTCATTATATGATGACATGGAGAATAAGAAAAAAAGATAGAAATACCAAATTTTGGTGTTTTCTCTTTCTGTCTTTATATTGAAGGTTAATTTTGGTGTATGTTGGTGCATATAAAATCTTACCATTAAGTTAAGAGAGCCTAAGAAAGTTAATTTTATCTTTCATTTTATCTAAATTGGACTTGTGAGTCCAAATCTACAAGGGATTGAAGTTGGGAGGAGGTTGTTGGATCCATGAGGTAGTTGATATTTGAGAGCATTTTGTGCCAAAATAGGCCTTGATATCACATCCAAAAGGTCCCAAAACCCTAGGATTGATTGTCAAATCATCAAAAAGTTGAGACTACCTTCAAAGATTTTTTTTGCCCCTATAACCATTTGCATTCATACATTTGTACGTATACATAAAAATCATATGGTATGTACTCAACCTTATTACTAAAATAAGTAGTTGGCATACCTATCTTGAGATTGACATGCATTTAGGGCCTTTTTTTTCAAGTAGAATAAGGGTTTCTATAAACCTATAGTACTAAAATAAAATTTAGATCTATGGATCTAGGATGAAAAATCAAAGTACTCCTAGATGAACTCTATGATGGTTAGATGAATTTAGATATATATTTTTGTAGAGAATATGAGATGGTTGGATGAATGAAGATCTATGAAAAGTTTGAAGTAAAGGATTCCTCTAGTGAGGAGGAGAAGATTGAAGAAAAAATTGAGAAAAGTGAGGGACCTACAGAGAAGGAAGTGCAAACTGATTTCAAGGCTAAAGATAAGGCTAAGAAGACAAAAGAAGAAAGACAACCCACTAACAAGAAAAGAGTGTACAAGAGGAAGGCTAGTACCTTGGAAGAGAGTAATCCCCAATCAAAAATAACTAAAAGGACTAGGATAGTATCTTTGGAGCTAATAGAAGAAGATTAGAAGGATTCTCCTCCTACACCTACTCCTTGCACCTTTTTACCTTCATCTTCTCCGCCCATATCCAGATCTTCTCTCACATCCACTATCCCTCCTATCCTTTCTTCACCCCTCCTATTGATATCTCAATGGATATCACCACCTTTATTCCCAATATTTCCATTGCTCCCATTTCCATTGATTTATCCCATTCTCCAACTTCTCTCTCTTTCACTTCCTCTATTCCTCCTCCCCAATTCACCATATTCACCATTTTATCCACTATTGGGTATGTGCAGGATCATGATGGGCCAAAAAGTGGCAATGGGAAAAAAATTACATTTTGCATCGACTCAAAAATGCGGAAATCCCTAGTTGAACTTTTTTTAGGTTTGGGTGTCAGTACATTGCTCCAAAGCAATGCCCAAACCTAAATTTACAAATTGGATATCCGATTTGAGTTGCATATATAAATAAAAAAGCAACAAATTTTTAAACTCATGTCAGACATTTTGAACGTGGGCGGACAAGGAGAACTCAAAATCAAATATCCGTTTTCATCAAATATCCAATTTTAAGTAGTTTTTATGAAAAAAAATTCAAAAGTAGGATTTTTTATTGATTTTTATTAAAAGCTAGAGTTTACAATGAATTTTTATTAAAAACTAATGTTTTTAAATGGATTTTGATTAAAAAATAATGTTGTTGATGTATTTGTATCAAAAACTAGAGTTTGTTATAGATTTTTGTGAAAAAGCAGGGTTTTTTTTGTATTTTAATTAAAAACTAAGGTTTTATTACAATAATTTCACTTATATTGTGTAATTTCAATTAGATTATTTAGTTTTTAACTTTAATCAGGGATTGTGGCTGAGAATAAAAATGCACAAATTCCAAATGCTCCACCACCTCCGCAGCCACTAATTGAAGACTTAATTTGTGAAAAATTGGTGCAATTGAGGGGCATTTGTGAAGTTTATAAGACAATCCCTCGATTATCCAAGATGACAAACACATTGAAGGAGATAATTAAAAATATATAAACCCTCTCCACCCAACATAATGACTTTCATTCATGGTGAGAAGACATGAGGGAATATTATGCATGTGGATTTTCTTACGATGATGTGAAGAACTCCAAATAACCAAAGCCCAAATATCCTCTTTATTCATTAACCCCCGCACCGGTTTTCCAGTTAATGTTAATAAACCAAAACTTTCTATAAAATGGTGCACAAATAGGGACATTGTAGATAAATTTTGGGATCGTTGGTGTATGGTTTTTGATAAACCACTAAACAATAATTCTAATATACCATTTTACTATATTAAAAAAATATATGTTGAGTTTGTGTTAGGGCATCATGTCAATTAATTTGACATTAAAACCTTCAAATGCATCAGTGGAGGTATGCCCTAGGATAGACCAGGGGCAGTTAGAGTAGTCTCTCCCATATGTTCCCTCTCCTCCCCTTCCTCCGCCACCTCTAGTATATCATCCAGAGATTATCCAAGATGCATCCACATAGACTATTCAGTCTAATCACTCTTTGAGTGTTCATTTGGTTTTGCATGTTTCTACAATAGCTCAACCTCATTCTGGTGATGTTGGTAAAGGCTCGAGTGTTGTTGCATCATCCTCCTCAGGTCCACATATTTGTGTGCCACATACTTGCACTATGTGCCACCAGATATGCTTGGGTCCTCTTATACAAGCCACTGAGCATCCCTTGGACACTTTTTATTATGACCTCCATGATGTGGACATTATAGATCATTTGCAGGGGAGTGGAGCGCACCCTACAGAGTCCTCTCCTGCTAGAGAGGGGGGCATTGGAATAGTGACACATGTAAGATTTAATTTGTAAATTCATAACTTGCATTTATTTTTAAATGAATATTAATAAGAGATAGTATCAAGTACTAATATTTATTTACATGGTCTATTTAACAGTTGATGTCTAAGGAGGAGCTCACATGGGTGACTGATAGCACCCTTAGGGCCATTTCATTTGGCCTCAACACACACACACACAATATTTTTGCACTTATTCATTTAATTTTTTTATTAAATAATTGCTTGTCATTTGAATTTTCATTATTGAAATTATATAATAACTTATATGTTTATCTTATTTTCCTCTTGTAGAAAATACCTAGTGTGAGTGAGGTGCAACCTTGTCCAGACTATGGATGCGCAAAGTTAGATAAGGGGAAGGTAATTCAACTCAAATTGGATGGAGTTAAGATTTTTAAAATCTTATATTGATTATACATACATTGACATAGATTGGTAGTTTCATATTTACTTTTCATTTTTATGTACAGGCGATTATGATCTATACATCATTGTTGACAAGTGACACAACGCTTAAAGGATTAGGTATTGGAAAACCTCAAGGAGTAGGTTTTGAAACACCTCAAGGAGGAGTTGTAGAAACACCTGAAGGAGATAGAGAAAAAGATCAACCTAAAGAGCTATGTGTTTATTTTATTTTTTGTTTGGTAAATATGTTCCTATTACCAATAATCATATACAAAATTGGATAAATTTTATGTTTTTGTTCACATATATAGATTGGCAATTCAAATTTTGGTTTGGTATATTCAAGGACTCCTGACCCTTTGAAGAGACATATATTATAGGTAATCAAGATTTCAATTTTAGAGTTCAATTAAAATTCAATGTATATTGATTTTGATGTTAAATATTTGATTTTAAATTATATAGTATAACTAATCTCAATTGTGGTTTGAATTTTTCTTGTGCAGCTACCTTTAAAGTCAATGAGTGCTTCAAAGAGGCTCCATTTTGATGATCCACCAGTATTTTAGGATCAGATAGACATTTTGGGATGTAAATTTTGAATAGATATTGAGATGGCATATGCCACATTTTGTAGAACTTTGTTTGAGTTGGCGTCGATGCCATTTTTGTATATGGACATACACTTGGTTATTGGATAATTTGATATATAAAAGTTGACAATCGAAATTTAATTTGTTCCTCATGTGCATGATTAAACTCTTTGAAAATTTTATCTTGAGCACTGGTTAAATATCAATGTACAATAGCATAAAAAAGAATGGTTATATTATGTAGTTTATATGTATATCGCTAATTACATTGCATAGCACATCTTTCAAACTCAAATCATTACTTCACATTGCATAAATAACAACTAGATGTTGATAGATAAAAATATTTCAATTACAATATAGTTTTTACAAAATCCACCTTAGCAGTTATGCACTTACTTCACATTGCATAACTAATAACTTGGAGAACTTGTCAATTGCATTTTCTTGTCATGGAATTCTATGAGACCACATTTCTATGAGGCTTTTTTTTCAAATAGTCCACTACCTTGTCTATGCTACCACATTTTTCATACATGTCTACCAAAGATTTTTATCAAACAATTCACTGGCTTGTTGGTAGGGCTTATTGGAACTTTTATGCTCTGGCCTCACTCAATCCTGAAACCACTTCATTCCCTCTTAATTTTGTCTGCTTAAACTTAAAAAATCATTGTATTATGCTGCCCCATAATTTGGCTTACACTTTCTTTTTAAAATAACCAATTTTCCCTTGTTTTTGCCCCTTCCAACTAGGGTTTCACACTTTTACTCTTCTTGGGTTACTCTTAATCACTCAGACCTCTTAAAAACCATTAAATACACTTGTTCCAACAAGTTCCAACCTATTTTCATTCAACTTCTCCAAAACTCACTCTCTAGCCTTACTCAAAAGACACAAAAATCTGTGTTTCTTAATAGGGAAGCCTTCTTGGACCACTCTAATCCCTTTATCACCCCTATATTTTTTTTCCTACACTTACCCCTATCTAATTCACACCCATTCCTCTGAGGTATAACTTATACAGAAGGAGGAATGGCCTTGTCAATTCATGAAATCTTACATGTTTTAGGTGCTCTTGCACCATACTCCTCAGGTAAAAAAATATTTATGCCCCATAAATCACTCCATAGGTCTACTCCTATCTTATTCACAATCCCTTCAAACCCACTCCAAGTCACCTGAATGGAAATCTTCATCCGGGGGATTTTGTACCCTTCATGCTTTGTGTTGTCTTGGTCTTGTCATGCTTGATCCTTCTCAAATGTATCTTCTTGCTACTATTTGTATTCATTGACACCTACAAATGGTGTTTCCCAAGTTTTTACACCTGCACACAAAAATTAAATACACAAATCTAAACATCCATACATTAGTATCTTTATTTTACGCTCTTCCATAAGCTTTTGCCAACTAGACATGTATCTCTACCCTTCAACTCTTCTCTTCATAATATTTCTCAGGTTCTTTATGGTTAGAACCATTCCCGTAGTATCATGCATCTTCCACACAAACAAATATTACAACCAAGGACAATCCCCTATCCTAACACAATATTCCTTAAACTCTTCTTCTCTAGCCTTCACTAGGCCACTCACCATCAACTCTTCCTCTCTAGTTTCCCACCTAATCTACTATTTGCAAGATTAAACATTTGAAGGTTGATAGGTTGAGAGGTTAGGTGTGATCTATTTATTCTAAATAAGGTTAATCAAGACCATTTAAGGTGTATTAAGTTGAAGTTTGGAGTCTAGGGGTCCAATATGCCAAAATGCATTCTTGCTTCAAAATTGTCAAAATTGCAATGTAGTCTTTTGAAGGAAAATTATTAAAATTGTAAAGGGAAGTTCAAGATAGGAGTCTATAAGTTATGGTAGGGTTTAAATAAATGTGTTTGACTAGTTTTTTACAACAAGCTATGGTCTCATGGCTTTAATTCGCACAAAAATGAACATGGGAGTTCAGTTGGAGGCTTAAAACTACTTGTTAGGGCATCAATAAATATTGTTCAACAAATCATATGACTAAACCATTTGTTCCATCACATCTATGTGGGTAATTTTAGGTTATTTATAGTTCTCTTTCGCACCCAAACAGGCTGAAGCAGTCTAGGCTACGTTCAATCAACAAAATCCCTTAAGAGTCCAAAGTGTAGAAGGGCAGCAATCTTTGATAGAATATTACTCGAAAACCATGATGCTTATAGACTCTCTATTTGATGCTATAGGATTTTTTTGGGCCCATCTACAATAACCTCTCTCATTTTTTTCTATCTCGGAGGTGTTTTCCCATGGTAATGAGTTTTTAGTTGAGGAAAAAGTTGTTAGATGCAAGCAGTGTAAAGTTGCAAATTGGTTCAACTTTCATTCTCCAAATCGTATGACCAAATTGATTGTTCCAACATATTCGTATGGGTACTTTTATGCTAGGTATGGTCCTAATATGCCAAATCACTCGGAGCTACATTGGACCGACAATTCCCTTAAGAGTCCAAAGTGCTAAAAGGTAGTAATCTTTGAAGGGTTATTTCTCAAAAACCATGATGCTTAAAGACTCTCTATCTAAGGATATGGGATTCTATTGGGACCATCTACAATAACCTCTCTCGGTTTTTTCTATCTCAGAGGTTTTTTCTTGTGGTGATGAGTTTTCAGTTGAGGGAAAAGTTGTCAAATGCAAGCAGTGTAAAGTTGCAAAGTGGTGCAAATTTCATTCTCCAACTCATATGACCAAACAAACTATTCTAATACATCTGAATGGGTACATTTATGCTAGGTATGGTCCTATTTTTTACCCAAATATGTCGAATCACTCTGAGCTACATTGGACTGTCAATTTCCCTTAAAGAGTCCAAAGTGCTAAATGTAGCAATCTTTGAATGGATATTTCTTAGAAAATGTGATGCTTACAGAATCTTTGTTTGAGTCTATACGATCATGTTGGGACCATCTACAATAACCTCTCTCATTTTTTTCTATCTCGTAGGTGTTTTCCCATGGTGATGAGCTTTCAGTTGAGGGAAAATTTGTCAAATGCAAGCAGTGTAAAGTTGCAAAGTGGTGCAACTTTAATTCTAAAACTAGTACAACAAAATGGATTGTTCCAACATATTTGTATGGGTACATTTACACTAGGGATGGTCCTCTTTTGCACCCAAATACACCAAATCACTTTGAGCTACATTGGACTAGCGATTTCCCTTAAGAGTCCAAATTACTAAAAGGCAACAATCTTTGAAGGGTTATTTATCGAAAATCATGACACTTAAAAACTCTTCATCTGAGAATATGGGATCTTTTTGGGATCATCTATAGTAACCTTTCAGTTTTTTCTATCTTAGAGGCATTTTCCCATGGTGATGAGTTTTTAGTTGAGGGAAAATTTGCCAAATGCAAGCAGTGTAAAGTTTCAAAGTTGTGCAACTTTCATTCTCCAACTCATACAACCAAAAAAACTATTCCAAAATTTCTAGATGGGTATTTTTATGCTAGGTATGGTCCTCTTTTTCACCCAAACACACTAAATCACTCTTAGCTACATTGGACCGACAATTTCCCTTAAGAGTCCAAAGTGTTAAAAGGAAAGAATATTTGAAGGGCTATTTCTTAGAAATCGAGATGCTTACAAAATCTCCATCTAAGGAAATGGGATCATGTTGGGACCATCTACAATAACCTCTCTCAATTTTTTCTAACTTGGAGGCATTTTCCCGTGGTGATGAGTTTTCAATTGAGGGAAAAGTTGCCAAATGCAAGAAGTGTAAAGTTGCAAAGTGTTGCAACTTTCATTCTCCAACTCATACGACCAAATGGACGATTCCAAAATGTTTGTATGGGTACTTTTACTCTAGGTATGGACCAAATTTTCACCCAAATACGCCGAATCATTCTGAGCTACATTGGATCGACGATTTCCCTTAAGAATCCAAAGTGCTAAAAGGAAAAAATCTTTGAAGGGATATTTATTAGAAATGGTAATGCTTACAGACTCTCCATATGAGGCTATGGGATCATTTTGGGACCATCTATAATAACCTCTCTCAGTTTTTTCTATTTCAGAGGCATTTTCTCGTGGTGATGAGTTTTCAGTTGAAGGAAAAATTGCTAGATGCAAGTAGTGTAAAGTTGTAAAGTGGTGCAACTTTCATTCTTTAACTCATTCGACCAAATGAACTATTCCAACACATCCATATGGGTACGTTTACACTAGGGATGGTCCTCTTTTGCACCCAAATATGTTGAATCACTCTGAGCTACATTGGATCGGTGATTTCCCTTAAGAGTCCAAAGTGCTAAAAGGCCATGCCATCTATTGTGTGGTTTGTAGCTCGATGGTATGGCCATGGTAGATTTTATTAGGACTGTATAAGGTGAATATGTGGGTTTAAAGAGCTGGAAAGGTTTGTATTTGAGTTGGTGAGTTTCCATGCATGGCAAAAATGAGTTAAATTAGGTGAAAATGGTGGTTACAACATGCTAATGTCAATGAAATGTGGGGGAAGCAATATTTACGGTTGGATCAAGCTTCTACAACTCTTAATAGATGTGTTTGATGATTTTATAGGGTGTGGCAAGGTTTGGGGAGTGAAGTTGCACCCAAGTTTGGTTTTGAAGAACAAATTGGAGTTTAAATAATCTTTAATTGTAATTGTGTTGTTTAAAGCCACCTAGCTCTTGCATCATAAAACTCTTATCCAATCAACTTGAACATCATGCACACCCAAATACCTTGCTCCCACTTTGGTAGATCAAAGAATCAATTACATGGGAAATGAACTTCACATGAACTTTTTACATTTTTGTTTTTGGAAAAAGTGGCAAGCCACTGTAATCTATTATATATAAATAGTAGATATTACAAAACATGGTTTAAATGAGCATACAAATAGGAAAGAACCAAGAATAAAACCTCCTTTTTGTAGCTTGATTAAGTACAAAAATATCTTTACATTTTAAACATACCCTTTATACAATGCGAGACATTTGACCCATATTTCAAAAAACATCACTAGATATAGATTATGTTTATACATAGTTATGACCTTTTTACATTGTTTCACATTTCAAATTTCAAATTTTATAAAATTTTCCTATTGGAAGCATTCAGGGCATAGTCTTCCACAATAGTAGTATGTTGACGTTTTGGAGTGAAAATCACATGTACAAACCATCAAGGTAGTAGTTAAACTACATATGATAGAAAAGATTCTTAGAATAACCAGTCTATATTATTGTAATATGTTGCATACCTCTCTGAAAGGATTAGAGGTTGCAGCAGGTTCATGATCAATCATGCCAAGAATATCGCAAAAGTTGTCAAATGATAAATCTATATTGTCACAACAAAAAAGATGCTTAGACTAACAAATCTATATTAATCCAACAACCTGAATGATGATGAATTGGTAATGAAAACTATAAAAGATGCTTAAAATAACCAATCTATATTATTCTAAATTACCTAATTGATGAGATGGTAATGCAAACTATAAAAGACGCTTTGAATAACCAGTCTAAATTATTATAATTTTCTACATACCTCTCTGGAAGGATCAGAGCTGGCTATTGTTGCAGCAGGTCCATGATCAATTATGCCAAGAATATCCCAAAAGTACATACAAAATATCACTATTAAAGACACCTCTGCATTTCAATAGTATACAATATATTATTATTAAATAAAGAAAACTAATGACCTTAAGCATAATGAACCTAAGCATTGTACCTTCCATTCTTGAATATGCTATTCAAGTGTGCCTAAAGGGTCATCTCTTTTCTTAAGAGTATTCAATATTGCTTCATGATCAACATTACTAAGTGTCCATAGTTGTTTTGTCTTTGGTTTGGCATGATGCTTCAACAACTTAACATTTGTTGCTATAACAAGGTGTGAATACATGAAAATGGTTTTGTGTTTCTCATAGTCTTCAAATACAAGTATGTCATTCTTTCTAATCATGTATGTTTGCAACCAATTTCTTGCAACCAAAACTAAACCTGTAGGATACACGAACCCATCATCATCTTCCATCAATTATGATATATTGTTCTTTACCTGCACACATCGAGCTAACCAATATTTTGATCTCTCTTCATTCCCTTTCGATGCAACAACTACAAAAATTGTTGACTAACCTACTTTACATTATTAGTTAGCTTCTTATTAACACGTGGAAGCCTCCCAAAAAAAACCCATGTACCATTTTGAAGATGATCATCTATTATTTCCCTTCTTGCAAGTGCTCTATCCAAAATTTTATGATTTATGTCAAAATCAATACAAATTTGTCTCATAAATCGAGCCTTTTTCAATTGATGGCTTACTAGGGCGGTTGTAATGACTCTTTGAGCAGCTCTCTTATCTTTTTCCTTGTTATTTTTTCCAATGGACTTGAGTGCATTAAAAATATTTTTGGCAATAATAGAATTTTTTTCGGTCTTCTTGTTCACACAAATCTTCAATTTGGCTAGCAAAGGTCTCATATTTTGCATCTTTAGCAATTGTACAAAAATTTGGCATTGCTCAGTCAATGTCTTATCGCTAAAATATTGGTTGAATAGTCTTCTAGCCCACAACCAAAGAGTTTGTGTTGACCTCTTGCCTTCAAAATTGTTTATAATGTTATCATCAATTTCAAGTAACAATTTAGGGGTTCTTAAAGGTATTTAATTTGAAATATGTCTTTCTTCCACAAAAGTTTCTTCATTTCTCATGTAATCTAGTGAAACATAATTCACACTTTCTTCAATATTATGTTCAACATCTTCATTTCCAACATTTTCACCTTGAACATTTTCAATATCAATTTGAATAATTTCATTCCCAATTTCAATATCATGTTCAACATCTTGAATTCCAACATTCTCACCTTGAACATTTTCATTATCAATTCAATATTTTCATTCCCACTTTGAATATCATGTTCAACATCTTCAATTCCAACATTTTCACCTTGAACGTTTTTAATATCAATTTGAACATTTTCATTCCCAATTTCAATATCATGTTCAACATTTTCACCTTGAACATATTCAATTTCCTCTTCACTTGAAAGACCATAGGGCTCACGTTCACCAATATTTATGACATGCTCCCAGGATTCTAGGCGAAAATATTAATCGGTCCATTGGAAACACGTAGTCTATTATGGCAAATTTATTTCCTAAACATGCCTCGTAAAAAGAACTGTTGGCGAATGGACATGCATTGGACCGATAGTTCATATAATTCAGGCAATTTGGACACCCTGTTGGGTAAGGTAAATTCGCCAATTTTAACTTGCTCGATTCCTAGAATTTTCTAATTGGCGAAGATTCGCCACTAAAGTTTTCCCTGGAGACCTCTAGATTGTTGTGTCTAGAACTATGCCACAAAGTATGAAGTAAGAATATTGGGACCTGATAGATAGAAAAGCTATAGGATTGATAATACTTTTCCTGACCAATTCTGTACTCCTAAACATTCATGAGGAGAAGACTGCAACTTCATTATGGAAGAAACTTGGTGATATTTATTAGGGAAAGTCTCTGGTGAATAATTTTTTCCTAAGGAATAATTTATACTCCTTGAAGATAGAAGACGGTGCATTTTTAGTAGACCATCTGAATTCATTTAATATGATTGTTGCTCAGTTCGCGTTTGTGGGTATGAAGATGGAGGAGAAGGATCGTTTCAATTGAAAAAGTGAGAATGAGCCAATGGAAAATTTAAAAGAATGCTATGGTTTTTGCAAGTGAGGGTTTAAAAGGGTTTTAACACTAAGATTGAACCCCTATAAACAAACAAACAAACAAAACCCTAAGCTTAGGAGGACCAAAAAATTTGAATGTAAACTTGGAACCAAGAAATTTTTGTAAAGCCCTACCAAATTGTACATGATTATTTTCATTCATTCTCACTTTTGGAGAGGAGTTTTATCCCACTAGGTTTCCCTCTTTTTCTCCTTTTATGATACATCATATATAAATTGATATTTAACATGGCTTTGTAGTTGTGACTCATCCTTGCAACCTTGCATCATTTTTATTGGTCATTTCCTCCCTAAGTTGCAAGTTTAAGAGGGGTTGTTGGTCTGAATATGGTATTTTACCTAACCATTCATCTAGTAGATTCTATTTATGTTTTAAGTTTACTAATGTCATAGGAATATTTCTAGAAGTCATAGTTTTTATTTAGATCTTATCTTTTTTTATGGAATTTAAATATTGATTCCTACATCATTTAATGTTTGCTAAGTTAGTTGTCTCGTGTTATAGGATTAAGAAACATGCCATCATCTTTTGTAATACTAATTTCAACTTATTTTTTTAATTAAGACTCTTATACATTTATATCGAAGTATATCAAAAAATAGATTGTCTTTCCATACTCTCTTGGTGATTCTAGGGTGTGACCTAATTTTAAATGCCTACAAAATATTCCTTTACAATTATATTTTCTATTTTGGGATTCATTGACTAAGCCCATGTCGATTCATTTATGTATTTATTATTCTCAAAAGATGATCTCAAAAGTGGGCATTTTGAGACACCATGGTTCTGGTTTTCCATTAATTTGGTAAAACCATTTATGTGTTTTTCCTCTCCTTGCCCATATATTGGAGGTATGAGATAATGTTTCGATGCCATTGCTTAAAGGTACACGAGTGATAATTAAATGTTGTTAGAGTGCAAAGTGTATCGTCCTAATATTGTATGACATGCTCCCAGATTCTAGGCGAACAACAAAAGATATATCTAGCTCTAGACTCTAAATGGATCAACTATAAATATAGGAGGAATAAATTCATGAAGAGGATGTGAAAATGTATTATCCTTGCATCAAGTTCTTGTAGTCATTCCATATCAATCCCCTCCATTTGTTACACTTTTTGTACCACCAGTGTATTGTATTCCCATATGAGGATGTGGCTTGTCAATCATTCACATATTCCTTCAGTGAAGAAGAGCTCTACTGGTTTATCCATTTTTTTGGCCTCATCAATCAATTCTTGGGATCTTATGAAGGGTAATTTCTTAGATATATTCAAAATCAATCATAGTTTTTTTACTCTTACAACTCATAAGAGACTATATTGGAATAGTGTATCTTGCAACAATTAAGAGACTTAGAGAATGAACAAGCTTCTCTAGTGGAATTTACCTACCTACCTGAATGTGGTTGTGTATTTGATTTTTTCTACCATGCATATAATAAAAAATATGCATGTTTCCATGGTTGCAATATTCTCAAATGATATTTTTTATAAAAATATATTCACTATTGGAATGGTGAAACATTGTCAATTTGACCAAAATTGAGATAGAGTAGTATAGAGGGACCACATATCCTTTTATAGGTCTATAAAAACATTCCTAGGTGTTATGAACTCTAAGAAAGTTTGTATGTCATAATTTGAGAAAACAAATTATCGTACGGATCTTAAGAGACTATGGTAGAATAGTGTAGTTTGCAAGGACCGAGTGACCCAAGGAATGAAAAAAATACATTGTGATATCATTCATCTACCTACCCTAACATTTTGGTATATTTGGTTTGGATCCATCACACACACAACAAAAAATATGTGTGTTTCCATGACTGTACTACTCTCAAATGATATTTTTTGCAAGAATGCATTGACTATTGGAATGGTCAAATGGTGTCAAGTTGACCAGAAATAATATAGATTACTAAAGAGGGACCCCATATCCACCTATAGGTCTAAATAAAACATTTTCAAGTACCACGAGCTTCGAGAAATACTCTATCATAGTGGCAATTTTTTGCACTGAGGTCTCTTAAGATATTGCATTAGAATAAAATTACCTACAATGATTGAGTGACCTAGAGAAAAAATAAAGGCCTTAAATAACATTCAACAACCCACTTGGATATTTTTTTATAGTCTATTTGACCCCACCATATTTTTTTATAACATTCATAGTTTGCCCCACAATGTTAGAGGGATTTTACTCTCTCCTCTTGCATGAGATATCTGATCTCACCTTTAACCCATGACTTATTCATTAAACTGTATAAGTTATCACTTAGTTAATTATAACATAATGATAACAAATTTTGATAATAACTTGCCATCAAGTGTTGGGTCCATATCAAACATTCACTATATTCACAAGGAGTCATTCATACCATAATCTCAAAGATCTTCCACAACGAATGTCATGAGCATACCTCCATATACACAAGTTGACTAGCTCATAAACAAATCACAAGTACAATGGTCATTAGCTCATATGTACACCACAAGTACAACAATGATTATCTCATATAATATGACATTTACATTAGTGGTTGGGTCCCACATATATCCTAAATACTCAGTGACAAGCTCCAACATACATCACCTATACACAGTGACAAGCTCCACCATATTACATCATAAATACACAATAACAAGCTCCAACATACATCACAAATATATAGAGATGAGCTCCAACATGCATAGTGGCAAGCTCAAACATATATCACATTCATACTGGTTGACTAACACATGCATAATGCATCCCAAATAGAAATGGATATCAGTGCATTATGCACTACACCATGGGTCCCATCCTTTCTTATGATGTTCTACACCATTGAAAAAGTGGGAAGAGTTTTTTATGCATCCCATTCTACACTGCAAGTCCATCCTGAACCCCACAAGCTAAGTATACAGCTTAACAACTGGGAAGTGGATTCAATGCATCCTATACTACATCATAGGTTCATCCATCATCTGAAGGCTTTCTTCAAGTAGTAAACCTACCATAACCTAGTGGATTATGACTTCAATTACCTATAGGAAACTGGAAACAATTTTTTCCACCCAATAAGTAGCTCCTAATATATACCACCTTGTAAGCTTAGTGTTATTGTCAATTATCTTCTTCACAATCTCGGGTAACACTCTCAATACAATGGAACTAGCCCCATATTACCATTACTTGCATGGATGGGTCCCTACCTATGCAACCTCTACGACCGCATTATAACGAGGGTATGCCATGGCAACCTTCACCTTCTTGAAACAAATGAATGCCATTTAGTCCCTAGTAGTAACATAGACATAGGTAATTGGCAAGGTCTAATGGTTGTCTTTAATTGATCAAATATCTCAAATTTTCACACTTGGGTGGGTCATACATAACACGAATCACAGTCACAATAATAATCACAATCAAACAAAACATGACCTATAAAGACCTCTAGATATGTAGTCAATTTTCAAAACACATAAAAGTTACATGAAACTAACACAAGTTGGACTTTACCCAACACATACATATATATATTTAAAAATGTCAATTATAAAGTTGGTAAATCCCTTACGTCATTCATTTACCATTCAAAAGCACATCATGTATTAAATACAAGTTATTAGATTTATTTAACTCATTCATACCCATTTGATACCCATTTTAGCCTCACATAAAAGCCTACTAAAGACAGAAGGTCAAACCAATAAGGAACAACCCCTACCCTTGGAGTTATCCCCCTAAACCCTCCCCCTTTGGACTTGAGGTCATACAGACATCCTTCACCTAAGGACCACCTACGTATCCATTTCCAAACAGATCAAAGTCACAAGTATTTCTCTTGTAAAGTCTCTGAAGGGATGCATACACACAAGTGACCACGATATTTTTATTCATTTGTGAAAAATATCAAATTAAAACTTACAGTAATTATTATTCCCCACTCAATGTAAGCATCACACAATTCCCCTTACAATCACCTATCAAGTATATCATGCCATCTTTGGTACCTTGTATTTTATAACATAGGTTTCCATTCAGGCTTAGAACGTGATAGCATGTATACAATGTGAATTTATTTATGTTATATATCACATATATATTGATTAGTTCTTGATATCTTGAACTAGTTATTATATCATACCAATAAGAAATTCCTTAAATATTCATTTATGAGAATAACCCAATAGGATAAATATTATAATTAGGATAAATTTTCTAATGATAAGAACATAAATACTCAACATATAATCACCATGTGGTAATCCTCTGAAGCCTCAATATGGCTTCAACATTATTATACCAATATCCTTTATTATCTATTGAAATTCATTGCTTTTAAAAGTTTTAATTCACAAAAATGAAAAATTCACCCTGGCCACTTATAATTAATTATATAAAATTATTAGTAAACAATAAAGTATCAAGCTATGTTATACCTTATGATTACAATTGTATTTATCTCTTAACCTCTACAAAACCATTGAAATGCATGATAGTTTCTTGATCTATTCAATCATGCAATGTTCAATATGATGCAAGTATGATTTTAGTTTCATTAATGAAGTCATTATCACCTACTTTATTAAGTGATTGTATGCCTAATCTTCTATTAGGTGTATTTTTTTCTTGGATCCTAATATAAAGGGTCCTTTTCACTAGATAATTAACCTAGACTTTCTTACCATCTTGTTTCACTTTGAGTCTACTATAACTTTATTCAAATAACTAACCCTTGATAATAGTAAGTTCTTAGTTGAAAAATTGTTTGTAAAATATCCTATAAGTTCATCTCCATGAATAGAGGTTAGGTTGATTACTTAGTGTGAAATTCTCTTTGTTTGCACAAGTCATACTTATCATTAGACCAAGACATGGTTTTATAGTGGATATATAAATATTAAGTTACATTATTGTAATAATAATCACCATATCCAAAAGCTATGTTCTCATGCAAAGCCATGTAAGGTTTTATTTAGGCTTTAACTCTCAAGAATGAACAACACCCCTTACGCACAACATTATAGGATTGGGATCCCTTACTACTCTAATTAAGCATACCTCTATGCACTAGAAGGTATCATTTATAACATGGCACCCTTTAATCACAACTCAACCACCAAGGATGTAGTAAAGATGAAGGCAAGGTCATCAAGTTCATATTAGTCTAATGATCTTGATATGGTGTATAAACTTACCATTTTTACCGCATAGTTTGTCAATATTCACAACTTTAAAGTTAAAAACATGATTTAGAGTTATTCAATGATGCATGATCATTCAACCACTTTCTTCATTTATACATTAATAATAGAGAACCTAAAATAAACATGAGCAATAACCTCGAATCCCAACGATAGTGTGCTATGTATATAATACTATATTAGTCTCCAACATATCTTTAAATCAACATTGACATATTAATATCTCATTATTTTATGATGACTATGTCTCTACTTAGAAGTCATCTTAACTAATCTTACTCATATAACCTATGCCTAATTTCATACAAATAACTACTAACATTTCTAGAATTGACTCTATCTAATTGGAAGATAGGGTTCTATGTTTCTTATACCACCACTATCATACTACATCTAATGAGATTCTCTACCTAGCTCTTTAGTTTCTCTTTCTTGAGGTGTTGTGTTAACTAGCATTCGAAGCATCCCTAGAAGAAATCATCTCTAGTATACATCTCAAACTTATAGGAACATTGACCTTTCATTCGATTATATTGAGATAAGAATAAATGTTTAGCTTCATTTCAAGGAATCACAAAGTCTAGAAAACCCTTTCTTCATAGTTTTTTTTGTACAAAATTCTTAGAATCCAAGGTCAATTTGGAATAATGGAACCCACATGTATTTAAACTTTTGGTTTCACGTACCCCATAACAACAACATGGCTTTAACATCTTACCTGGTGACACCAAAGCTTGGTGCTATGAACCCAAATTTTGAGTCTTCCTCAATGAACCTATTATCAATAGATCCCTGCTCCTAGTAGTCGCGCTTGAAATGACCTTCATTAATATATAGTTTCCTACCTCTTCTCCCATGGAATCAAAAAGAGCGAGCATCTCTCTTTAAAAAACTCTTAATAGAAACATTGGTTCCTCCATTGATGAAAATGTTTGATCAACTCTTTCCCTCTACCTATGTCATCAAAAATCCCTCTATCTTTTATACTTTATTGGATAGATGATACATACCTTGTTCCAAACTCTCATGGAAGGATAAGCAGGGCCGATGTGGGTAGTGGTTGTTTGGTTTTTCTTTTGACCCGCCAATTACTTTTTCTTGAAAGTTCCTAAAGCCTTTTCAACAAATTGATTGGGTGCATATATTGTGGTCATGGTATTCCATGTGAATGTGTTTCTTTGAGGGACTTTGTTCCCCCCTCTGCTAGATTCCCATGCCTCCATACCTCCACACTATTTCTTTCCCACATCCCTCGCTTCTGCTCTCCTCTCCACATGCCTACACTTCTTATCCAAAATAACGCATGTCCAAAATGAAGGGGTTGCGAGGGTTTTAAGACTTCCACAAACCTATTTTTCCACATGACCTACACAATTTCCACCGTCCATGGACAAGGGTGCCCTGCTTGTTAATGGCATGAACACTCGTTTCAATTAATCCATGCCATGCTCTCTTAATTCAGGTTGCCTCCTTTAGGTACTAGGTCGTTTATTGATATGACTGGCCAAATTTCTTAAACGATTGTCTCCCCAGCCATCCATGTCCTTTCAATTCTTCATTATTTTATTTTAAATTTCTTTTCCAACTGTATCGTCAAACATGAAGGTCGTTGGCGATGGGATGTGACAATAATACTTAAGTTCTTTAAAGAAAAAATCTAAATTTATCTAAGTTTATTTCATTCTATTATTTAACATATTAATTATTATTCCAACCACATGCAACACACCCATATACAAACACATACTCTCTAACATATTAACATAAATATAATTTTCTATTAATATAATATTTGAACCACTTTTAGATGCAAGTTTTAGATGCAAGTGTTGGTTAGTTCTGCGAAGAGAACTATTACAAAGCTTCAAACAATAAACAGTGATTAATGTATGTTGTCGATGGTCAATTAGAATGCAGTTTTTTTAAACGATTTATGCAATGGTTGGTTGTTCGCTCAGTGACTATGCACCTTTTTAAAGTTCAACTATTCAATATGTTTTTGTTGGTGCTCTCTGATTGATGCTCTGCAAATTGTCAGAGGCTCTGCGGGCATTTCTAGGTAGTATACCACATAAATATTCAGATTGTTGCAGATTGTCAGAGGTGAACGTTAGGAGGGACAGAATGAGGCACCTATGTGAATTCCACGTAATGTTGCTTTAGAGGCGGAGGTGGTCGGGGGACTCGGAAGCTCGAGACTTGGCATAAATGTCGCTGCTCTGAGATAATGGCAAACAAGACAGACCATTGAACTCAAAAAGACAGGCCCATAATGACCGAGGATACATACAGTGAATTGATTCATTGAACAAGCTTTAGAAACTTTCAATATGAGTGCAGTTTGCTAGAATTAATGGTTCTCAGAACCTCTTTGAGTGCCAAAGTAGTTCTCTGCACATCTTTGGCATCCTAGAATGTTCCCAACACCCTTCAGAAGGTTGGCTAGATTTTCAAAGTTTCAATATATTCAACGTTATTTAAAGAAGGGTGCCTTTCCATATGGACATGACTATTCAAAACAAGAAGACACCTGTCTTTTATTTTTTTTAAGTGCCAACTAATCATGGCATGACATCCTTAAGTTATTTTCATAGTACTCCTCCTTAGTGCCTTTTTTGAGCCATATTACTCCTTCTATGGGGAAGGTTGTTTGTATTGAGCAAGATAGGTTTTTCCAGGCTCAACCCCAAAAATGGATTTGTGTTGAAGTTGATATTTCTCAAGATTTGAAAGAATCCATTGACATTAAAATTGGTAATTTCCAGCATACCTAGAAGGTTACCTATTTTTATCTTCTGAACACGTGTTATAGATGTTAGTCTGCAGACCACAAGATCAAGGGCCTCCCTTTGGTAGTGCGTCATACTCCTTCTCTATCATGGGAATCTGATAAGTCTCATCAGGTAGATACTTCTACTACCAAACTTGATGAAAAATGGACCACGGATACGAATAGTAAGAACAAGCCCAATGGCTTTGGGTCATTTTCCAAAGGCCCTGAGCCAACTAAAGCTATTTCAAACCCTTCAACGAAGAGGAAAGAAGAAGCAAGGTCTAAAAATGCTTTGGCGCGGCCCAAGCCAAAGGCTACACCTCAGCTTGATGTCATTATAATAGCATAATCAAAATTTTCTTCTCTTGTATCAAGAGCTCAACGGTGATCTTGTAGTCCTTCACCATCATTAGAAGGAGAATATGTGCAGGAGAAATGAATATTTTCTTCCCCATCCATTCAAATAAGGTCAATCTCACCTGAATTTTTGCAGAATCGCTTCTCCACTCTGAATGAGGATTAGGACTCTGACGATATGGAGGAGTTTCATTCATGAATTTCCTCTCATGGAATGTTCGAGATCTGAAAGACCTCTCTAGCAAAGTATTTTGTTTGGGATACTTTGCAGAAATATGTTGGTATTGAAGTGCTTTGTCTCCAAGAAGTTAAAATTTCTTATTTTTTGCTTTCTTCAGCATGTCATTCTATTTGGCCAGCCAACTAGATGTATTTTACTACTCATGATGTTGGACGTGGCAGAGTTGTCACTCTTTTGTCTCCATGATGGCACTCTTTTTTTTTATCATGGGTTTGACCCCACACATTACCTCATCTGGATTCTTCTCAATATTGTTAATTATTCTTTTGGGATTATTAATGTTTATGCCTCTAATGATGCTATAGAACGCTCCTTGTTTTGGTGTTGGATTGTGGATTCCTTGCTAGTTGCTACTTGGTTATTATGTGGGG
Source organism: Sequoiadendron giganteum (assembly GCA_007115665.2). Lineage (NCBI taxonomy): Eukaryota > Viridiplantae > Streptophyta > Pinopsida > Cupressales > Cupressaceae > Sequoiadendron > Sequoiadendron giganteum. The sequence continues at coordinate 637,469,701 of CM021101.1, forward strand.
ATTTCAATATGGTTGAGATGGCATATGATAAGGATGGAACTCTACCATTTAGATGGGAAGCTAGCAAACAAGGGGCGTGGTTTTACCTACACAATAAATTGGGGCTTTTTTATTCCAATATTGGTCACCACCATTCTCATTCCCTATGGAACACTTGGTGTAATTACAGGGTTGGCTCTGTCAGATCATTTCTCCATTTCTTTTCACATTGAGTGGGAGACAAGACAACCTCAAGCTTGCAGAACAAAATTATTTTTTAACACATTTATGCTTTTTCATCAGCCCATATTAGCCCACATTCACAGAATCTAGAATTTGGAGTGTAGGCCAACTCATAATAATCGTTGGATTAATTGATGGAATGATGCTATTACTCACATGGCTAGGTTTCTCTACATTTATGGGTGTTAGTTGTCCATTTTTCGTTGGTGGTCTTATGAGGCTACGACTATTGACTTGCGCTCAGCTACAAAGGCTCTTACAGCCAACCCTTTCTCGCCATCATTGCAAGTCAAGCTAGTGGAGTTAACACACAAAAAGAAAGTTGTAAATAATTATGTTGCTTGAGGGCTACAAATTAAAGCTATATTAATTTGGTTAAAATTTGGCGACCATGCCTCTAAGGAATTTTTCCTAGACGTACATGCCAGACACTCTTCTCTAGGCATAGAAAAACATCAAAGATGGAATCCAGGTGATTTTTGAGCTACCTAATATTCTCCAAGCCTTTTTCAGGCATTATGAGAAAGTTTTCACTGCCCAAGATTACTCTCCAGAGCGCCAATAAGCCCTTCAGAATTGCCTCGCGGTTGTGCCAAATAGGGTTTCATCAGCCCAAAAATCATTTTATGAGCAGTTGCTCATTGTTGAAGACTTAAAGGAAGCCACTTTAACCATGGAAGATGACAAGGCTTCGAGTGTTGATGGCTTCCCTTGTGTGTTTTACAAGGCTCTTTGGGATTGTGTTGGCCACGATGTACATAAATTTTATCTTGAGGCTTTTCATTTGAAAACTCTGGGCAATATAATCAATAAGGGAAACATTAAATTCATACCTAAACCTGGAGATCCCGAGGATATCTGCAACTAGCAGCCCATCACACTCCTCAATGTCTCTTAAAAAATCATTGCTAAGGCTCTAGCTTTGAAGATTCACCATATTTTTCCTCAGATTGTGTGCCTAGAGAAAAATGGATTTATTAAATCCATATTTATTCTTAACAACATTATTGTCATGTGGGAAGGAATGCAGTGGGCCAGACGTTTGGGCCAAAGATAATTTTTTTTGAAAATTGATTTTGCTAAAGCCTATGACCGCATTTAGTGGCCTTTCATTTTGGCCATGTTTAATGCCTTGGGGTTTGGCCCCAACTTTACTCAGGCCATCCAAATGTTATTCTTAGATGCCTATGCTTGTATTACCATTAATGGTTGCCAATCTTCACCTTTTGGCCTCTTTCATTCTATTAGGCAAGGATGTTTGCTTGATCCTTCTCCTTATGTGCTTGTTGCCAAAGGTTTTGGTTATCTCTTGGACAATGTGTTTTCTCAACAGTGGGTTAGAAGAATTTCTCTACCTGACTCCTAGGCTCAACTTGTGAACGGCCTTTTTGTTGATGACTCCTTCCTCACCCTTCTAGAAGAAGAAAACAATATCAAGGTGACCCTTGATTGTCTCAACACTTTTTGTCTTGCATCTAGATTTGCTATCCTGTGGCATAAAACTCTATGCTACTAGAAATCTATTTTGTACACTCCTCACTAGTCCTAGCAGTATGGTTGAAAATGGATTGAGGCAGGAGAAATCTTTCAATTTCTAGGCATTCCCTTCGCCTTCTAGGCTTCTCTAGCTGAGTTGTGGTAAGCTATTCTCTCCAAGATTGAGAAAAAGATGGCCTATTAGATAACCAAGCCTCTCTCTCTAGCAAGAAAATTCCAAGTGTGCTTGAAGATTTTGGCAGATACTCATATTTATTACTCCTCTTGTTGGTCCCCTTCAAAATTTGCCTATGGTAGGCTTGCAAATTTTATTTGAGACTTTTTGAGGGCCTCTACGGAGTCCCGTAGAGGGTTTCACCATGTTTCTTGGGAGTTTTGTTGCCTTCCTGGAGACTTTGGAGGGATTTTTCTACTCTCCACTCAGCGACAAGCGACTTCCTTGTGTGTGAAATGGATAATTAGAGCCCTTACTAGAGATGAAGACTAGAAAATTCTCCTCAAGCATTGGATTCAATCTGGATTTCCTATTCATAAAAATTCTTGGAAGGGGATTGGATTTCAAACCCTTTTGGTATGAAGGAACCAGTCCAAATCATGGGTATTTTCATGGCCAAGAGTATTTGGAAAGCTTGGGAGGCAATTAAGCCTTGGCTCTATTGGGCCGGATCTGGTTTCTGTGATGGGATTTTGCTCAATCAACAAAATGTTTGGTGGTCGCCTCTCTTTGCTAGTAATGGTCAACCTTTGTCCAAGTCGCCTTGGCTAAAGTTGCTAAGATTCCACAAGAAAGGCATTCAAACCCTGCAACATGTGTTTCATAGACCCACAATGCGCATTATGTCGTGGGAAGATTTTTTTGTGCTATACACACTTCAAAACCAAGACTGTGATACTTATTCAATATTCTAGTGAATTTTATTCTTGCAGATTGTTTTTATAAGGTGGGAATTCATGGGTCCAATCCCTGGTGGAAGGACTAGAAGTTGTACCCAGACACCCCTTTTAGGAATTAAAAGCCTAGGCTTGGCTATATGTGGCTATCACCACATTTTCTAATAATTGATAGTCTTAACCAAAGATGTCTTCTCCAATCCTTCACTCATGTCTGAAAAAAAATATTCTCTTCCATTTGGGCTGCAAGTGTTGAGTCGAAACTTGCCCACTTTTCTTAGTGTATTCTTTTTCAAGGCTTTCTTGTGAGGTCTCGACTTGTTCACTTGGGGGTTCAGGACCCTCGATGTCCTTTTTGTGGGCAAGATGGGTATTTTAAGAATCTCTTCTATTTTTGCACCAAAGCTCAGTAGTATTGGACTTGGATTCATGACTTATTTCATCCTTTCAGGCCCAAAGCCTTCCCCTGGCACATAGTTAGATGTTGGGTGATTTTCCTAGGCTTCCGACTAAATATACCCAGCTTTGGCACACTTTTAGGGTGGAAATCCTCTTGAATATATGGAAAGATAGAAATGCCTGTATATTTTCTCACACTCAAATGGATAAACATGTTTCTTTGTATTCTAAAGTTATTATTTTCTCTAATGTTTTTATGTAGATTCAAGTGCAAGCCAACAAAGTTGCGCTTGAGGTGGCTCACCTTAGGTGCTTCTAGATCATTGGGGTAATGCCCCATGTACTATGGATTGGGTGCCTGCCTCGACCTCCTCCTCTCATGGTCGATCATCCTCTTAGGGCCAACAACGGAGTGGCTCTGCTTGCCCCCACTCTCAACCTCCTCCTTGGTGTGGTTCCTACCCTCCTCGGTAGTCTCATTATCCCCCTCCATGGGTTGGCTAGGGGTGGCCCTTTGGAGGAGCTATAGGGAGAAATCATGGCAGTTCTAGGTTGCCCTCTGATACTACTCTTGGTAGTAGCTCTGGTTGGCCTAGTAGCAGCTCTAGTTGGCTAGATTCTAGTAAAAGTTTCCAATGTCTAGCACTTGCAATCTCGCCCCAACACGAGGAAGATAAAGAGAAAGAAGAAGATGATGATGATGGCTAGGGTCCTCCTCCTGATGCCATTGTTGACCCTGCTAATGTATATGGAAGAAAGATGGATGATAGAGACCCTCTTGGCTCTGTTGGAACTACTTTGGTTTCTTGATGGCTATTTCATGCGTTCTGTTATGTGTATGGATTTCTAGGCTAGGCCCAAGTGACTCTTGTTTTTTGGTATGCCTTTTTACCACCCACCTTTTTTTTTTGTGGATATGTAACTTTATCTTTCTTTTTTAATATAGATAGTTGTCTATTCATCCAAAAAAAAATCCACATTTATTACTCATTATTAATTTAGTGTTTTTATTTTTTGTGGAAACTATCAAATATTCACAACCATAGAGGGGAAACTTTTTTTTGTTTTAAATTGGCAAAAAAAAAAGGAGTCATTTTAATGGGGGTTTTCTTTTTCAATTTTTGCCATTTTCTTGGGGTTTGAAAGACATACTTAATTTATGTCTTCATTATCTGTCTCATAACATAAACTTGTAAGAGCTCAAAACAACAAGTAAATTTATAAATACACTCATATAAAGTGCCACAAAACTGAATATATGTTCGTTAGGGACAAAATTTTATAGTTACACTGAATTATAAAGTGTAATGGGGATTGTATAGAGCCTAGATTTGGCATCACAACTATGGATCCTCTTGATTCTCACCACATGGTGTGTGTTTCCTTCATTTTCCATCACAACAATAGATCCTTGTGATTATTTTCTCATGCATGTGTGCCTTGATGCACACTCCTTTTCAATTTCTTATACTTCTTTTGGACCTAATTATGGGTCTAAATTCCTTGCACACTTTTGTGTCTAATTTTAGTTGGTATTATTATATCTCTTAGCATTAAGGCGGGATTATGATTGTGCTATGCTAATACTTCTTTCAATGGAGCAACAGATGAACCTTCTACTTTGAGGGGGCACATGACCTTCTATCTTGATCTCTCGTATGAGGGATTATTTCACTGGATCATATTTTGTGAGATTCTAGTACTTCTAATCACAATACTATTTTTATTTTCAAATTCTTGGAGTTTGATTTCCTTTGTATATTCATGGTTGAGTAGTGTTAATATATTCACTCATACAGTGTTTTGTATCTCTTATCTTGATATACATTTCTTGGAGGTTCATTTGATTCTAGCAAACACCAGTTCATTTTTGCAAAGTTAGGCTATCATTAGGTCCCATTACTTTAGAATATAAAATGTCAATAAGTTGATTGGGCAGTGTCCAAGGCAGCTTGCAAAAGAAGATGATTTGGATATAACTCATTTTATATTTTCTGATTTTCTTGAAACTACTGAAATTAATTTTAATCTAAAGCCATTTAACTTCTTAGCTAGAAAAAAAATTATTCTAAGAAAATTGAAAATACTAAACTAAAAATCATAAGATAACTAATTTAGAAAGCATGGAAATAAGCAAACTGAATAATTGATAAACTATGAAAGTGGAAATATAAGTAAACAGACCATAAAAAAATTTCTTAAATAGTAAAATATTCTAACAGCTACAACGAATAACTCATACTAATAAAAAACAAAAGTGCTCCAAAACTTCAGACTCAACAACTGACAATTTTTAGTGAGTCTTTACTGAACATTTATCTATGTAACAAATAAAACAACATAACAGTAAGTACTTATCTATTTAAACTAACTTCCCTCGAGTGACCAGCTTGCGGGTTAACACTTCATTCTCAAATCACATAAACTACAGGTTCTGGAGTCCTTCCATTAAAAACAATTATCATCCATAGTTCAACAATTTAGCAATTGACATAAGATAGTTCTTTCATTCATCAGTATTCAGAGATCATCTAAACAACAAAATGTTACTATTCATTCTTATTCATCCTTTTTGAAATTACATTCTTATAGAAAAACTTATAACTAAATCCTAGATTCTAGATGGCATGGATAGCCATTGAAAAATTATTTAACAACTTTAACTAACTTCCATGTCTTTAAAACTCATACACATAAAGAAGGCTCAAGACGATCCATGAAGTTTTTGGTAACAAAAATTAAATAAATAGTAATTAAATCTTTGATTCATCGACTTGATATTCAGGAGTAGGTTTGTAGCATCTAGCTTCAACCATATTTAAGGCACGTGTTGGATCAACATTTTGTAACATCTGCTAGATGACCAATTATTCCCTACCAAAACACTCAAGTCAACCCATTAAACCTGTATTGGCAAATTTCCTCAATTGATCATAAGAAATAAATTTTGCATAATTTTCCTTAAAGATAATTATTCCTCCTAAAGTTAAATAAACTGGCATAGACTTAGGATTGAGCTTGTAAAAATAAGCTTTTCTAATTTCATTATGATGAGGTTATTTTTACCTCATCATTTCCTTCCCCTCTTAGTTCCTGGCAAGTCCTCCTGCTCCATAATTATAACCCTAATTTTTATTCCATTCCTCATATTTGGAACTAAGTTCATATTCTTCTCTTGTTGTTGCATCAAAAGCTACAGGGTCATGGATTTTAACTAAAGCATTAGCCCTTCTGAAAGACCATATGATATTAAGAGGGGAAATGACCTCTCTTTTCTTGAGATAAGAAGGTAATGGAGTAAATCTTTCTTCACAAGCATGTGATGCCTTTGCAATCAATTTTTTCCCATGATCCATGAAATTATTGTAACAAAGCCTGAGACTGTTGTCATACCTTTATTTCATTTTATCATTAATCAGCAGAGATGAAATGGTGTATTTGAAACCTCCAGGGCTAGAATTTTGTAACCTTATTTGAAGACTCATGATCTTTTCTACCTATACAAATTCTTTTGTGTGCTCCTACCAATGAATCTGGTTTCTCATAGTAGATAACAGGGCTCTTAATTCTACTTCACCAACAAACAGATTGATAAAGAAATCAATGTGATTCTCTAATAATAGATCATCCAAAAAGAACTCACAAATCAAATCTTTATCCTCAAGAATTGATTCCACAAATATCTTAATAAATTTTTTGTCATTGGGTTCATAAGGCTGATCATTATAGATTCTGAATAATTTCCATCTTATCCACTATTTTTTCAATAACATGGAGTACAATTTGGATGGCCTTCTACAGGATAATAGACAATAAACTAGTTGACATGCATCTTGTTTTCCCCTATATGCCCTATGAAATTATTATTTTAGGAGTACCAGCTCCTTTCTAATCCTATAGTTCTCAGTTTTCACATTTCTTAAGAAATAACATTTTTCCATCCATCTCATGAGTAATGGAGGAATGCAAACCTAGAACCAATAAGTTATAACCAGCTCAGTTTGAATTTCTTTTGATTCCATATTTGGTTTCACAATGCATTCCTCCAATTCTTGTTCCAGCTCTACAACTTTCTTTATGGAAGCATTTAATTCTTTAGTTCTTTTTTTGATGTCTTCTTCAAAAGTCGAGAACATAAGCACAAATTTTTTCTTTATCATTTCAATTTCTTTATTCTTTTCTATAATTTCATCATTATAAGTTTTATGTTCATGACTCAATTCTTGAATTTTCTCTTTTAACTTATAAATCAATGTGTCCTTTTTCCTGTAGTTGTAGATCTCTTTCATTTATTACAACAATATGCACTATCAACTCCTCTTTTTGTAATTCAATTTTTTTTTTAATTTTTGTACAATTGTTTCTTTAAATCATCAACTTCTATTATCAATTTCTCTATCTTCATAGCGGTATCCCTCATTTCAACTGTCTCAACAATTCTATCAACAATGGGGGGAAAATGACTTGGCATACTATCATCCCCCTCATGTTCTATTTCTTGAATTTCTTCAGTGATAACTTGCTTCACGTATGCAGAGTGGGAAGGAATTTCCTCAACCGAATATTCTCTTGCTAGAGGTATTTCCTCTTCATTGACAGGCTCAAAAATTTCAATAGGTTTTGATGGTCATTTGGGCTTCTTCTTTTTTGAACTTCCTTCCATATCCTGCATTAGGGTTTTAGTGAATTTAGAGGCTAGGTGCTTACTTCTCCTTAATGGAGGAAGACCTTGGAAGGTGACACATTTTTTACTTTTCCCTTTACTTTTTCTTTTGGGACTACTCATATCATAATAGATGAGCTCAACATGCTCTGGCAAATCAGGGGTTTTCAATTCATTATTCAAAGATTTTAGCACTTCCTCACCAGGGGTGGTGGGATTCAAAGCTTCCGAAGCTGGAGAGCCCTCAAGGGAAACTGCTTCGGAAGGTGAAGCAATTTGGTGAGATGTTTCCCCTGGTTCTATTGTCCTTTTGATTGAAGACTTCTCAATTTTTTCCAAAAACTTCTCAATTTACCCTTGGATTTCTTGCAAAAATGGTATTTGCAAATCAATTGAATTAATCCATGGTGTTTTAGTGGGCCTGGTCCTTATTTATATCTTTCCATTGAGGAATTTAGAGATTCACATAAAAATTAAGGCAAATTAACCCTAAGAGCAGGATTCTCCTTCCCATGATGCAAATGGATCAACATACGGAAAGCAGGTCCTACCGCAACAGTTAGTTGACCTTCACAAGTAAAATATTTTATGATCCAAGCTACAATAGTACCCCAAGATTCTAGTATGGAGGTACTCTGGAACCCTTTATTTTGTCCTCTGGTACTAATTACTACCATGGGGTGAGGATCTCCCTCTCTAACAAATAATTCAAACAATTTTTGGTATGTTATCTGAGAGGTTTCTTTTAACTTTATGCCTGAATTCTCTAACCCTGATAAATGAGAAATGATTTTATGACTCACTGTAAAACACTTTCCATGGAGTACCACTCACCATTTGAGTAGTTTTCAGCAAATGTGCTCACTAGATTTTCATTATAACCTTCAAACTTTTTGATTAAGCTCAACCACCCTACCTCTTCGAACAGACTAGAGATATTGCTTAACCCCAACAATTATTTTGCTGAATCTGGCTCTAACTTCTTTTTACCCCCGCCCCCCCATTCTCTTATTTTCCACTCTAATAAAGATTTCAACCATAACACAAAGCTTGCACACAACTTCTGAAAATATAGCCATTGAATTATTTATTTGTCTTTTGTACCTTACTATGCAATGAGTTCTAATCTGCATGGAGGCATGCGAAAATCTTGTTATACAAGTAGTTGATCGCCAAGTGGCACAAATTGCTAAAATGGGAGTGAAGTCCATTCCAATTAATTATTCTTTATTCGAAAATAACTACTTACTTAAAGCAAAAATTAGTACTTACTTGCATTTTGTGATTGTTTGAAGATCTCGTACCTTTATAGATTTGATAGGATGACATGAAGGTATTGGCGGAGGTGATGACAAATTTATTATTGCATGAATGTGAAATTTTATGAATGAGGGAGCCATCAATGAGGATTGTGGTACTTGATGGCTTTATTTATGATAAAAATAAATAAATAGGACATGTGTACAAGATATGATGATGGAAGTATTGCGAAATTTTGAAATTATGAAAAAGGTGGTAGAATGCGAATGAATAAGTTCTGGAGCACGTAATTGACATCGCGCTCAAAAATAGTGCAAAATTTTTGAAGCATGCTATAGGTATGAATTCACAATGGAGAAGGTGGATAAGTTCAAGAGAATCACTAAAAGATGCAACTAGGACGGAAATGAAATTAAGGTTCTAGAGCATTATTGAAAGATGCAGCCAAAAAAGGAGTGAAATGAAGGTTCTGGAGCATTGCTAAAAGATGCAGTTGGAGCAGCAACAAAATGAAGGTGGAGTGGCAAGAATTATGAATTGTGAACTTAGAGAGCTTTGAAATTTAGTGCAGGAACGTCTTTTTGACATGATGAGTTGTTGTACAAATTCTAGAGCATTGGGTATAAGGACCGTCAGGTTCTAGAGCATTTGGCATCAAGACCATAACGTTCTGGAGTGTCTTCGGAGGGTGCTCCGGAAGTTATTTTCCTTTTTAAGAAGTCTTGCAAAATGGAACAAAAATTAGCTATGAAAAATTAATGAAAGGAAAATATCTTTGTATCCATGTCTTTTTATTACACATTTTCGAAATATATATTTTTTATTTTTATTTATTTATTTATTTATATTTTATTTTAAAAAACATTTTAGCATTTTTACCAAATAGACTCTACCTTGGCAAAGTCAATACATTGGACCTCACCCTGAATTTCCATCGTTTTGGAGAATTCTTCCCTATTGACCGGCTTATGATAGACATGCAAGCAATGACCATTGACTAAGATGGTTCGTGTGTCACCATGAATTGGATTCAATCGAACTATTCCAGTCAAAAAGACCTCAGAATTCTCATAAGGTCCTGGCCAATGACTCTTGAGATTCCCTCTATGATATTTTTATCTTGAATCGAATAGCAAGGCCCAGTCTCCATTATGGAACTCCCTCTCCTTAATATGTTTTTTGTGCCACACTTTTTGTTGATGTTAAATTAGTTCAGTTTGATGGATAGCGTCTAAGTGAAGCTCATCCATTTCGCTTAATTGCAAAACTCATTCAACTTGGGCTCGTTTCAAATCCAGACCTAGTTCTATAGCTATTTGTAGAGTTTGTAGTTCAAACTCAAGGGGAAGAAGAGGTTTCTTTCTAAAAACAATCTCATAGGGGTTGAATCCAGTCGCGGATTTCCAAGTTGTGTTGTATGCCCAAATAGTTTCAGGGAGTTTCCTAGCCCAATATTTTCTTCCTAAAGAAACTATTTTTGTTAATATGTTTTCAAGCTCTCTATTAGTTACTTCCACCTGGTCATTTTCTTGAGGGTGGTAAGGGGACAACTTTCTATGGCTTACTTGAAAATGGTTGGTGAATTCCAAGAGCACTTTGGACATAAATTGGGGTCCCTAGTCAGTAACGATATTTCAAGGGGCTCCAAATCTAAGGAAGATTTTACTATAGAGGAAGTCTGCGACTTGCTCTTCCCTAGCTACTTGTAAGGCTTGAACTTCTACCTATTTTGTTAGGTAATCTGTGAAAACCAATATGTATTATTTCCCTTGAGAGGAAGGATCTATGGGTCAGATAAAGTCTAAACCTCATTTCTTGAATGGTTCAAGCACTACCTATGGTAGTAAAGGTATTTTTGAAGAAGCAGTTGGTCTTCCTACTCTCTGAAATTCATCACAATGATGAGCATAGTTATTAATATTCTTATGCATTGAGGGCTAATAGTATCTGCTGCCTAAAATTTATGGGAAGTTCTCTTCGCAGAGTAGTGCCCTCCTGAAGGATCATCATGACATGCCCTTAGAATACTGTACGCTTGATCGGCTCTAACACATCTTCTCAAGATCATATCAGGTCCACAACGAAATAAAATTTCGTTAATCCATTTGAATGGGGCACTTTCCCTGATAAGTCAGTTCCTTTGATTTGTTGTGAACCCCAGGGAGGAAACCAAATAGTTAGCAATGTTTGCGAACCATGGTGACTTTGCAAAAATAGAAAACAGATTCTCATCTGGAAACTCATCCTATATAGGCATAATATCACCTTTTTCTCGTTTGATTCACGACAGGAAATTTGCTACTAAGTTATATTTCCTTGGCTTGTCAAGGATTGTAGCACTAAACTCATGAAGCAGTAATAACCACCTCATAATCCGACCATTAACTACAGGTTTCTTCATTAGGTATTTTATAGCTAAATGATTTGTATAAACTGTAACCTTATATCATGTAATATAGTGGTAGAATATTTTAATGGCATGAACAATAGCCAGGATTTTTTTTTTTTGTTGAATAGTTTCTCTCTGCATATGTAAGATTCTTACTGATAAAATATATGGAATATTTACCCCCATTCTCATATTCTTGTCCCAGTATTGCACCAATAGAATTGTTAGAAGTATCTGCATAAATATGGAAGGGAATACTCTAATTTGGCCCTCGCAGTACTAGAGCAAAGACAAATTTTCCTTAATTGTTTGGAATAATAGTTGACACTTGGGTATCCATACAAACTCTACTTCTTTCTGTAAAAGAAACAACATAGGAGCCATAATTTTACTGAAGCCTTCTATGAACCTTTTGTAGTAGCCAGCATGTCCAAGAAAACTTCAAACATCTGTTTATTTTTGAGGGATAGTCAATTGTTGGATGACTTTAATTTTCTTGGGATCAAATTTTATTCCTTCAAAGGAAATATGATGACCCAAGACTATTCCTTGTTCTACCATTATTAAACATTTTTTCGTGGCTAAAGGATAGTCTATTTTCCTCACAAACTTTTAAAACTCAGTCTAGGTTTTGAAGAGCTTCATCATATGTTGACCCATAGACTATAAAGTCATCCATATATACCTCTACATAGTCATTAACGAGTGCAGCAAATATAACAAGAACGACTCTCTGAAAGTTTTTGGAGCATTAAAAATTACGAAGGGAAGAAGTATGTATGCAAATGTTCCCCAAGGGTAGGTAAACGTGGTCTTGTCTTGGTCTTATGGAGCAACCTGAATCTAGTTGTAACCACTAAATCCATCTAGAAAGGAGAAATATTTCCTTCCATCCAAGTTGTCCAGAACCTGATCAAAAAATGGTAGGGGAAAATAATCTCGATGAGTGGCTTTGTTGAGTTCTCTATAATCTACATAGATTCTCCATTTCCCATTTTTATTTGGCACAACCACCATAGGTGACACCCAATTACTATCAAAGATAGGATAAATAAATCTTGCATGGGGGAGTTTCTCAATCTCAATTTTGACCAGATCCTTTAATGCAGGATTGAGTCTCCTCTGAGGCTAGCGAACATGCCTTATAGTAGGATCAGTATATATGTGATGAGTACAAACACTTGGGTGAATTCCCCTCATGTCCTTATAATCCCAAGCAAAGACTTTAGACCTTTTTACCAACACATTGAACAATTTATCCTTCCATATTTTTGACAACAAACTATTGATTAAAGTTTTTCCTGGTAATAGCATAATCGATTTTGTTCCAGGATGGGCCAAAGTGACACTATAAATTGGTCGCAACAAGGTTTTAAGAGGAAAACTATGAGGTATAAGTCGGTGAAACCTTGTGATATCTTCGAAGAAATGACTTGTTCTAGGGATCATGTTAGCCAAGGGACAAGGCATTCCCATTGTAGCATATCTTTTCTCCATCCAGCATATGTCCATTGGTTGCCCAAAAATTCTTGAAGAATCCATCATTTCTTCCTCATTCTGGGTTATAGCGAGGTGTGCTACGTCATTTACTAATTCCTCCTTTAGTTCTTCTCTATGTTGTTTAATTACTACCATGACTAGCGAGGCCAAACTGTTCAAACCATTGGATTCCTCTGGTTCATCAATCCACACCTTTTTATGCTTAGTAGGCTTAGTAGGGGGATATAAGAACAAATTTTTACTGTCTTGACCATGCGAAATGGTAATTCCCCCTTCCCTGCAATCAATCTTAGCAGCAACCATGGCCAACCATGGTCTCCCAAGAATTATTGGATAACTATCTTTGGGTGTAAGTGACTGGATATTCCCATCCATCAACTTTGATGAGGATGTTTTTAATGAAACCCCTTTGGGATGGCTATAGACTTATTTTCCATTTGTAAGATTGTGGTTGTAGGACGTAAATCAATTAGACCTAACTTTTCCATTATGTCCACAGTCATCACATTAATAGCTGCTCCAAGATACACTAATGTGTTTGGTATTTCTACCTCATTAATTGTCACGGTTATAAGTGGACTCCCAGGATCATCGTATTTAGGAGCAATAGTCTTTCTAGACAAAAAATCAGCTAAATAGCCATCAATATGAACGGTATTTATCTTTTTTGGCTTCCTACCCGGCGTTTTAATACATAGTTGTTTGATTAAATGGTTTAACTCAGGAATTTCCTTTATTTCCTGTAATAGAGGAACCTCAATTTTCAGTTGCTTAATCTCCTGAATTAACACAGTTTCAGAAGCCATAGGTATTTTCAAAGTATCTTCCAGATTCATTGACTTTAAAAGTTTCGGATATGGTGCCATAATTTTCTCTTTTAGAACAGAATCTTCCCTATGTTGACTCAAGGACTAACCTTACTCCCCCTGAGATAAATCAATAGCTCCCGATGTTGAAAAAAGTTCTTTATCTTTGGTGGAAGTGTCCCGATTAGGCGACTTATCTTTTATTGGAATTTTAGGCTTAGGTTCCTCCACTATTTCTTCAATATTTGGGGATTGAAGATTTATACTAGAGCGCAATTGTACATTTTCGTAATGTATCGCAATAAGTTATGTAACATTTTCATGTTCAGTAGAGTAGATTGACGTATTCTGGCGATTATTCTTAAGGTTGGGAAGCGGTTGTGCTAGAAGCTAAGGTTGGTTTACCTGCTCATTCTGAGGAGGGTTTTGAGCTAGAGGTAACAAATTTTGTTGTTGATTCCTCCTAGGTCCAGTATAAAATTGATTTTGTCCTTGATTCCATAGGGGGGCAGCATGTTGTTGGTACCATTTTTGTTGTGGTTGTTTCAACCACTGTTGAGTTCCCCATGTTTGATTGGCCCATTCAGGGGATCCCCAATTAGGTTGCGTTGGAGGTGACTAATTCCAAGATGGATTCCATTGATTATGAATCTAGTTATTTTGTGGTCTCCATGCAGGATTGGAGTTATTTACATAAGAGAAGTTACCTCCTTGACATTGGTTTAATGTGTTTATCTCTTCTTCAACCTGAATAGTTTTCTTCTTTGTATTCTTAATATCAGACAGAAGCTCACACTGATTTGTAGGATGGTTTTTCTCATAGAGTTGACAAACATTGAATTTATCTAAAGGACACTCGTGCAATAGGTTTTTGTTTTGAAACCTGGGATAATAGATTGACAAGGTCTCTGGGTTGTGATTTTTAGCTTGTATGCCATCTAATGTAGTGTTTAATCAAACGAGAATGTTTATTTTCAGATTTGTTATTTCTTCGCGGACCTTAACTATCTCATTAGATCCTTTAAAAAGATTAGTTTTATGGATTCCTCCCCGAGTACGAGAAAAATTCTGACATAACTCACATATTCCCTCAAGGGTCAATTGAGATATGTCACCTTTTCCCATCAAATAAAGATTTCTTCTAGCATCATCATCAAGTCCTTTAAGAAAAATTAATTTGAGAATCTCAACGCTAATGGCCTCTTCTCCACATCTTTTAGAGAGGAAAATGAACCTATCGAGATAGTCCTCTAAAATCTTGTCCTCATTTTGTCTTGGTTTAAACAACACTTCCTTATGGTCACTCACCCTACAGTAACTCTGGTATTTTTGCAAGAAAACATTATCCATTTCCCCCCAAGATGTTATACTACTAGAACCCAATCCCATGAACCAACGCATTATTGAATCCTTCGAAGTAGAAGGAAATAGCTTCAACTTCT
Organism: Sequoiadendron giganteum; assembly: GCA_007115665.2. NCBI lineage: Eukaryota > Viridiplantae > Streptophyta > Pinopsida > Cupressales > Cupressaceae > Sequoiadendron > Sequoiadendron giganteum. The sequence continues at coordinate 637,484,770 of CM021101.1, forward strand.
AGTTATCATTTTTGTAGTCATAAGTTTGACACAAGAATTTAAATTCAAAGAGAAATTGGTTTGGGTCTTCTGAGGACAAGCCACGAAAGGTTGGAAGGAAAGTTGGGGAAATGTTCATCACAATATCATCATTTGCATCCAAGGTAATAGGATAGGTAAACATTCTAGGAGGTTGAGGTTCATTGTGGTTAGGTACATCCCTACAATCTCCCATGATGTTCAGAGGAGTTTGTTCCAAAAAGACAATTCCCTCTATTACTGGTTGTTTTGCCAGTTAATTTCCAGGCAAATAATGGAAAGCCTCTGGTGGAATAGGCTCAAATAATTCTTCAAAAGTATTTTCTTCTGAGCCTTGGGCCTCCCTGGGTATGATTGGTACATATTTTGGGGGGTTCTTTGGTATAAATAGTTTGTGAGAGCCTCTTTTCTTGACCATGCAGAAAAGGAAGCCAATAGAGGAATTTTTGGTATAAAAACTGGTATTCAAACCGTCTCCTAGTAACACTTAAGAATAAAGGCTATTTTATGTCCCTGAAAATGGTGCCAAAAAGTGATAGGTTGTTGTTAGGTCCCATTACTTTAGAATATAAAATTTCAATAAGTTGATCGGGCAGTGTCCAAGGCAGTTTCCAAAAGAAGATGATTTGGATAACTCATTTTAGATTTTATAATTTTCTTGAAACTACTAAAATTAATTTTAATCTAAAGCCTTTTAACTTCTTAGCTAGAAAAACAATTATTCTAAGAAAACTAGAAATACTAAGCTAAAAATCATAAGATAACTAACTTAGAAAGCATCACAACTAAACTAGAAAGCATGGAAATAAGCAAACTGAATAACTAATAAACTATGGAAGTGGAAAAATAAGTAAACAAACCATAAAAAAATTTCTTAAATAGTAAAATATTCTAACAACTACAACAAATAACTCATACTAATTAAAAAAAAAAGTGCTCTAGAACTTCAGACTCAGTAACTGATAGACTTTAGTGAGTTTCTACTGAACAGTTATCTATGTAATAGATAAAACAACATAGCAGTAATTACTCATCTATTTAAACTAACTTCCCTTGAGTGGCCAGCTCGTGGGTTATCACTTTGTTCTCAAATCACATAAACTATAGGCTCTGGAGTCCTTCCATTAAAAATAGTTATCATCCATAGTTCAACAATTTAGCAATTTACATACGATAGTTCTTTCATTCATCAGTATTCAGAGATCATGTAAACAACATAATGTTACTATTCAGTCTTATTCATCCTTTTTGAAATTACATTCTTATAGAAAAAATTATAACTAAATCTTATATTCCAGATGGCATGGATAGCCATTGAAAAACTCTATAACAAATTTAACTAACTTCCATGTCTTTAAAACTCATACACATAAAGAAGGCTCGAGACGAGCCATGAAGTTTTTGGTAACATAAATTAAATAAACAGTAATTAAATCTTCGATTCATCAGTCTGATATTCAGGAGAAGGTTTGCATCATCTATCTTCAACCATATTTAAGGAATGTGTTGGCTCAATGTTTTGTAATAGCTGCTAGATGACTGATTATTCGCTACAAAAACACTCAATACAACTCATTAAACTTGTATTGGAAAATTTCCTCAATTGATCATAAGAAATAAAGTTTGCATAATTTTCCTTAAAGATAAGCAATTATTCCTCCTAAATTTTAATAAATTGGCACAAACTTAGGATTGAGCTTGTAAAAATAAGCCTTTTTGATTTCATTATGATGAGGTTATTTTTACCTCATCACAGAGTTTACAACTTTAGCATGCTTTAGGATTTCTTCATCGTTATGTTCCTATCATCATGGGACATATTTTTAGGAGGTCTTAAATCCTCTTTCTCTTTTTTGGAGAGGAGTTTTGTTCCCACTATGTTTTCTCCCTTTTCTCCATTTATGAGAGATCATTATTGTACATAATTACCTTACCGGGACTTTTTTTCAAGACTCATCTTTTCAATGTTTAGCTTACTCCCTAACTATCGTTTAAGGGGGGGATGTTAGTGTGAAAAGAGGTATTGTAAAATTATTTAGATTTTAGCCTACTTAGTACATTGCTATTCAAACTACACTTAAGCTCACTTGAAAGACTTGTAGAATGTTGTCTCGCCTCATGTGATTGAGACAAGTATTCTCACTTTGTGAGACACCTCTTGCATGGTCACTTGCAACTCACTAGAACACATTCCATGTGTGTTAATTATTGTTCCAACTTTGAAGGGTTGGTCATTCATTATATTTGACATGACTACCTTCACTACCTTTCCTATTTAAAGGATAGATCATATCGTATAAACTCTTAACTCTTTTATCAATCTCTTTGATAATGTGAATTAGGCTCAAAGTGCAAGTTTTTTTTGTGGAAGTACAAGGTTCTTTATGTTATGATCTTGGATGCAAGTCTTAACACTAATTACACTAGATATCCACCTAATAATATAAAATGATCTTATAAGTCCTTTATGTAACCCCACATTAATGTTGTTATGTGTCATAATATCTTTTACATTGTTATCTTTGTCATTGATATTTTTACATATTTTTATGACAATATGTAATTTTACACACATAATACTAGAAGTTACACATAATATAATGACCAAGGCATAAAGTCAGATGTCTCATTTCATAAGGAAAGATAAACTAATAAATAATTAAATAATATAAACACTAGGATTTGTAAGATGTGTGATATAACTAATACCAATGTTCTTCCACTTGTCATATACCTTCAAAATCAATAGGGAATACCAAAAATTAATAAACTAATTTCCAAAGGTATAACCATGCCACACAATCAGACTCCTATATGTTCATGAGATCAACCAAATATCTACAATATCCATCATGTGACTACTATGCTAACCACAACACTCTCATCCTCCATCATTCCCAAGCATGAAAATAAAGGATCCCTCAATAATTATAGACCTTTGAATCCCTCTCCATGATAATGATCCTTAAACTATGAATCACTCAATGCATGAAAAATAATGAGGTGGCTAAATATTGTCGATGATGTATAATGAGAGACGACAATATATAATCCATGGAAAATAATGATAAAATCTAAATATACCCTAGGACATATAATGGGAAATGATTGAATCTAAATATGCATTTCACAAAGAAACTTATGCAAAAAAACTAACAAAGTTTGGTTTAAGGGTTGGATTGAATAGATAATTTTTTGTTAAAATAAGCAAGTTGAGAACATTTTTCTTGATCTTGTGGAGACTTGATTTTTTGCAAGGAATAGTTTGAATTTATGGCATCCAAAGTTTGGCTATGTTTAAATGCCAAAACCTTGCTTGAAATAGAAAAGACATCATATATGGTCTAAGCCTGTCAAATGATTTTGATCTTAGGGGTGCATGGATATTCTATATTAGGCAAGTAGACAAAGAAATATTTTCTCACATGATATGAAATATTAATTTTAAAATAATAATACGAATTGTTAGAGGATAGTTGTTGTTAGAATATAATTATCCATGACTAAGTAGTAGTTAGTGTTGATCTTAAAAGCTTGCACTTCTCCCAAACAACCTTATCATAAATTTAGTGAGTGGGGGACCCAATTGCACCTCACTAAATAACCTTTGGGACTGTGAAAGAAGTTAATTCTTCTTTGGTGTTTGGGGAAAAGGGAGAAGGAGAAAAAATGACACAAAACCTTCATTGTTCAAAGGAGAAAAAAACAATTAAGTCCAATGTAGGCACAAAGTAGAAATTCAAATCCTTCTATTGGAAGAACCCATTAAGGTTCAAATAGAAAAAGGAAACCTGAAGTCAAACAAGGTACTTTAGATTCTTATAGAGTTATTTCACTTTAAAACATAATATGAAATCACCAGAAAACTTTGTTAGGAGATTAAAAGAGAATTATAACATGATTCAATTCTTGTAAGGTGAGGTTCAAAGATCAAAAAATCTTAACAATTGGAAATTGACAATCAAGAATTATATATAGAAAAAAAAAAAAACACAAATCATTTGATATATATGAGATTGAGAATAAACCATAAAACAAAGGCCACATGAGCACAATTTGATACAACTTTGTTCTTGATATATTGTTAAATAAGAAAAAATGATAAGGTCAAATAATAAAATGAAGAATTGTCTTGGCATCAATTACAAAAGAATGATTAAAGATCTATATGAAATATGTCATATCCTATTCTACTGCTATGGATAATCTAAGCGAATTTCCTTTTTATAAGAAAAGAGAAGCACACAAGCACCAAGCACTACTCCACTACCAAAGCGGAAACCCTAACAGGTGTCATCACCAAGTCCTCAAAATTTGATAAAAAAATTGATATGATCTGATAATAAAAATTGAGTTGCTTCAATAATGGCAATAGGTGTGATAAATCAATAACCCAGATCTCCACCAGAACTTCGTGTAGGTCTCCTTATCAGAAGGAAGATACATTCATAAATGCTTTCCTAAATCTGATATGATCCACCGTAGGTGATAATGGTGATAAAAAAAGAGGCCAACTCCAAGAGTGGCAAAGGAACAAAAGGTTTTTCCACCCAACAACATAGTAAAATAATATCTTTGATGGTGGAGAAATTTTCCCAACAAAAATGGATGACATGGTAGGAGGGCGGGCATTTTTTAAAAATGGGAGAGTAGTTTGGAGGAAAACACCTTTGGGGAAGCCACATGTATAGATTTAGGACCGAAGAGAAGGAAAATTCCTAAAAGGTAGTGCAGCCACTACATGGCATAATTGTGCACCTTCTTGCAATAAACATCTCGCAACCTCCAAAAAGATGCACTGAAGTGACAAGTGGTAGGATGAAAATGCAAGCCAAAAGAGTGAAGGTCTCGAGGCTGAAATAACAAATCATAGAGAAACAAACGCTTAAAGAGAAAAAAATGCTCCATATTTCTAGTGACTCATAGAGGACCTTCATTTGTGGACATATGACATATAAAAAAAAGCATAAAAAATAGAAAAATCTATGATTGTTCAGAGTTTGAGGAATGCAAAATGTTGAAACTCTTAGTCTTTGTTAGAAGGTAGCACTAGTGCATGTAGCATATTAGAGGCCTGATCGAGATCAATTATCTCCTTGAAGGAGATTGCTCCCCATTTTTCATGGGTTTCTCTTATGAGGGAAAAGAGTCATGCATAGAGGAGCAACATATTTTTGATCTCTTCAACTATAGATGGTGAGCTTAGTTTTTTGAGCTCCGACTAGTCCTACTGCTTGGCCTTTGAGGCCTATTTGAGTTTCTCTTTAGTGAGTATTACTACATCGAGAAAAAATAAAGAGGGGAAACCCAAAATAACTAAGGCTTCAAAATCCTCTTTTACATTGCCAACCTTCTTGGTTAGCGCTAACTAATAGTTATTAACCCTTTGGGTGGCCTAGCTCAATGCATGATGAATTCATTTTCCTTCCAGGAATATGCTCTTCAGTCCAAAATCCTAGTGCTTGCAAAAGTCTCTTATGTTTCCTTATATAGCTTAGTTATGAAATTACCTGACTCAACGGATTGGGGGTGACTGTACTCAAGATTTGGTCAAAAATTGATCTGACCCTTGCATTCAACTCCTGTGCATCAACTATACAACTCAATTTTGGCCTTAGGGTCATTATTGAACCTTTAATTATTCCAATGGGAAAATAACAATCTTTGCACTACCGAGAGGAGCTCATACCTTCTTCTTGCAGTCAATTCCTGCTAGAATTGAGACTTGTTAACCATTATTTCCTCCTTCATTAATTGACCTCTACTTGGGCCTATTGAAGCTCTTTTGTTGCTTGAGCTTGAGCACTGTTCAGCTCACTTTTTATCTAGTTCTTCTCCTTCTTTAACTACTCACTTATCTTCTTAGTTTGGTCCATGGCTTCAGACCATTTCTCTTGCATTTCTAGTAGCTCTCTTAGAAATTCCACACATATATTGTTTTGTTGGCCCAAAATGTTAGTGAACTCTTTATGATTTTTCTGCATTCCTCTGCAACCTTTTGCATTTGGGCCTTTACTTCTTCAGTCATTTTGCACTCAGTTTCAACCTTGCTCATCATCTTCTCAACCTCAGCTAAAATCCAATCCTTTTTAGTCTAAGTGGTCTGAAGTGATGTGGTCGCTTCTCCTTGTATGTCTTGTGCCTACCTAATGCGGGCAATCTCCATATATTTTTCTCTTTTCTCTACCTAGTGTTTATCATTTGTTGATTTTAAATTATCCAACTTTGTCTCACACTTCTTCAATTTCTTCTCCAACCTTGTGAATTTGGTATACACCACCTTTTGTGTAGCTTTGGTAAAGCCAATTTTTTCTTAGGGAAGGACCTCATTCATGTTCAGATGTAGAGTCTAAATCTCATAGTCTTCATATTGCATTTCTCCCTTGTGCTTGGAGACTAATGGATTCATAGCTGAAATCATCAAGGACCTCTGTTCCTCGTCAAAATAAGTCTCCAATTTTGTGGAAGCTTAATCAACCATGGTCTTTGCTAATTGATTCTTATTTCTCTCCTTCCAGACCTATCTAGTTAACTATTGTGGATCATCAGGTCAATTTTTATTTTGTTGGAATACTGGCAGAAGATGAGACCTACAACTCCGTTTTTTGTGCTACTTCTTTATCTTTCCCTTTCCCATCTTTGACCGCCAGAGGTGGTGGGTCGATGCCCTTGAAATTCTCTTGTTTAGGGTCTCAATCAGCTTCTTCATCTGAATTGGACCCAACCTATTTATCATAAATTTCCTCAAATACTTCATCTATGTGGATGGTGCCACACAAGGGGTTGTCTACTTGATATCTTGTCAATATCTCTAGAAATCAATTGTTTTCCTTTCAGACCACCCCTTCCTCCTCAGCTCTATCTTGAGAGACTTGTTCATTTGAAGGCCTCAGTTGAATTCTCGTATGATTTGGTAAAAGGTTAGCCATGGAAACTACATGAAAGGTATAGCATCCAAATTGACATATGCACCTTTGTTTTCTAGATATAGATTTTATCTTTCCTCCCAATATGTTTGTGACATGTCAAAAACTCAAGTGCCTATTCAGATTACACCTTCATTTGTCATAGATGATCATAAGGCCGAGATAGGACAATTTTCTCATCAATACTTGTATTTCATCTCTCTTCATGAGTTTTACTTGGATCTTGCCAACAACAAGGGGGATTTCATAAAGGCACTTCTTTTTCTTTTCATCACCGTAGTCAAAATCTGCAATCAACAATTGTTGACATATTTCTAGGGAAAGAGTCCTGGTCATTAAATTTTTAGGCAGCCAAAAAGGATCACATGTAAACCCATGACATTTGATAAAATTGAAATCGAACCCCATGAACTAGTCTAGTGGGGTCATGTTCTTCTACATCGATTCTAGATACCTAGGAGAAAACCTTTGTAGAGTCTATTGGGATAAATCTTGAAGCATGGGATTTATAAAATATTTGATAAAAAAATAATAATTGCATGTGCTTGAAAGCACATGGGTCCATACTAAAACTATTTTTAACAATTCTGACCCGCTAAACCTATCAAGTGGTAATCCCAAAATGGCCAAAAAAATTAAGGTTCTGGTGCAGAATCAAATGTACCAAGAAGGATGAATACCTAAACTTTGAAAAATGGTTGCACTTGGTCAAATGATCGAGCATCCTATCTACAATCATTTTGGTGAAGTTGTACAAGAATTTTCCATTTTCTTTTGTGAGCTTAAAGGCCAGACCCATTTGGTATTCATGGACAATATCATCATGGTCTAGTCCATATACGAAATCCAACATCATAAAAACATCTTTCAAGTCTGATTTGAACAGACAAAATGGCAGAGGGGATTTGGGCCCTTCATCGTTATTTCGCTTACTTGTTTCATCCTTGTAGAAAGGAACATTATCTCTTCTTACTCTCCATAATTTCTTCATATTGTCCTGTGAGAAAACCTCAGCCTCCATATTAGTGGGGATACATAACATATACCCAATTTCCATGGAGCTGATGGTGATTTTGAGCTCCCCACCTCTCATGATTTTTCTCTCCTTATATAGCTTTTTAACGGAATTATGAACCAAATCTAGGAGTGAATGCATGAAGGGAATCATGCACCATGGTAAACCAAAATTCTAGAGCCTTTCTCCTAGGCCTATAATTCCTGGTGGTGACTTGGTGACCATCCTCTGAAAGGCCTCTTCCCACAAATTCTTGGTGTTGGTATGCAACTTTGGATTGAAGATATCATCTATGAAATCCTTGATCACCTTTGGATCGATGTGGTCTCTAGGAGTTATGCTTCTGGTATGGGGAAAGTCCCATTGTTTTGGAATTATTGCATTAGCAAAGGAGATATCCAAAAATATGTCAACATATCCCAGCTGGGAGAAATAAATTTCAACACCCCTACTAGAGGATGACACTTCAAAACCTAAAATCATTATTTCTTGAAAAAAATTTGCAACACTCACTTCTGAACTTAGATAAATTTACCTCTTCCAAGATCTTACACTTAGAAAAAAAAATTGGTAATCAATTCACTCATGCATTAAATAATAAATACATGATCATTAATGCTAGCCTTTTGAGTACTGCCAGTGAAGGTTAATACATGTGGTATAAATTACTGCATTCTTGGGATACATGACCTCTACTTTGGGAAGGGAATTTTAGTACATTCCTTAGTTTTTCGATGAAGGACAGCCTTGAGAAATGGGAGACACAATTGGAAATATGTCTACATTAATTAAGAAAGAAATGAACTTTAACGATGG
>CM021101.1:637493644-637539799 GCA_007115665.2 Sequoiadendron giganteum
TAGACCTTCCTAGAAGGGGATTGGATTTCAAACCCTTTTGGTATGAAGGAACTAGTACAAATCATGGGTATTTTCATGGCCAAGAGTATCTAGAAATCCTGGGAGGCGGTTAAGCCTTGGCTCTGTTGGGTCAGATCTGGTTTTTGTGATGGGATTTCACTCAATCAACAGAATGTTTGGTGGTTGCCTCCCTTTGCTATTAATGGTCAACCTATGTCAAAGTTGCCTTGGCTAAAGGTGTTAAGATTCCACAAGAAAGGCATTCAAACCTTGCAACATGTGTTTCATAGACCCATAATGCGCATTATGTTGTGGGAAGATTTTTGTGTGCTATACAGACTTCAAAACCAAGACCGTGATACTTATTCAATGGTCTAGTGAATTTTATTCTTGCAGATTGTTTTTATAAGGTGGGAATTCATGGGTCCAATCCTTGGTGGAAGGACTAGAATTTGTACCCAGACACCCTTTCAGGAGTTACAAGCCTAGGCTTGGCTATATCTGGCTATAGCCACATTTTCTAATGATTGATAGTCTTAACCAAAGATGTCTTCTCCAATCCTCCACTCATGTCTAGAAAAAAATATTCTCTTCCATTTGGGCTGCAAGTGTTGACCCGAAACTCGCCCACTTTTTCTTGTATTCTTTTCCAAGGTTTTTTTGTGGGGTCTCGACTTGTTCACTTGGGGGTTCAAGACCCTCGATGTCCTTTTTGTGGGAAAGATGAGTCTTTTAAGCATCTCTTCTCTTTTTGCACCAGAGCTCAGTAGTATTGGACTTGTATTCATGACTTCTTTTAGCCTTTCAGGCCGGAACCCTTCTCCTGGAAATGGTTAGATGTTGGGTGATTTGCCTAGGCTTCCGAGTAAATATACCCAGCTTTGGCACACTTTTAGGGTGGAAATCCTCTTCAATATCTAGAAAGATAGAAATGCCTGCATATTTTCTCACACTCAAATGGATAAACATGTTTCTTTGTATTCTAAAGTTATTATTTTCTCTAATGTGCTTATGTAGATTCCAATGCAAGCCAACAAAGTTGTGCTTGAGGTGGCTCATCTTTAGGTGCTTCTAGATCATTGGGGTAATGCCCCATGTACTATGGCTCAAGTGCCCACCTCGGCCTCCTCCTCTCATGGTAGGTCACCCTCTCAGGGCCAATAGCGGAGTACCTCTACTTGCCCCCACTCTCAGCCTCCTCCTTGGCATGGTTCCCGCCCTCCTCAGTGATCTCATTCTCCTCCTCCACGGGTTGGCCAGGGGTGGCCCTTTGGAGGAGCTATGGGGAGAAATGGTGGTAGTTCTAGGTGGCCCTCTGATTTTACTCCTAGCAGTAGCTCTGGTTGGCCTAGTAGCGGCTCTGGTTGGCTAGATTCTGGTAAAAGTTTCCAATGTGTAGCACTTGCAATCTCCCCCAGCACGAGGAAGATAAATAGAAAGAAAAATAAGCTAATGATGTCTAGGGTCCTCCTCTTGATGCCATTGTTGACCCCACTAATGTATGGGGAAGAAAGATGGATGATAGAGACCCTCTTGTCTCTATTGGCACTACTTTGGTTGCTTGATGGCCATTTCATGCTTTTGTTATGTGTATGGATCTCTAGGCTAGGCCCAAGTGACTCTTGTTTTTTGGTGTGCCTTTTTACCACCCACCTTTTTTTTTGTGGATATGTAACTTTATCTTTCTTTTTTAATATAGATAGTTGTCTATTCATCCAAAAAAAAATCCACATTTATTACTCATTATTAATTTAGTGTTTTTATTTTTTGTGGAAACTATCAAATATTCACAACCATAGAGGGGAAACTTTTTTTTGTTTTAAATTGGCAAAAAAAAAAGGAGTCATTTTAATGGGGGTTTTCTTTTTCAATTTTTGCCATTTTCTTGGGGTTTGAAAGACATACTTAATTTATGTCTTCATTATCTGTCTCATAACATAAACTTGTAAGAGCTCAAAACAACAAGTAAATTTATAAATACACTCATATAAAGTGCCACAAAACTGAATATATGTTCGTTAGGGACAAAATTTTATAGTTACACTGAATTATAAAGTGTAATGGGGATTGTATAGAGCCTAGATTTGGCATCACAACTATGGATCCTCTTGATTCTCACCACATGGTGTGTGTTTCCTTCATTTTCCATCACAACAATAGATCCTTGTGATTATTTTCTCATGCATGTGTGCCTTGATGCACACTCCTTTTCAATTTCTTATACTTCTTTTGGACCTAATTATGGGTCTAAATTCCTTGCACACTTTTGTGTCTAATTTTAGTTGGTATTATTATATCTCTTAGCATTAAGGCGGGATTATGATTGTGCTATGCTAATACTTCTTTCAATGGAGCAACAGATGAACCTTCTACTTTGAGGGGGCACATGACCTTCTATCTTGATCTCTCGTATGAGGGATTATTTCACTGGATCATATTTTGTGAGATTCTAGTACTTCTAATCACAATACTATTTTTATTTTCAAATTCTTGGAGTTTGATTTCCTTTGTATATTCATGGTTGAGTAGTGTTAATATATTCACTCATACAGTGTTTTGTATCTCTTATCTTGATATACATTTCTTGGAGGTTCATTTGATTCTAGCAAACACCAGTTCATTTTTGCAAAGTTAGGCTATCATTAGGTCCCATTACTTTAGAATATAAAATGTCAATAAGTTGATTGGGCAGTGTCCAAGGCAGCTTGCAAAAGAAGATGATTTGGATATAACTCATTTTATATTTTCTGATTTTCTTGAAACTACTGAAATTAATTTTAATCTAAAGCCATTTAACTTCTTAGCTAGAAAAAAAATTATTCTAAGAAAATTGAAAATACTAAACTAAAAATCATAAGATAACTAATTTAGAAAGCATGGAAATAAGCAAACTGAATAATTGATAAACTATGAAAGTGGAAATATAAGTAAACAGACCATAAAAAAATTTCTTAAATAGTAAAATATTCTAACAGCTACAACGAATAACTCATACTAATAAAAAACAAAAGTGCTCCAAAACTTCAGACTCAACAACTGACAATTTTTAGTGAGTCTTTACTGAACATTTATCTATGTAACAAATAAAACAACATAACAGTAAGTACTTATCTATTTAAACTAACTTCCCTCGAGTGACCAGCTTGCGGGTTAACACTTCATTCTCAAATCACATAAACTACAGGTTCTGGAGTCCTTCCATTAAAAACAATTATCATCCATAGTTCAACAATTTAGCAATTGACATAAGATAGTTCTTTCATTCATCAGTATTCAGAGATCATCTAAACAACAAAATGTTACTATTCATTCTTATTCATCCTTTTTGAAATTACATTCTTATAGAAAAACTTATAACTAAATCCTAGATTCTAGATGGCATGGATAGCCATTGAAAAATTATTTAACAACTTTAACTAACTTCCATGTCTTTAAAACTCATACACATAAAGAAGGCTCAAGACGATCCATGAAGTTTTTGGTAACAAAAATTAAATAAATAGTAATTAAATCTTTGATTCATCGACTTGATATTCAGGAGTAGGTTTGTAGCATCTAGCTTCAACCATATTTAAGGCACGTGTTGGATCAACATTTTGTAACATCTGCTAGATGACCAATTATTCCCTACCAAAACACTCAAGTCAACCCATTAAACCTGTATTGGCAAATTTCCTCAATTGATCATAAGAAATAAATTTTGCATAATTTTCCTTAAAGATAATTATTCCTCCTAAAGTTAAATAAACTGGCATAGACTTAGGATTGAGCTTGTAAAAATAAGCTTTTCTAATTTCATTATGATGAGGTTATTTTTACCTCATCATTTCCTTCCCCTCTTAGTTCCTGGCAAGTCCTCCTGCTCCATAATTATAACCCTAATTTTTATTCCATTCCTCATATTTGGAACTAAGTTCATATTCTTCTCTTGTTGTTGCATCAAAAGCTACAGGGTCATGGATTTTAACTAAAGCATTAGCCCTTCTGAAAGACCATATGATATTAAGAGGGGAAATGACCTCTCTTTTCTTGAGATAAGAAGGTAATGGAGTAAATCTTTCTTCACAAGCATGTGATGCCTTTGCAATCAATTTTTTCCCATGATCCATGAAATTATTGTAACAAAGCCTGAGACTGTTGTCATACCTTTATTTCATTTTATCATTAATCAGCAGAGATGAAATGGTGTATTTGAAACCTCCAGGGCTAGAATTTTGTAACCTTATTTGAAGACTCATGATCTTTTCTACCTATACAAATTCTTTTGTGTGCTCCTACCAATGAATCTGGTTTCTCATAGTAGATAACAGGGCTCTTAATTCTACTTCACCAACAAACAGATTGATAAAGAAATCAATGTGATTCTCTAATAATAGATCATCCAAAAAGAACTCACAAATCAAATCTTTATCCTCAAGAATTGATTCCACAAATATCTTAATAAATTTTTTGTCATTGGGTTCATAAGGCTGATCATTATAGATTCTGAATAATTTCCATCTTATCCACTATTTTTTCAATAACATGGAGTACAATTTGGATGGCCTTCTACAGGATAATAGACAATAAACTAGTTGACATGCATCTTGTTTTCCCCTATATGCCCTATGAAATTATTATTTTAGGAGTACCAGCTCCTTTCTAATCCTATAGTTCTCAGTTTTCACATTTCTTAAGAAATAACATTTTTCCATCCATCTCATGAGTAATGGAGGAATGCAAACCTAGAACCAATAAGTTATAACCAGCTCAGTTTGAATTTCTTTTGATTCCATATTTGGTTTCACAATGCATTCCTCCAATTCTTGTTCCAGCTCTACAACTTTCTTTATGGAAGCATTTAATTCTTTAGTTCTTTTTTTGATGTCTTCTTCAAAAGTCGAGAACATAAGCACAAATTTTTTCTTTATCATTTCAATTTCTTTATTCTTTTCTATAATTTCATCATTATAAGTTTTATGTTCATGACTCAATTCTTGAATTTTCTCTTTTAACTTATAAATCAATGTGTCCTTTTTCCTGTAGTTGTAGATCTCTTTCATTTATTACAACAATATGCACTATCAACTCCTCTTTTTGTAATTCAATTTTTTTTTTAATTTTTGTACAATTGTTTCTTTAAATCATCAACTTCTATTATCAATTTCTCTATCTTCATAGCGGTATCCCTCATTTCAACTGTCTCAACAATTCTATCAACAATGGGGGGAAAATGACTTGGCATACTATCATCCCCCTCATGTTCTATTTCTTGAATTTCTTCAGTGATAACTTGCTTCACGTATGCAGAGTGGGAAGGAATTTCCTCAACCGAATATTCTCTTGCTAGAGGTATTTCCTCTTCATTGACAGGCTCAAAAATTTCAATAGGTTTTGATGGTCATTTGGGCTTCTTCTTTTTTGAACTTCCTTCCATATCCTGCATTAGGGTTTTAGTGAATTTAGAGGCTAGGTGCTTACTTCTCCTTAATGGAGGAAGACCTTGGAAGGTGACACATTTTTTACTTTTCCCTTTACTTTTTCTTTTGGGACTACTCATATCATAATAGATGAGCTCAACATGCTCTGGCAAATCAGGGGTTTTCAATTCATTATTCAAAGATTTTAGCACTTCCTCACCAGGGGTGGTGGGATTCAAAGCTTCCGAAGCTGGAGAGCCCTCAAGGGAAACTGCTTCGGAAGGTGAAGCAATTTGGTGAGATGTTTCCCCTGGTTCTATTGTCCTTTTGATTGAAGACTTCTCAATTTTTTCCAAAAACTTCTCAATTTACCCTTGGATTTCTTGCAAAAATGGTATTTGCAAATCAATTGAATTAATCCATGGTGTTTTAGTGGGCCTGGTCCTTATTTATATCTTTCCATTGAGGAATTTAGAGATTCACATAAAAATTAAGGCAAATTAACCCTAAGAGCAGGATTCTCCTTCCCATGATGCAAATGGATCAACATACGGAAAGCAGGTCCTACCGCAACAGTTAGTTGACCTTCACAAGTAAAATATTTTATGATCCAAGCTACAATAGTACCCCAAGATTCTAGTATGGAGGTACTCTGGAACCCTTTATTTTGTCCTCTGGTACTAATTACTACCATGGGGTGAGGATCTCCCTCTCTAACAAATAATTCAAACAATTTTTGGTATGTTATCTGAGAGGTTTCTTTTAACTTTATGCCTGAATTCTCTAACCCTGATAAATGAGAAATGATTTTATGACTCACTGTAAAACACTTTCCATGGAGTACCACTCACCATTTGAGTAGTTTTCAGCAAATGTGCTCACTAGATTTTCATTATAACCTTCAAACTTTTTGATTAAGCTCAACCACCCTACCTCTTCGAACAGACTAGAGATATTGCTTAACCCCAACAATTATTTTGCTGAATCTGGCTCTAACTTCTTTTTACCCCCGCCCCCCCATTCTCTTATTTTCCACTCTAATAAAGATTTCAACCATAACACAAAGCTTGCACACAACTTCTGAAAATATAGCCATTGAATTATTTATTTGTCTTTTGTACCTTACTATGCAATGAGTTCTAATCTGCATGGAGGCATGCGAAAATCTTGTTATACAAGTAGTTGATCGCCAAGTGGCACAAATTGCTAAAATGGGAGTGAAGTCCATTCCAATTAATTATTCTTTATTCGAAAATAACTACTTACTTAAAGCAAAAATTAGTACTTACTTGCATTTTGTGATTGTTTGAAGATCTCGTACCTTTATAGATTTGATAGGATGACATGAAGGTATTGGCGGAGGTGATGACAAATTTATTATTGCATGAATGTGAAATTTTATGAATGAGGGAGCCATCAATGAGGATTGTGGTACTTGATGGCTTTATTTATGATAAAAATAAATAAATAGGACATGTGTACAAGATATGATGATGGAAGTATTGCGAAATTTTGAAATTATGAAAAAGGTGGTAGAATGCGAATGAATAAGTTCTGGAGCACGTAATTGACATCGCGCTCAAAAATAGTGCAAAATTTTTGAAGCATGCTATAGGTATGAATTCACAATGGAGAAGGTGGATAAGTTCAAGAGAATCACTAAAAGATGCAACTAGGACGGAAATGAAATTAAGGTTCTAGAGCATTATTGAAAGATGCAGCCAAAAAAGGAGTGAAATGAAGGTTCTGGAGCATTGCTAAAAGATGCAGTTGGAGCAGCAACAAAATGAAGGTGGAGTGGCAAGAATTATGAATTGTGAACTTAGAGAGCTTTGAAATTTAGTGCAGGAACGTCTTTTTGACATGATGAGTTGTTGTACAAATTCTAGAGCATTGGGTATAAGGACCGTCAGGTTCTAGAGCATTTGGCATCAAGACCATAACGTTCTGGAGTGTCTTCGGAGGGTGCTCCGGAAGTTATTTTCCTTTTTAAGAAGTCTTGCAAAATGGAACAAAAATTAGCTATGAAAAATTAATGAAAGGAAAATATCTTTGTATCCATGTCTTTTTATTACACATTTTCGAAATATATATTTTTTATTTTTATTTATTTATTTATTTATATTTTATTTTAAAAAACATTTTAGCATTTTTACCAAATAGACTCTACCTTGGCAAAGTCAATACATTGGACCTCACCCTGAATTTCCATCGTTTTGGAGAATTCTTCCCTATTGACCGGCTTATGATAGACATGCAAGCAATGACCATTGACTAAGATGGTTCGTGTGTCACCATGAATTGGATTCAATCGAACTATTCCAGTCAAAAAGACCTCAGAATTCTCATAAGGTCCTGGCCAATGACTCTTGAGATTCCCTCTATGATATTTTTATCTTGAATCGAATAGCAAGGCCCAGTCTCCATTATGGAACTCCCTCTCCTTAATATGTTTTTTGTGCCACACTTTTTGTTGATGTTAAATTAGTTCAGTTTGATGGATAGCGTCTAAGTGAAGCTCATCCATTTCGCTTAATTGCAAAACTCATTCAACTTGGGCTCGTTTCAAATCCAGACCTAGTTCTATAGCTATTTGTAGAGTTTGTAGTTCAAACTCAAGGGGAAGAAGAGGTTTCTTTCTAAAAACAATCTCATAGGGGTTGAATCCAGTCGCGGATTTCCAAGTTGTGTTGTATGCCCAAATAGTTTCAGGGAGTTTCCTAGCCCAATATTTTCTTCCTAAAGAAACTATTTTTGTTAATATGTTTTCAAGCTCTCTATTAGTTACTTCCACCTGGTCATTTTCTTGAGGGTGGTAAGGGGACAACTTTCTATGGCTTACTTGAAAATGGTTGGTGAATTCCAAGAGCACTTTGGACATAAATTGGGGTCCCTAGTCAGTAACGATATTTCAAGGGGCTCCAAATCTAAGGAAGATTTTACTATAGAGGAAGTCTGCGACTTGCTCTTCCCTAGCTACTTGTAAGGCTTGAACTTCTACCTATTTTGTTAGGTAATCTGTGAAAACCAATATGTATTATTTCCCTTGAGAGGAAGGATCTATGGGTCAGATAAAGTCTAAACCTCATTTCTTGAATGGTTCAAGCACTACCTATGGTAGTAAAGGTATTTTTGAAGAAGCAGTTGGTCTTCCTACTCTCTGAAATTCATCACAATGATGAGCATAGTTATTAATATTCTTATGCATTGAGGGCTAATAGTATCTGCTGCCTAAAATTTATGGGAAGTTCTCTTCGCAGAGTAGTGCCCTCCTGAAGGATCATCATGACATGCCCTTAGAATACTGTACGCTTGATCGGCTCTAACACATCTTCTCAAGATCATATCAGGTCCACAACGAAATAAAATTTCGTTAATCCATTTGAATGGGGCACTTTCCCTGATAAGTCAGTTCCTTTGATTTGTTGTGAACCCCAGGGAGGAAACCAAATAGTTAGCAATGTTTGCGAACCATGGTGACTTTGCAAAAATAGAAAACAGATTCTCATCTGGAAACTCATCCTATATAGGCATAATATCACCTTTTTCTCGTTTGATTCACGACAGGAAATTTGCTACTAAGTTATATTTCCTTGGCTTGTCAAGGATTGTAGCACTAAACTCATGAAGCAGTAATAACCACCTCATAATCCGACCATTAACTACAGGTTTCTTCATTAGGTATTTTATAGCTAAATGATTTGTATAAACTGTAACCTTATATCATGTAATATAGTGGTAGAATATTTTAATGGCATGAACAATAGCCAGGATTTTTTTTTTTTGTTGAATAGTTTCTCTCTGCATATGTAAGATTCTTACTGATAAAATATATGGAATATTTACCCCCATTCTCATATTCTTGTCCCAGTATTGCACCAATAGAATTGTTAGAAGTATCTGCATAAATATGGAAGGGAATACTCTAATTTGGCCCTCGCAGTACTAGAGCAAAGACAAATTTTCCTTAATTGTTTGGAATAATAGTTGACACTTGGGTATCCATACAAACTCTACTTCTTTCTGTAAAAGAAACAACATAGGAGCCATAATTTTACTGAAGCCTTCTATGAACCTTTTGTAGTAGCCAGCATGTCCAAGAAAACTTCAAACATCTGTTTATTTTTGAGGGATAGTCAATTGTTGGATGACTTTAATTTTCTTGGGATCAAATTTTATTCCTTCAAAGGAAATATGATGACCCAAGACTATTCCTTGTTCTACCATTATTAAACATTTTTTCGTGGCTAAAGGATAGTCTATTTTCCTCACAAACTTTTAAAACTCAGTCTAGGTTTTGAAGAGCTTCATCATATGTTGACCCATAGACTATAAAGTCATCCATATATACCTCTACATAGTCATTAACGAGTGCAGCAAATATAACAAGAACGACTCTCTGAAAGTTTTTGGAGCATTAAAAATTACGAAGGGAAGAAGTATGTATGCAAATGTTCCCCAAGGGTAGGTAAACGTGGTCTTGTCTTGGTCTTATGGAGCAACCTGAATCTAGTTGTAACCACTAAATCCATCTAGAAAGGAGAAATATTTCCTTCCATCCAAGTTGTCCAGAACCTGATCAAAAAATGGTAGGGGAAAATAATCTCGATGAGTGGCTTTGTTGAGTTCTCTATAATCTACATAGATTCTCCATTTCCCATTTTTATTTGGCACAACCACCATAGGTGACACCCAATTACTATCAAAGATAGGATAAATAAATCTTGCATGGGGGAGTTTCTCAATCTCAATTTTGACCAGATCCTTTAATGCAGGATTGAGTCTCCTCTGAGGCTAGCGAACATGCCTTATAGTAGGATCAGTATATATGTGATGAGTACAAACACTTGGGTGAATTCCCCTCATGTCCTTATAATCCCAAGCAAAGACTTTAGACCTTTTTACCAACACATTGAACAATTTATCCTTCCATATTTTTGACAACAAACTATTGATTAAAGTTTTTCCTGGTAATAGCATAATCGATTTTGTTCCAGGATGGGCCAAAGTGACACTATAAATTGGTCGCAACAAGGTTTTAAGAGGAAAACTATGAGGTATAAGTCGGTGAAACCTTGTGATATCTTCGAAGAAATGACTTGTTCTAGGGATCATGTTAGCCAAGGGACAAGGCATTCCCATTGTAGCATATCTTTTCTCCATCCAGCATATGTCCATTGGTTGCCCAAAAATTCTTGAAGAATCCATCATTTCTTCCTCATTCTGGGTTATAGCGAGGTGTGCTACGTCATTTACTAATTCCTCCTTTAGTTCTTCTCTATGTTGTTTAATTACTACCATGACTAGCGAGGCCAAACTGTTCAAACCATTGGATTCCTCTGGTTCATCAATCCACACCTTTTTATGCTTAGTAGGCTTAGTAGGGGGATATAAGAACAAATTTTTACTGTCTTGACCATGCGAAATGGTAATTCCCCCTTCCCTGCAATCAATCTTAGCAGCAACCATGGCCAACCATGGTCTCCCAAGAATTATTGGATAACTATCTTTGGGTGTAAGTGACTGGATATTCCCATCCATCAACTTTGATGAGGATGTTTTTAATGAAACCCCTTTGGGATGGCTATAGACTTATTTTCCATTTGTAAGATTGTGGTTGTAGGACGTAAATCAATTAGACCTAACTTTTCCATTATGTCCACAGTCATCACATTAATAGCTGCTCCAAGATACACTAATGTGTTTGGTATTTCTACCTCATTAATTGTCACGGTTATAAGTGGACTCCCAGGATCATCGTATTTAGGAGCAATAGTCTTTCTAGACAAAAAATCAGCTAAATAGCCATCAATATGAACGGTATTTATCTTTTTTGGCTTCCTACCCGGCGTTTTAATACATAGTTGTTTGATTAAATGGTTTAACTCAGGAATTTCCTTTATTTCCTGTAATAGAGGAACCTCAATTTTCAGTTGCTTAATCTCCTGAATTAACACAGTTTCAGAAGCCATAGGTATTTTCAAAGTATCTTCCAGATTCATTGACTTTAAAAGTTTCGGATATGGTGCCATAATTTTCTCTTTTAGAACAGAATCTTCCCTATGTTGACTCAAGGACTAACCTTACTCCCCCTGAGATAAATCAATAGCTCCCGATGTTGAAAAAAGTTCTTTATCTTTGGTGGAAGTGTCCCGATTAGGCGACTTATCTTTTATTGGAATTTTAGGCTTAGGTTCCTCCACTATTTCTTCAATATTTGGGGATTGAAGATTTATACTAGAGCGCAATTGTACATTTTCGTAATGTATCGCAATAAGTTATGTAACATTTTCATGTTCAGTAGAGTAGATTGACGTATTCTGGCGATTATTCTTAAGGTTGGGAAGCGGTTGTGCTAGAAGCTAAGGTTGGTTTACCTGCTCATTCTGAGGAGGGTTTTGAGCTAGAGGTAACAAATTTTGTTGTTGATTCCTCCTAGGTCCAGTATAAAATTGATTTTGTCCTTGATTCCATAGGGGGGCAGCATGTTGTTGGTACCATTTTTGTTGTGGTTGTTTCAACCACTGTTGAGTTCCCCATGTTTGATTGGCCCATTCAGGGGATCCCCAATTAGGTTGCGTTGGAGGTGACTAATTCCAAGATGGATTCCATTGATTATGAATCTAGTTATTTTGTGGTCTCCATGCAGGATTGGAGTTATTTACATAAGAGAAGTTACCTCCTTGACATTGGTTTAATGTGTTTATCTCTTCTTCAACCTGAATAGTTTTCTTCTTTGTATTCTTAATATCAGACAGAAGCTCACACTGATTTGTAGGATGGTTTTTCTCATAGAGTTGACAAACATTGAATTTATCTAAAGGACACTCGTGCAATAGGTTTTTGTTTTGAAACCTGGGATAATAGATTGACAAGGTCTCTGGGTTGTGATTTTTAGCTTGTATGCCATCTAATGTAGTGTTTAATCAAACGAGAATGTTTATTTTCAGATTTGTTATTTCTTCGCGGACCTTAACTATCTCATTAGATCCTTTAAAAAGATTAGTTTTATGGATTCCTCCCCGAGTACGAGAAAAATTCTGACATAACTCACATATTCCCTCAAGGGTCAATTGAGATATGTCACCTTTTCCCATCAAATAAAGATTTCTTCTAGCATCATCATCAAGTCCTTTAAGAAAAATTAATTTGAGAATCTCAACGCTAATGGCCTCTTCTCCACATCTTTTAGAGAGGAAAATGAACCTATCGAGATAGTCCTCTAAAATCTTGTCCTCATTTTGTCTTGGTTTAAACAACACTTCCTTATGGTCACTCACCCTACAGTAACTCTGGTATTTTTGCAAGAAAACATTATCCATTTCCCCCCAAGATGTTATACTACTAGAACCCAATCCCATGAACCAACGCATTATTGAATCCTTCGAAGTAGAAGGAAATAGCTTCAACTTCTAGTTATCATTTTTGTAGTCATAAGTTTGACACAAGAATTTAAATTCAAAGAGAAATTGGTTTGGGTCTTCTGAGGACAAGCCACGAAAGGTTGGAAGGAAAGTTGGGGAAATGTTCATCACAATATCATCATTTGCATCCAAGGTAATAGGATAGGTAAACATTCTAGGAGGTTGAGGTTCATTGTGGTTAGGTACATCCCTACAATCTCCCATGATGTTCAGAGGAGTTTGTTCCAAAAAGACAATTCCCTCTATTACTGGTTGTTTTGCCAGTTAATTTCCAGGCAAATAATGGAAAGCCTCTGGTGGAATAGGCTCAAATAATTCTTCAAAAGTATTTTCTTCTGAGCCTTGGGCCTCCCTGGGTATGATTGGTACATATTTTGGGGGGTTCTTTGGTATAAATAGTTTGTGAGAGCCTCTTTTCTTGACCATGCAGAAAAGGAAGCCAATAGAGGAATTTTTGGTATAAAAACTGGTATTCAAACCGTCTCCTAGTAACACTTAAGAATAAAGGCTATTTTATGTCCCTGAAAATGGTGCCAAAAAGTGATAGGTTGTTGTTAGGTCCCATTACTTTAGAATATAAAATTTCAATAAGTTGATCGGGCAGTGTCCAAGGCAGTTTCCAAAAGAAGATGATTTGGATAACTCATTTTAGATTTTATAATTTTCTTGAAACTACTAAAATTAATTTTAATCTAAAGCCTTTTAACTTCTTAGCTAGAAAAACAATTATTCTAAGAAAACTAGAAATACTAAGCTAAAAATCATAAGATAACTAACTTAGAAAGCATCACAACTAAACTAGAAAGCATGGAAATAAGCAAACTGAATAACTAATAAACTATGGAAGTGGAAAAATAAGTAAACAAACCATAAAAAAATTTCTTAAATAGTAAAATATTCTAACAACTACAACAAATAACTCATACTAATTAAAAAAAAAAGTGCTCTAGAACTTCAGACTCAGTAACTGATAGACTTTAGTGAGTTTCTACTGAACAGTTATCTATGTAATAGATAAAACAACATAGCAGTAATTACTCATCTATTTAAACTAACTTCCCTTGAGTGGCCAGCTCGTGGGTTATCACTTTGTTCTCAAATCACATAAACTATAGGCTCTGGAGTCCTTCCATTAAAAATAGTTATCATCCATAGTTCAACAATTTAGCAATTTACATACGATAGTTCTTTCATTCATCAGTATTCAGAGATCATGTAAACAACATAATGTTACTATTCAGTCTTATTCATCCTTTTTGAAATTACATTCTTATAGAAAAAATTATAACTAAATCTTATATTCCAGATGGCATGGATAGCCATTGAAAAACTCTATAACAAATTTAACTAACTTCCATGTCTTTAAAACTCATACACATAAAGAAGGCTCGAGACGAGCCATGAAGTTTTTGGTAACATAAATTAAATAAACAGTAATTAAATCTTCGATTCATCAGTCTGATATTCAGGAGAAGGTTTGCATCATCTATCTTCAACCATATTTAAGGAATGTGTTGGCTCAATGTTTTGTAATAGCTGCTAGATGACTGATTATTCGCTACAAAAACACTCAATACAACTCATTAAACTTGTATTGGAAAATTTCCTCAATTGATCATAAGAAATAAAGTTTGCATAATTTTCCTTAAAGATAAGCAATTATTCCTCCTAAATTTTAATAAATTGGCACAAACTTAGGATTGAGCTTGTAAAAATAAGCCTTTTTGATTTCATTATGATGAGGTTATTTTTACCTCATCACAGAGTTTACAACTTTAGCATGCTTTAGGATTTCTTCATCGTTATGTTCCTATCATCATGGGACATATTTTTAGGAGGTCTTAAATCCTCTTTCTCTTTTTTGGAGAGGAGTTTTGTTCCCACTATGTTTTCTCCCTTTTCTCCATTTATGAGAGATCATTATTGTACATAATTACCTTACCGGGACTTTTTTTCAAGACTCATCTTTTCAATGTTTAGCTTACTCCCTAACTATCGTTTAAGGGGGGGATGTTAGTGTGAAAAGAGGTATTGTAAAATTATTTAGATTTTAGCCTACTTAGTACATTGCTATTCAAACTACACTTAAGCTCACTTGAAAGACTTGTAGAATGTTGTCTCGCCTCATGTGATTGAGACAAGTATTCTCACTTTGTGAGACACCTCTTGCATGGTCACTTGCAACTCACTAGAACACATTCCATGTGTGTTAATTATTGTTCCAACTTTGAAGGGTTGGTCATTCATTATATTTGACATGACTACCTTCACTACCTTTCCTATTTAAAGGATAGATCATATCGTATAAACTCTTAACTCTTTTATCAATCTCTTTGATAATGTGAATTAGGCTCAAAGTGCAAGTTTTTTTTGTGGAAGTACAAGGTTCTTTATGTTATGATCTTGGATGCAAGTCTTAACACTAATTACACTAGATATCCACCTAATAATATAAAATGATCTTATAAGTCCTTTATGTAACCCCACATTAATGTTGTTATGTGTCATAATATCTTTTACATTGTTATCTTTGTCATTGATATTTTTACATATTTTTATGACAATATGTAATTTTACACACATAATACTAGAAGTTACACATAATATAATGACCAAGGCATAAAGTCAGATGTCTCATTTCATAAGGAAAGATAAACTAATAAATAATTAAATAATATAAACACTAGGATTTGTAAGATGTGTGATATAACTAATACCAATGTTCTTCCACTTGTCATATACCTTCAAAATCAATAGGGAATACCAAAAATTAATAAACTAATTTCCAAAGGTATAACCATGCCACACAATCAGACTCCTATATGTTCATGAGATCAACCAAATATCTACAATATCCATCATGTGACTACTATGCTAACCACAACACTCTCATCCTCCATCATTCCCAAGCATGAAAATAAAGGATCCCTCAATAATTATAGACCTTTGAATCCCTCTCCATGATAATGATCCTTAAACTATGAATCACTCAATGCATGAAAAATAATGAGGTGGCTAAATATTGTCGATGATGTATAATGAGAGACGACAATATATAATCCATGGAAAATAATGATAAAATCTAAATATACCCTAGGACATATAATGGGAAATGATTGAATCTAAATATGCATTTCACAAAGAAACTTATGCAAAAAAACTAACAAAGTTTGGTTTAAGGGTTGGATTGAATAGATAATTTTTTGTTAAAATAAGCAAGTTGAGAACATTTTTCTTGATCTTGTGGAGACTTGATTTTTTGCAAGGAATAGTTTGAATTTATGGCATCCAAAGTTTGGCTATGTTTAAATGCCAAAACCTTGCTTGAAATAGAAAAGACATCATATATGGTCTAAGCCTGTCAAATGATTTTGATCTTAGGGGTGCATGGATATTCTATATTAGGCAAGTAGACAAAGAAATATTTTCTCACATGATATGAAATATTAATTTTAAAATAATAATACGAATTGTTAGAGGATAGTTGTTGTTAGAATATAATTATCCATGACTAAGTAGTAGTTAGTGTTGATCTTAAAAGCTTGCACTTCTCCCAAACAACCTTATCATAAATTTAGTGAGTGGGGGACCCAATTGCACCTCACTAAATAACCTTTGGGACTGTGAAAGAAGTTAATTCTTCTTTGGTGTTTGGGGAAAAGGGAGAAGGAGAAAAAATGACACAAAACCTTCATTGTTCAAAGGAGAAAAAAACAATTAAGTCCAATGTAGGCACAAAGTAGAAATTCAAATCCTTCTATTGGAAGAACCCATTAAGGTTCAAATAGAAAAAGGAAACCTGAAGTCAAACAAGGTACTTTAGATTCTTATAGAGTTATTTCACTTTAAAACATAATATGAAATCACCAGAAAACTTTGTTAGGAGATTAAAAGAGAATTATAACATGATTCAATTCTTGTAAGGTGAGGTTCAAAGATCAAAAAATCTTAACAATTGGAAATTGACAATCAAGAATTATATATAGAAAAAAAAAAAAACACAAATCATTTGATATATATGAGATTGAGAATAAACCATAAAACAAAGGCCACATGAGCACAATTTGATACAACTTTGTTCTTGATATATTGTTAAATAAGAAAAAATGATAAGGTCAAATAATAAAATGAAGAATTGTCTTGGCATCAATTACAAAAGAATGATTAAAGATCTATATGAAATATGTCATATCCTATTCTACTGCTATGGATAATCTAAGCGAATTTCCTTTTTATAAGAAAAGAGAAGCACACAAGCACCAAGCACTACTCCACTACCAAAGCGGAAACCCTAACAGGTGTCATCACCAAGTCCTCAAAATTTGATAAAAAAATTGATATGATCTGATAATAAAAATTGAGTTGCTTCAATAATGGCAATAGGTGTGATAAATCAATAACCCAGATCTCCACCAGAACTTCGTGTAGGTCTCCTTATCAGAAGGAAGATACATTCATAAATGCTTTCCTAAATCTGATATGATCCACCGTAGGTGATAATGGTGATAAAAAAAGAGGCCAACTCCAAGAGTGGCAAAGGAACAAAAGGTTTTTCCACCCAACAACATAGTAAAATAATATCTTTGATGGTGGAGAAATTTTCCCAACAAAAATGGATGACATGGTAGGAGGGCGGGCATTTTTTAAAAATGGGAGAGTAGTTTGGAGGAAAACACCTTTGGGGAAGCCACATGTATAGATTTAGGACCGAAGAGAAGGAAAATTCCTAAAAGGTAGTGCAGCCACTACATGGCATAATTGTGCACCTTCTTGCAATAAACATCTCGCAACCTCCAAAAAGATGCACTGAAGTGACAAGTGGTAGGATGAAAATGCAAGCCAAAAGAGTGAAGGTCTCGAGGCTGAAATAACAAATCATAGAGAAACAAACGCTTAAAGAGAAAAAAATGCTCCATATTTCTAGTGACTCATAGAGGACCTTCATTTGTGGACATATGACATATAAAAAAAAGCATAAAAAATAGAAAAATCTATGATTGTTCAGAGTTTGAGGAATGCAAAATGTTGAAACTCTTAGTCTTTGTTAGAAGGTAGCACTAGTGCATGTAGCATATTAGAGGCCTGATCGAGATCAATTATCTCCTTGAAGGAGATTGCTCCCCATTTTTCATGGGTTTCTCTTATGAGGGAAAAGAGTCATGCATAGAGGAGCAACATATTTTTGATCTCTTCAACTATAGATGGTGAGCTTAGTTTTTTGAGCTCCGACTAGTCCTACTGCTTGGCCTTTGAGGCCTATTTGAGTTTCTCTTTAGTGAGTATTACTACATCGAGAAAAAATAAAGAGGGGAAACCCAAAATAACTAAGGCTTCAAAATCCTCTTTTACATTGCCAACCTTCTTGGTTAGCGCTAACTAATAGTTATTAACCCTTTGGGTGGCCTAGCTCAATGCATGATGAATTCATTTTCCTTCCAGGAATATGCTCTTCAGTCCAAAATCCTAGTGCTTGCAAAAGTCTCTTATGTTTCCTTATATAGCTTAGTTATGAAATTACCTGACTCAACGGATTGGGGGTGACTGTACTCAAGATTTGGTCAAAAATTGATCTGACCCTTGCATTCAACTCCTGTGCATCAACTATACAACTCAATTTTGGCCTTAGGGTCATTATTGAACCTTTAATTATTCCAATGGGAAAATAACAATCTTTGCACTACCGAGAGGAGCTCATACCTTCTTCTTGCAGTCAATTCCTGCTAGAATTGAGACTTGTTAACCATTATTTCCTCCTTCATTAATTGACCTCTACTTGGGCCTATTGAAGCTCTTTTGTTGCTTGAGCTTGAGCACTGTTCAGCTCACTTTTTATCTAGTTCTTCTCCTTCTTTAACTACTCACTTATCTTCTTAGTTTGGTCCATGGCTTCAGACCATTTCTCTTGCATTTCTAGTAGCTCTCTTAGAAATTCCACACATATATTGTTTTGTTGGCCCAAAATGTTAGTGAACTCTTTATGATTTTTCTGCATTCCTCTGCAACCTTTTGCATTTGGGCCTTTACTTCTTCAGTCATTTTGCACTCAGTTTCAACCTTGCTCATCATCTTCTCAACCTCAGCTAAAATCCAATCCTTTTTAGTCTAAGTGGTCTGAAGTGATGTGGTCGCTTCTCCTTGTATGTCTTGTGCCTACCTAATGCGGGCAATCTCCATATATTTTTCTCTTTTCTCTACCTAGTGTTTATCATTTGTTGATTTTAAATTATCCAACTTTGTCTCACACTTCTTCAATTTCTTCTCCAACCTTGTGAATTTGGTATACACCACCTTTTGTGTAGCTTTGGTAAAGCCAATTTTTTCTTAGGGAAGGACCTCATTCATGTTCAGATGTAGAGTCTAAATCTCATAGTCTTCATATTGCATTTCTCCCTTGTGCTTGGAGACTAATGGATTCATAGCTGAAATCATCAAGGACCTCTGTTCCTCGTCAAAATAAGTCTCCAATTTTGTGGAAGCTTAATCAACCATGGTCTTTGCTAATTGATTCTTATTTCTCTCCTTCCAGACCTATCTAGTTAACTATTGTGGATCATCAGGTCAATTTTTATTTTGTTGGAATACTGGCAGAAGATGAGACCTACAACTCCGTTTTTTGTGCTACTTCTTTATCTTTCCCTTTCCCATCTTTGACCGCCAGAGGTGGTGGGTCGATGCCCTTGAAATTCTCTTGTTTAGGGTCTCAATCAGCTTCTTCATCTGAATTGGACCCAACCTATTTATCATAAATTTCCTCAAATACTTCATCTATGTGGATGGTGCCACACAAGGGGTTGTCTACTTGATATCTTGTCAATATCTCTAGAAATCAATTGTTTTCCTTTCAGACCACCCCTTCCTCCTCAGCTCTATCTTGAGAGACTTGTTCATTTGAAGGCCTCAGTTGAATTCTCGTATGATTTGGTAAAAGGTTAGCCATGGAAACTACATGAAAGGTATAGCATCCAAATTGACATATGCACCTTTGTTTTCTAGATATAGATTTTATCTTTCCTCCCAATATGTTTGTGACATGTCAAAAACTCAAGTGCCTATTCAGATTACACCTTCATTTGTCATAGATGATCATAAGGCCGAGATAGGACAATTTTCTCATCAATACTTGTATTTCATCTCTCTTCATGAGTTTTACTTGGATCTTGCCAACAACAAGGGGGATTTCATAAAGGCACTTCTTTTTCTTTTCATCACCGTAGTCAAAATCTGCAATCAACAATTGTTGACATATTTCTAGGGAAAGAGTCCTGGTCATTAAATTTTTAGGCAGCCAAAAAGGATCACATGTAAACCCATGACATTTGATAAAATTGAAATCGAACCCCATGAACTAGTCTAGTGGGGTCATGTTCTTCTACATCGATTCTAGATACCTAGGAGAAAACCTTTGTAGAGTCTATTGGGATAAATCTTGAAGCATGGGATTTATAAAATATTTGATAAAAAAATAATAATTGCATGTGCTTGAAAGCACATGGGTCCATACTAAAACTATTTTTAACAATTCTGACCCGCTAAACCTATCAAGTGGTAATCCCAAAATGGCCAAAAAAATTAAGGTTCTGGTGCAGAATCAAATGTACCAAGAAGGATGAATACCTAAACTTTGAAAAATGGTTGCACTTGGTCAAATGATCGAGCATCCTATCTACAATCATTTTGGTGAAGTTGTACAAGAATTTTCCATTTTCTTTTGTGAGCTTAAAGGCCAGACCCATTTGGTATTCATGGACAATATCATCATGGTCTAGTCCATATACGAAATCCAACATCATAAAAACATCTTTCAAGTCTGATTTGAACAGACAAAATGGCAGAGGGGATTTGGGCCCTTCATCGTTATTTCGCTTACTTGTTTCATCCTTGTAGAAAGGAACATTATCTCTTCTTACTCTCCATAATTTCTTCATATTGTCCTGTGAGAAAACCTCAGCCTCCATATTAGTGGGGATACATAACATATACCCAATTTCCATGGAGCTGATGGTGATTTTGAGCTCCCCACCTCTCATGATTTTTCTCTCCTTATATAGCTTTTTAACGGAATTATGAACCAAATCTAGGAGTGAATGCATGAAGGGAATCATGCACCATGGTAAACCAAAATTCTAGAGCCTTTCTCCTAGGCCTATAATTCCTGGTGGTGACTTGGTGACCATCCTCTGAAAGGCCTCTTCCCACAAATTCTTGGTGTTGGTATGCAACTTTGGATTGAAGATATCATCTATGAAATCCTTGATCACCTTTGGATCGATGTGGTCTCTAGGAGTTATGCTTCTGGTATGGGGAAAGTCCCATTGTTTTGGAATTATTGCATTAGCAAAGGAGATATCCAAAAATATGTCAACATATCCCAGCTGGGAGAAATAAATTTCAACACCCCTACTAGAGGATGACACTTCAAAACCTAAAATCATTATTTCTTGAAAAAAATTTGCAACACTCACTTCTGAACTTAGATAAATTTACCTCTTCCAAGATCTTACACTTAGAAAAAAAAATTGGTAATCAATTCACTCATGCATTAAATAATAAATACATGATCATTAATGCTAGCCTTTTGAGTACTGCCAGTGAAGGTTAATACATGTGGTATAAATTACTGCATTCTTGGGATACATGACCTCTACTTTGGGAAGGGAATTTTAGTACATTCCTTAGTTTTTCGATGAAGGACAGCCTTGAGAAATGGGAGACACAATTGGAAATATGTCTACATTAATTAAGAAAGAAATGAACTTTAACGATGGTATTTTCAAGTGATGGATTTGGTTGATGATCTCAAAGGTGACGAACACATGGTGATATGTCATACATCTAGTTATTAATGATAGCACCTTTAAATTTCTAAGCCCTGTCAAATCCTTGACCCGTGACTTACCTTTAGCTCAAGTGTCGTTAATTTGAATTTCTCATTGTCATTCCAATAGGGAAAAATGATTTTTATTTATAGTATTTTTGGTTCACTTTTTTCTATAAATAGAGTGTCACCTTCACAAAAATATTCATTAATTTTGCACTTTCTTATTTTGTTTTTCGTAAAGCATGGGTACTCTAATTAGGATTTTGAGTTGGAAGAAGTAGATTTCTTTCGTGGGGGAAGTCACTAATTAGAGAATTAAGAGGTTGCTATAGATGAAGGATGGATTGGCCACCACTGTGTTTGAATGGGTGTTGGGTAGGTATTTCATCATAGACAAAAACCACTATAATTCAAATACATATGTTGTTTCCTAGATTGTCATCTCATTTTTGGACCTGAACATTGGAAGTGATGGATTGTGCAACTATGTAGGAGCATGTTCTGTAGAGACTAGTTAGAGGGCCTTGATGAAATTATCGTTGTTGTTCCTGGTCTTGGCATGCCCTCTGCTATGGACATCCAACAACATAGGGAAAACTTCGAGATGGTTGCATGACTAAATTTTCTCTCTAACTTTTGCATGATGACTCTGGAACAACACCGCTAGCAGGAGAGGCATGCCAGCTCCTACCTCCTTCATGTGAACAATGTTGAAACGGTCTATGACGTCAAATATATTACTGCTTTTGAGCATTTAGTGTACAACCTTGGTGGAGTGGTAGTAAATGTCGATGAGTTACCTCAGTTAGTCTTTGTAGAGCTATTTGATGATATCCTTATTGATGTTAGTCTTGAGACTTGAAAATATCATTATTTTTGCTTGTCACAGAGTGGAGGTAAAAAATTCACACTTTTTTATACCACTACCTCTCGTATGATGAATATCGCTTTTTGGCCACCTCTAAAAGAAGATTTCTTATACTTTACTCTTTGCATATGGGCTCTAATAAATATAGGCCTTTGTGACCCAAACTGTATGCAAAAATTTTCTTTATAAATATAATATAGTTTCTCTATGTTTTAGCACTTGTCTTATTGCAAAATGTATTTATAATTTCTTTTTACATATGGTACATCAAGTGAAAATTTAAAGAACTATGAGTCTCTAATTGAATAATTTTAGGTGAATACCATTCACTAGTATTCACAAAAAAATTATGTCTAAATCTTCAATCTCATATGTTTTGCTAGCCTTGCATTTAGAAATTGGAAATGGACCCTTCCATAAAGAATCGAATTTGGTGTGTTGGCCTGGTTTTGCAGCTTGTTTGTTGAATTTTAGGGCAAGGCTCCCCTCCCTAAAACCTGGGTCAGAGGCCTTCTTGTTGAACCACCACTTGACTACCTACTAGAGATTTATCATGGCGTCAAACAACTTATCTTGTTTCTCTTGAAGGCTTTGTAGCTCAGTAAGCCTCATTTCCATCCCACCACTTTCTTCAACCTCTAAAGACTTTAGCAATTTTAGCGCTAGTATTTCCATTGAAATGGGTAATGACTATTTCCTTCTTGTATACCAACTCGTAGGGAGAGACCTTTAAAACTTACTTTGGGGTAATGCAGTCTACCCATAAGGCTTCCTATAGATGCCTATGCCATTCCTTTTGGTGCTTGGACTTGATGTGTTTGATCAGCCTAATTAGGTTTTTATCAGTATATTCTTCTTGTACATTCCCCTGCAAGTAATAGTTTGATGATGTATTTAGGTAGACCCCATGCTTGAGAGTGAAGTCAAACATCCCTGTCCCCACAAAGGATCACACACTATTTGAAATGATGGTCTCCGAGGATCTAAAACTTGCCACTAGCTCTTCTAGGAAGTTGAAGATCTCAAATTCAATGGAATTTTTCAAAGGGGTTGCCTCCATCCACCTGGTAAAATAATCGGCGGTCATTAATATCCACTTGTGTCTTGAGTTATATATGGGATTGATCATTCCAATCAAATCTAGCCCCCACTATACAAACGGATCCTCTACCACAATCAGGTTTAAGGGCACAACAAAGTTCTTCTGAATACCACCAAAAAATTGGCCTTCATAGCACTTCTTCACAAAATTATGAGCTTTGAAGAATAACTTGGGCTAGTAGTAACCTGCCTGCATCATTTTCAGGGAAATGGTTTTGGTGGAGAAATGCTCCCCTTCTGGGCTATTATGGAATTCACCCAAGATCCTTTCCACCTATAATTTATCCATACAATGGAGGAGACCTGCATCATAATTCCTTTTAAATAGAAGGCCTTCAATAAGTACATATTCGGCACCTTGAAGCTTGTAGTTTCTTCTCTTGTGTGTCAGGAAATCAGGTGGGTATATATCGGCTTGCATGAATCTTGTCTAATTAACCACCTAAGACTCATATGACTCGAATTAATTTGAAAGGACCTAGTCAGCCTCCTCTTCTGCCTTGGGATCGAGCTCTTGAGTGAGATACTTGCATAGGCCTCTTCTTCTGACAAACTTTGTTGGTTGAATATCAACATCATAATCTAGGATCTTAGTGATCCATTTTTCTCTTTTCTTGGCAATTTTTCCAAGTGTGATATTCTCCCTCACATTAGGATGGGTGACAAGGACTATAATTCTATTGGCTAAAACCAAGTATTAGATTTTTTTGAGGCTTTTGACTATAGAAAAGGCTTTCTTTTCTACAAAATTGTACTTGGTTTTATAGCCTTTTAGGGTCCTTGAATGGAAAGCGATGCGGTGTTCCCCACTTCCCTCCTCATCCTTATATGTGAGCATGGGGCCTATATTATATTCACTGCTATAGACATACAATATAAAATATTTTGAAAAGTTCAGGTTGGCTAACATTGGAGCTATGCAGATGGTTACCTTGATCTTCTCAAAGGTAGGCTTTCCTTCTTGAGTCCGTTTGAATGCTAAGCCTTTCTTTAACATTAGTGTTATAGGTCTCGTAATGCCTGTGAGATATGAGATGAATATACTAATGAAGTTAATCTTCCCAAAGAAAGACTACAATCCCATTTGATTAATAGGTAGCAGTAATTATGTTATAGCCTTCACACTTTCGGGATCAATGGCTATCCCTTCCTTAGATACCACAAAGCCAATAAATTTTCCTTGTGGTACTCTGAATACACATTCTTTGGGATTTAAAGAAATCCAATTATTGTCACTTTTGGAAAACCATTTCCAGGTGATCAAAATGATCACCCTTGGATTTTGAAAATATGGTTAAGTCATCTAGATATATAAGGATGATCTTGTCAATAAATTCCTTAAATGTGATTTCCATCACACATTGAAAGGTGGCACCTATGTTTGAGAGGCTAAAGGGAATTTTAGCATATGTGAATTTTCCCCACTTAGTGGTGAATGTTTTCTTCCGTTGATCCTCCTCCTTCATGTAGAATTTATTGTAACCTAAAAATCCATCGAGTAATGAGAACGTCTCTCACCCTTCTATGATTTGTAAGATCTACTCCATCAAAGATAAAGGGTAGTGATCCTTTAAATAAGCCTTGTTCAAGTCTCGAAAATCCACTCAAAGTTGAATGTCACCATTATTTTTTTAGACAAGGACCAGATTAGACACCCAAGTGGATTTCTTAATCAAGTATATGATTTTTAACTTGATTAGCTTCATGAGCTCTTGTGCCATTAGGGCTTCCATCATTGGCTTGATCGACCTTTTCTTTTGTTGGATGGGCTTGGATCCTTTGACCAGGTCAATAGTGTGTTGTATTATGCTAGGATCATATTCTTTAGGATCATAATAGGTCCAGGCCACAAATCTATTGTACTTAGCACATAAGGATCTCAACCTCTCTTTATCTTTTTGCAACACATTCCTCCTAAATTTAAGCTTCTTTCCATCTTCGACCTCAAGGTCCTCATAGTCCTCCTTGTCTATCATGAATCTTCTTTTATTATTTCTTACATATTAATATTCAAAGAGGTTCTCTAAAGTGATAGGCTTTGTAAGAGCTTATTGCTTTTGAGTTGGATCATTTTCTCCTCACCAACCTCTTCAGATCTAGGTTGTGCTTGATTGAAAAACTCTCCCAACTGTCATAGGAAAGTAGCAATCTGTGCATCATCTTCAAAGACCTACCAATTTTGATCATTATTGAGGATAGACGGTCAGACGATGATGCGTACTGCATGCTGGTTTTTGGGTGACTCAAAGGCTGCCCCAAATTATGAGTTGATTGAATTCATTCTATCTACAACAAAGTTTTAAGATCTTGAAATGACCTAGATATTGAAAGCCTCAAACCTATCGATTAGGTCTCACACTCTAGGTTAGTTGGACCATATTCTTACATTCTTCATAGTCACCTATCCTTAGACCTCTCTTACCACTAACGTAGAATCTTTGAACACTTGTATCCATTTTATGCACATCCATTCCACCAGATCCAAACCATGAACCTGTCCTTCATATTCCACATCATTATTTGAACATGTGAAATGAAAGTAGAAAGCCCTAAGGGTCTCTGACCCAATTGGAGATACAAGATAGATGTTGGTTCCAGAGCTAGTATTACACTTAGCACCATCAAAGTGAAAATTCCATAAGTTGTTGTGAGCAGATTCGTTTGGGCCCTCTTGCTCCTTGACCAATTTTGGGAGGGCCTGGTCCTCATCAAAGATTGCATATGTTCCCAAACCAGTGGCAAGTCAGTGCAGAATCATAGGGGTCCAAACTAGGCCTCTAAGTGGAGATGAATAAGAAAATCAGAGTTAGGCAACTTGACATAAAATTTTGAATAGGTTATTAACATAATTTGGAAAATATGTAAGAACAAAAGTTGTAGCAAATTGAATGTAGATTCTAGGCTACTAGTCCTATTCTAGAAAAAAGTAAATATGTTTTTCCAAAATTTGAAGTTTCAATGTAATGGTACTAAATTTTCAAGAAAAAGATAGAAGGTGTATGTCTGACCACCCTAAGTACAAGAAAAAAAATCTAAATTTTTTAATATATGTAAAGGACACATGCCTGGATGTGCTAGATTTTTTTTTTTTGTAATTTTTTTCCATTTAAATAACTAGTTATGATGTTTTTAGTAGAAATTTTCAAAATTATTAAAATGTATGTGTCTGACTACCATAACTTGGTCAAAAATTTATGAAATTCATTGTTTTTATTCTATAGTATGTGAAGCATAGAATGTGACACATCTTGTAGGTTTGAAAAATGTTAAGTAGTTTGAAATTTATAAAAGGTTTACAATCATCCTATCAATCAAGACTTCATTCATAATGTATGTAGAAAATCAATAATATTTATTTATTAAATTCAAAATGAGGCATAACTTATATTGGTGGAAATTTGATAATTTTTCTATAAACCCTTTTCGTTTCATAAATTTTCGATAAAAACAAAGTTGTTGGCCACAAGGAAAAACTTTGGAAAAATAAGAAAATTTTGTAAACACGTTTTTTTGGTTGACTTTCTAGGTTAGGCAATCCCAAGACAAAAACCAAGGCAAACCTGAGGGAAATGCGAAGGCTGCAAATTTTGTCAGACAAAATAGATATCTGTTTGAAATGGATATCCGTTTTGTTTTTCAAAACAAATATCCATTTTATTTTTCAAAACAAATATTCATTTTTTTTTTCAAAACGGATATCCATTTGAAATGGATATCTGTTTTAAAGACCTAAAAAACCCTCTTTAGTAAAATGGGCATAATTTTTGTGTTTCTTATCAAAATTTCAACTTTTTATAGGCGTTGGAAAGGTGATTGAGAGATCTACACAATGGAATAGGTGGCATTTCTATATTTTACACAAAAGATAAATATAATAATTTGAACTTCATATTTCATTTTTGAAACATCAAATGCTCACTACTTTCGCATGCAAAGTCTCTTTTTCATTATTTTTTTGTAACACTCATCTCAAAATACTTGAAACATTATAAAAAGTAATGAATAATAAAATATTTATATTTTTTTAGTAAGGAGATGAAAAATCCTTCATAAATCAACATATCTCTTTGTCCCTTTCTCTACCTCTCTATCTATCACTATGTCTCCCCTTAAGCTCTAGACCTATCCCTCCCTCTGTTCTTCTCTCTTTGTCCCTCTTTATACCTATTTTTCTCACTCTCTCTCCTTGAGCTCTCTCTCTCTCTTAGGTCCCTCCAACTCCCTCTCCCTCTCCATCTCCCTCTCACTCTCCATCTCCCCTATCCTTCTCTCTCTCCTTCCCTTTGAAGTTTCTCTTCCTCTTAAGTCTCTCTCCATCTTAGGTCTCTCTGACTCCCTCTCTCCCTCTCTCTCTTTCTATCTATTTGAGGTCTCTCCCACTCCCTCTCTCTCTTCTCTCATGTCTCTCTCTCTCACACTCTCTCTCTTACTCACAATCTCCATCTCCCTCTCAGGTCTCTTTCTCCCACTCTCTCTCTCTCTCACACACACTCTATCTCTATGTTTCTCTTCATCTCCCTCTCGGGTATCTCTCTCCCACTCTATCTCTCCCTATCATTCCCTCTCTCTCTCTCTCTCACACACACACACATGCTTCATCTCCTAGGTATCTCTCTCCTACTCTCCCCCCCTCTCTCCCTCTCAAGTTCCTCTCCTTCCCTGTATCTCTCTCTCTCTCTTTCTCTCCCTCTCAAGTCTCTCTCCCTCTCCCTCTCCCTCTCTCCCTCTCAAGTCTCTCTCTCCCCCCTCTATCTCTCTCTCCTCTCTCTCTCCCTCTCTCCCCCTCTCTCCCACCTTCCCTTTGAAGTCTCTCTACCTCTTAGGTCTCTCTCTCTGGTCTCTCCCACTTCCTCTCTCTTTCCCTCTCTCTCTTTCTCTCTTAGGTCACTCTGTCTCAAGTCTCTCTCTCTCACACAGACTCAATTTCTCTCTCTCTCTCTCTCTCTCTCTCTCTCTCTCTCTCTCTCTCTCTCTCTATTAATGTCCCTCATAGGTCTCTCTCTCCCTCTCTCATTCCTCTCTCTCTCAAGTCTCTCTCTCTCTCCCTCTACCTCCCTCTATCTTTATCCCTCTCCCTCTCCCTATCTCTCTCTCTGTTACTCTTTGTCTCTCTTCTCTCTCTCCCCCTCCCTCCCTCCCTCTCTCTCTCTCT
The DNA here is from genome assembly GCA_007115665.2 of Sequoiadendron giganteum. Lineage (NCBI taxonomy): Eukaryota > Viridiplantae > Streptophyta > Pinopsida > Cupressales > Cupressaceae > Sequoiadendron > Sequoiadendron giganteum. Next base: position 637,522,407 of record CM021101.1, read on the forward strand.
CTCCCTGTCCCTCCCTCCCTCCCTCCCCCTCTCTCTCTGGTCCCTCCAACTCCCTCTCCCTCTCACTCATTTTCCATATCCCTCTCTCCTGCTCAGGTCTCCCACTACCCCTCTCTCACTCACTTTCCACCTCCCTCTCAAGTCTCTCTTTCCCCCACTCCCTCTCTCTCTCAGGTGTCTACTTCCCACCCTAACTAGATAACTCTCTACCCCCTCTCTCTCTATCCCTCTCAATCTAGTCTCCTTCTCTCTCCCTCTATCTATATCTTCCTCTCTCCCTCTCAAGTATCTCTCTCCCTCCCTCCCTTAGAAGTAACTTAAAATGGAGGGAGAGAAAGAGGGAAGGAGAGAGGGAGATGAAGAGATAGATAGAGAGAGAGAGAGAGAGAGAGAGAGAGAGATAGAGTGTGTGTTTGTGAGAGAGAGACTTGAGAGGGAGAGATACCTAAGAGGGAGATGGAGAGTGTGAGTAAGAGAGAGAGAGAGTGAGAGAGAGAGAGGCCTAAGAGAGAGAGAGGCCTAAGAGAGAGAAAGGGAGAGGGAGAGGGAGAGGGAGAAGGAGTTAGAGAGACCTAAGAGGGAGAGAGGAAGTGGAAGATACTTAAGAGAGAGAGACTTCAAAGGGAGGGGGAGAGAGGGAGAGAGGGAGATGAAGAGTGAGAGGGAGAGTAATTGGGAGGGACCTAAGAGAGAGAGAGACTTGAGATGGAGAGAGAGAGAGATATGGAGGAAGGGAGGGAGAGGGAGAGGGACTTGAGAAGGAGAGAGGGAGAGAGGAAGGAAGAGAGGGGAGAGAGAGTGGGAGAGAGAGATACCTAAGATGGATATGGAGAGACTTTGAAGTTATGGAGAGAGAGAGAGAGATAGGGAGAGAGGGAGATGGAGAGGGAGTGGTAGGGACCAAAGAGAGAGATACTTGAGAGGGAGAGAGAGACTTTAGAGGGAGATAGAGGGAGGAAAAGGGAGAGAAACTTGAGAGGGAGATAGAGATGGAGATAGAGAGGGAGAGATAGTGGGAGAGAGAGACCTTAGAGGGAGAGAGAGACCTGAGAGGGAGAGAGTGTAAGTGTGAGTGAGACATTCAGAGAGACATGGAGTGAGAGAAAAAGAGGGATAGGGAGTGGGAGAGACTTGAGAGAGAGAGACATAAGATGGAGAGAGGGAGTGGGAGAGACTTGAGAGAGATATCTAAGAGGGAGAGCGACTTAAGAGGAATATATACTTCACAGGCAGGTAGAGAGAGATAGAGAAATAGAGAGAGGCAGAGGGGAGAGGGAGAGTGAGAGGGAGATGGAGAGGGAGAGGGAGAGAGAGGGAGTGGGAGGGACATGAGAGGGAGAGAGAGAAGGAAGGAAGGAAGAATGGAGATATAGGTCTAGAGCTCAAGGAAAGAGAGTGAGAAAGATAGGTATAAAGAGGGAAAAAGAGAGAAGAAAGGAGGGAGGGATAGGTCTAGAGCTTAAGGGGAGACATAGTGATATATAGAGAGGTAGAGAAAGGAATAGAGAGATATGATGATTTATGAAGATTTTTTCATCTCCTTACTAAAAAAAATATAAATATTTCATTATTCATTACTTTTTCTAATTTTTGAAGTATTTTTAGAATGATTGTTACAAAAAAATCACGTAAAAAAGACTTTGCATCTGAAATAGTGAGCATTTGATGTTTCAAAAATGAAATATTAAGTTCAAATGATTATAATTATTTTTGTGTATAATATAGAAACACCACTTAGTCCATTGTGTAGATCTCTCAATCACCTTTCCAATGCCTTATAAAAAGTCAAATTTTTGATAAGAAACACAAAATTTATGCTCATTTTACTAAAGTGTGTTGTTTAGGCTTTTCAAAATGGATATTTGTTTCAAAACAGGATATTCATTTTTTTCATCCATTTTGTTTGCATGAATCGATGAAAATTATTTTTGGGAAATGGATATCCGTTATAAATGGATATATGTTTCAAAACGGATATCCGTTATAAACGAATATCTATTTCAAAACGGATATCCAATAAAAATGGATATCTGTTTCGAAACGAATATTCGTTATAAATGGATATTGTACCCAACCCATACAAAATGTCAACATTTTTTTTTCACGATTTTGGTGAGTCAAAAATGTGTTTTTTTCCTCCTTTCCACTTTTAGACCCCCATAATCTTGCACATTCCTTGGCATGAAAATTTCCAAAAGGATCGAAATCGATAAGTTGATTCAATAGGACTTCTTTCAGGCTCCGGTCGCTTGTGGCTTCTTCTTCTTCTAACATCTCCATGCAGTTCTTGGAAATGGATGTGTGTGTGGCCTCAAATCTCATCACTGCATCCTCTACAATGTGTTCAAGATGCAAAATTTTGGACATAATTTTCATCTTTGCTCCATGCTTGGTCCTTAGTATTAAGTGGGACGAGTCAAACACTAGGTATTGACCTATCTTTACTATGAAGTCCCTTGACAAGAAAATCTTGAAAATAGGGGGAATGTCGACTATGACCACTTCCTTGGTAACTATTTGGCTTGGACGAGAGTATAATTTCAAAGGAATATTCCTAATATGATCTATGGTTGGGACCTTCTTTTCATCCAACTACATAATTCCCTTCTTTAGGGATTCATATTTCAAATTGACGGCATCAACCACTAGCTTGGGCATGATTGTAGTATTGTCTCATCACTCTATCATGTTATTGTGCAGTAACTTATCCCCTACAATAAGAGCCAAGAAGAAGTGGTTGGGGTTTGTCTTACAGGTTTTATAGCAAGAACTATGCAACACTCAGGGTAAAAGGACAACAAATTTTGGTCATGATGCTTGACATTAAAATAAAAAAGGTAAGACATAAGGAAACCCTTCTCTACCTAGTGTTGAGGAAATTCTAACTGCACGTAAGGGCCCCTGACCTTTGACGATAAAATCCACTTCTTGGCTAAGGAGTGGCATGCCATTAGTGGCCTTCAACTTCTAGGAAACCAGTAGCTAGTCTAGTTCCCTTTTGATTTTTCTTGCATTTTGTGTTTATTTTTCTTGGTAGTTTGTTAGTTGTTTCCTTTTTTCTTTTTGGATGCCTCACTTTTCGTGATCCCCCTCTTTGTGCCTCTATGGTCATTTTGTAATGGGTACAAGCCCTTTCCATCTTTAATCTAATAAAAAAAATTATATACTTACATTTTAAATCAGTTATTTTTTGGTCATTTTTTAAAACCATCTAATAATATTAGTTTTAAAATATTGATGCAACAATTCTTTTAAATGCTTTATCTTTGTTCATAATTGAAATTGGGAAATTGTTAGGATTAGTTGTGTTATTCCTTACAATTCCTTGTAAAAAATTTAGTAATCCAAATTTTAGGTATGATTAAATGTTTATATTTATAATATTTCATGCTTGTATCATTAAAAATCATTTAATGAGAAAATTGGTTTTCTTAGAGACACGTGTGAAATGGAATATTTCTTTGGAAACTTGGTAACTTAATTGTATAAGGAATTAAATAATGAGTTACACTGGTTTAAGGAATTCTTGGCCACTTGGAAAGTGTTAAGAATGTGTTGTACATTTGACATGATTTTTAAAGAAGTTAGTTGGTTCATGATTTCATAATAATCATTTTATAATTTTTTAAGGGTTTAGTATAGTCACATTCTTATAGAAAAGTACAAATTATTGGGAAAATGTTCAGATTAAGTTTTCATTAACCTCATAAATCTTAGTTATATTTTATGTGTCTACAACACTATTGGAAAGTGTACTTGGATACTTTGTATAATTAGATATTTTTATGTATTTATATTCTCCTAAGAATGTTGATACTAGTTTTTGTATGCATTCATGATGAATGTTTAGCACTACGATGGTGGCAACATTTGACTTTACATTCATTTAAAGTATTTTCCCATTTACTAGGAACTAAAGGAATTAGTGATTTTTTTATAATGGTTGGGACCCACATGAATTAGTGGACACAAAACTGAGTAATAGACCAAGTATTTATCGGTGAAATATGTTGGTGTGAATATAGTGTTTTATGTAACTTATTCACTAGTAGGTCCTATTGAAATGTTAAGTTTACTTAGGTCCACGGAATATTTCTAGAGGTCTTAGTTATCATATATATATTATATTATTGAATTTAATTCTTGAGTCATAGGTCATTTAATAATTATTAATTTTTTTTTTGTATGCTATAAGATTAAGACACATGTGTTCATCTTGTCTAATCATATCTCTCATCTTGTTTATTTAGGCAAGGCTTGTCTATATTTGTATCATAATATATTAGGAAAGATATTATCTTTCCATAATCTCTTGTGGAAGTTTATCTTTTATTTTCCAAGTTATTCTAGGGTGTGAGCTAATTTTTAACTCCTACATGGTATTAGAGATTTAGATCTACAAACTGCTTCTCATATTTGAGGGTAATTTTTTGCATTTGCTATTTCTATATTGAAATTATTTGTAGATATTGAAAATAAAAGTATTATCTTATCTTTCACTATATGATGACATGGAGAATAAGAAAAAAAGATAGAAATACCAAATTTTGGTGTTTTCTCTTTCTGTCTTTATATTGAAGGTTAATTTTGGTGTATGTTGGTGCATATAAAATCTTACCATTAAGTTAAGAGAGCCTAAGAAAGTTAATTTTCTCTTTCATTTTATCTAAATTGGACTTGTGAGTCCAAATCTACAAGGGATTGAAGTTGGGAGGAGGTTGTTAGATCCATGAGGTAGTTGATATTTGAGAGCATATTTTGCCAAAATAGGCCTCGATATCATATCCAAAAGGTCCCAAAACCCTAGGATTGATTGTCAAATCATCAAAAAGTTGAGACTACCTTCAAAGATTTTTTTTCCAACTATAACCATTTGCTAAGAAGACAAAAGAAGAAAGAAAACCCACTAACAAGCAAAGAGTGTATAAGAGGAAGGCTAGTACCTTGGAAGGGAGTAGTCCCTAATCAAAAAGAACAAAAAGGACTAGGATAGTATCTTTGGAGCTAATAGAAGAAGATCAGAAGGATTCTCCTCCTACACCTACTCCTTGCACCTTTGTAGCTTCATCTTATCCACCCATATCCAGATCTTCTCTCACATCCACTATCCCTCCTATCCTTTCTTCACCCCTCCTATTGATATCTCAGTGGATATCACCACCTTTATTCCCAATATTTCCATTGCTCCCATCTCCATTGATTTATCCCATTCTCCAACTTCTCTCCCTTTCACTTCCTCTATTCCTCCTCCCCAATTCACCATATTCATCATTTTATCTACTACTAGGTATGTTGAGGATCATGATGGGCCAAAAAGTGGCAATGGGAAAAAAATCACATTTTGCATTGACTCAAAAATGCGGAAATCCCTAGTTGAATTTTTTTAGGTTTGGGTGTCAATACATTGCTCCAAAGCAATGCCCAAACCTAAATTTATAAATTGGATATCCGATTTGAGTTGCATATATAAATAAAAAAGTAGCAAACTTTTAAACTCATTTCGGACATTTTGAACACGAGCGTACAATGAGAACTCAAAGTCAGATATCCGTTTTCATCAAATATCCAATTTTAAAGGTAATTTTTGGTTTTTTTTATGTTTAAATCAATTTTTCAATTAGATTTTAATAATTTTAAGTAGTTTTTATGAATTTTTTTTCAAAAGTGGGTGTTTTTATTGATTTTTATTTAAAACTAGAGTTTATAATGAATTTTTATTAAAAATTAATGTTTTTAAATGGATTTTGATTAAAAACTAATATTGTTGATGTATTTTTATCAAAAACTAGAGTTTGTTATGGATTTTTGTGAAAAAGTAGGGTTTTTTTGGATTTTTATTAAAAACTAAGGTTTTTCTTACAATAATTTCATTTATATTGTGTAATTTCAGTTAGATTAATTAGTTTTTAACTTTAATCAGGTATTGTGGCTGAGAATAAAAATGCACAAATATCAAACGCTCCACCACCTCCACAACTGTCGATTGAAGACTTAATTGGTGAAAAATTTGTGGCAAGAAGACATGAGGGAATATTATGCATGTGGATTTTCTTACGATGATGTGAAAGAACTCCAAATAGCCTCTTTATTTGGTAACCCCCACATCAGTTTTCTAGTTAATGTTAATAAACCAAAACTTTCTATAAAATGGTGCAAGAATAAGGACATTGTAGATAACTTTTGGGATCGTTGGTGTATGGTTTTTGATAAACCACCAAACAACAATTCTGATATACCATTTTACTATATTAAAAAAATATATGTTGAGTTTGTGTTAGGGCATCATGTCAATTAATTTTACATTAAACCCTTCCAAGGCATCGGTGGAGGTATGCCCTAGGATAGACCAGAGGCAATTAGAGTAGTCTTTCCCATATGTTCCCCCTCCTTCCCTTCCTCAACCACCTGCAGTATATCATCCAAAGATTATCCAAGATGCAGCCACACGGACTATTCAGGCTATTCACTCTTTGAGTGCTCATTTGGTTTTGCATGCTTCTATAGTAACTCAACCACATTCTTGTGATGGTGGCAATGGCTCGAGTGTTGATGTATCATCCTCCTCAAATCCACATATTTGTCTTCCACATACTTACACTATGTGCCACCAAATATGCTTGGGTCCTCTTGTACAACCCACTAAGCATCCCTTGGACACTTTTGAATATGACCTCCATGATGTGGACATTATAGATCAGTCACAGGGGAGTGGATCACACCCTACAGAGTCCTCTCCTACTAGAGAGGGGGGCATTGGAATAGTGACACATGTAAGATTTACATTGTAAATTCATAACTTGCATTTGTTTTTAAACAAATATTAATAACAGATAGTATCAAGTACTAATATTTATTTACATGGTCTATTTAACAGTTGATGTCTGAGGAGGAGCTCACACGGGTGACTAATAGCACCCTTAGGGCCATTTCATTTGGCCTCAACATGCACACAGTATATACTTTTGCTCTCACTCATTTAAATTTTTTATTAAATAACTTTTTTTCATTTATGAAGTTATATAATAACTTATATTTTTATCTTATTTTCCTCTTGTAGGAAATACTTAGTCTGAGTGAGGTGCAACCTTGTCCAAACTATGGATGCGCAAATTTAGATAAGGGGAAGGTAATTTAACTCAAATTGGATGGAGTTAAGATTTTTAAGATCTTATATTGATTATACATACATCTACATAGATTCGTAGTTTCATATGTACTTTTCATTTTTATGTATAGGCAATTATGAGCTATACATCGTTGTTGACAAGTGACACAATGCCTAAAGGAGTATGTATTGGAGAACCTCAAGGAGTAGGTGTTGAAACACCTCAAGGAGGAGGTGTAGAAACACCTAAAGGAGATAAAGAAAAAGATCAACCTAAAGAGGTATGTGTTTATTTTATTTTGTGTTTGGTAAATATGTTCCTATTACCAATTATCGTATGGAAACTTGGATAAATTCTATGTTTTTGTTCACATATATAGACTGGAATTTCAAATTTTGGTTTCGTATATTCTAGGACTCCTGACCCTTTGAAGAAACGTATATTTTAGGTAATCAAGATTACAATTTTAGAGTTCCATTAGAATTCAATTTATATTAATTTTGATGTTAAACATTCGATTTTAAATTATATAGTATAACTAATCTCAATTGTGGTTTGAATTTTTCTTGTGCAGCTACCTTCAAAGCCAATGAGTGCTTCAAAGAGGCTCCATTTTGATGATCCACCAGTAGTTTAAGATGAGATAGTCATTTTGGGATGTAAATTTTGAATAGATATTGAGATGGCATATGCCACATTTTGTAAGACTTTGTTTGAGTTGGCGTCGATGTCATTTCTGTATATGGACATACACTTGATTATTGGATAATTTTATATATAGAATTTGACAATCGAAATTTAATTTTTTCCTCATGTGCATGATTAAACTCTTTGAAAATTTTATCTTGAGAAATGGTTAAATATCAATGTACAATAGAATTAAAAAGAATGCTTGTATTATGTTGTTTATATTTATATCACTGATTACATTGCATTGCACATATTTCAAACTCAAATCATTACTTCACATTGCATAACTAACAACTAGATGTTGATAGATGAAAAAAAATCAATTACAATATAGTTTTACAAAGTCCACCTAAGCAGTTATGCAATTACTTCACATTGCATAACTAATAACTAGGAGCAGTTGTCAATTGCATTTTCTTGTCATGGAATTCTATGAGACCACATTTCTTTGAGGATTTTTTTCAAATAGTCCACTACCTTCTCTATGCTACCACATTTTTTATACATGTCTACCAAAGATTTTTATCAAACAGTTCACTGGCTTGTTGGTAGGGCTTATTGGAACTTGTATGCTCTGACCTCACTCAATCCTGAAACCACTTCATTCCCTCTTAATTTTGTTTGCTTAAACTTATAACATCATTTTATTATGCTGCCCCATAATTTGGCTTACACTTTCTTTGTAAAATCATCAATTTTCCCTTGTTTTTGCCCCTTCCAACTAGGTTTTCACACTTTTACTCTTCTTGGGTTACTCTTAATCACTCAGATCTCTTAAACACCATTAAATACACCCGTTCCAACAGTTTCCAACAAGTTCCAACCTATTTTCATTCAACTTCTCAAAAAATCACTCTCTAGCCTTACTCAAAAGGCACAAAAATTTGTGTCTCTTAATAGGGAAGCCTTCTTAGAGCACTCTAATCCCTTTATCACCCATAAATTTTTTTTCCTACACTTACCCCTATCTAATTCACACCCATTCCTCTGAGGTCTAGCCTATATAGAAGGAGGAATGGCCTTGTCAATTCATGAAATCTTACATGTTTTAGGTGCTCTTGCACCATACTCTTCGGGTACAAAATATTTATGCCCCATAAATCACTCCATAGGTCTACTCATATCTTATTCACAATCCCTTCAAACTTGCTCCAAGTCACTTGAATGCAAATCTTCATCTGAGGGATTTTGTACCCTTCATGCTTTGCGTTTTCTTGGTCTTGCAATGCTTGATCCTTCTTAAATGGATCTTCTTGCTGCTATTTGTCTTCATTGACACCTGCACAGAAAAATTCAATACACAAATTTAAACATCCATACATTAGTATTTTTATTTCACGCTCTTCCATAAGCTTTTGCCAACTAGATATGTATCTCTACCCTTCAACTCTTCTCTTCATTATATTTCTTGGGTTATTTATGGTTAGAACCATCCCCATAGTATAATACATCTTCCACACAACCAAATATGAACACCAAGGAGAATCCCCTGTCCTAACACCATATTCCTCAAACTCTTCTTCTCTAGCCGTCACTAGGCCACTCACCATCAACTCTTCCTCTCTCGTTTCCCACCTAATCTACTATTTGCAAGATTACACATTTGAAGGTTGATAGGTTGAGAGGTTAGGTGTGATCTATTTATGCTAAATAAGGTCAAGCAAGACCATTTAAGGTGTATTAAGTTGAATTTTGGAGTCTAGGGGTCCACTATGCCAAAAACACATTCTTGCTTCAAAATCGTCAAAATTGCCATGTAGTCTTTTGAAGGAAAATTATTAAAATTGTAAAGGGAAGTGCAATATAGGAGTCTAGAAGTAGTGTTAGGGTTGAAATAAAGGTGTTTGACTAGTTTTTCACAACAAGCTATGGTCTCATGGCTTTCTTTTGTACAAAAATCAGCATTGGAGTTCAGTTGGAGGCTGAAAACTACTTGTAAGGGCATCAATAAATCTTGTTCTACAACTCATATGACCAAACCGGTTGTTCCATCACATCTAGATGGGTAATTTTAGGTTATTTATGGTTCTCTTTCACACCCAAATAGGCCGAAGCAATCTAGGCTATGTTCAATTGATGAAATCCCTTAAGAGTCCAGTGTAGAAGGGAAGCAATCTTTGACGGACTATTACTCAAAAATCGTGATGCTTACAGATTCTCTATATGAGACTATGGGATCATTTTGGGCCCATCTGCAATAACTTCTCTTATTTTTTTCTATCTTGGAGGCATTTTCCCATGGTAATGAGTTTTTAGTTGAGGAAAAAGTTTTTAGATGCAAGTAGTGTAAAGTTGCAAAGTGATGCAACTTTCATTCTCCAAATCGTACGACCAAATGGATTGTTACAACATGTCCGTATGGGTATTTTTACACTAGGTATGGTCCTCTTTTGCACCCAAATATGCCAAATCACTTCGAGCTACATTGAACCGACAATCTCCCTTAAGAGTCAAAAGTGCTAAAAGATAGCAATCTTTGAAGGGTTATTTCTCAAAAAATGTGACACTTTAAAAATATCCATCTAAGGATATGGGATTGTGTTGGGACCATCTACAATAACCTCTCTCGGTTTTTTCTATCTCATAGGTTTTTACCTGTGGTGATTAATTTTTAGTTGAGTGAAAAGTTGTCAAATGCAAGTAGTGTAAAGTTCCAAAGTGGTGCAAATTTCATTCTCCAACCTGTACAACCAAACAGACTATTCCAACACATTTGAATGGGTACATTTACACTAAGCATGGTCCTCTTTTTCACCCAAATACACCGAATCACTTTGAGCTACATTGGACCGACAATTTCCCTTAAGAGTCCAAAGTGCTAAATGCAACAATCTTTGAAGGGATATTTATCAGAAACTCTAATGCTTAAAGACTCTTTTTTGAGGATATAGGATCATTTTGGGACCATCTACAATAACCTCTCTCATTTTTTTCTATCTCGAAGGTGTTTTCCTATGGTGATGAGTTTTCAGTTGAGGGAAAAGTTGCAAAGTGGTGCAACTTTCATTCTCCAACTCATACAACCAAATATATTGTTCCAACACGTCTATATGGGTACATTTATGCTAGGTATGGTCATTTTTTGCACCCCAATACACTAAATTACTTTGAGCTGCATTGGACCAATTATTTCCCTTAAGAGTCCAAAGTACTAAAAGAGAATAATATTTCAAGGGTTATTATCGGAAATCATGACACTTAAAAAATCTCCGTCTAAGAATATGGGATTGTGTTGGGACCATCTACAATAACCTCTCTCAATTTTTTCTATCTCAAAAGCATTTTCCCATGGTAATGAGTTTTCAGTTGAGGGAAAAGTTGTCAAATGTAAGCAGTGTAAAGTTGCAAAGTGGTGCAACTTTCATTCTCCAATTCATATGACCAAATGGACTGTTCCAAAACGTCTATATGGGTACATTTAAGCTAGGGATGGTCCTTTTTTGCACCCAAATACACCGAATCACTTCAAGCTACATTGGACCAATGATTTCCCTTAAGAGTCCAAAGTACTAAAAGGTAATAATCTTTGAAGGGTTATTTATCAGAAATCATGACACTTAAAAACTCCCCATCTAAGAATATGGGATTGTGTTGGGACCATCTACAATAACCTCTCTCAGTTTTTCTATCTCAGAGGTGTTTTACCATGGTGATGAGTTTTCAGTTGAGGGAAAAGTTGCCAAATGCAAGCAGTGTAAAGTTGCAAAGTGGTGCAGCTTTCATTCTCCAACTTGTACAACCAAACAGATTGTTCCAACATGTCCATATGGGTATTTTTACGCTAGGAATGGTCCTTTTTTGCATCCAAATATGCTGAATCACTCTGAGCTACATTGGATCGACGATCTCCCTTAAGACTCCAAAGTGTTAAAAGGAAAAGATATTTGAAGGGCTATTTCTCATAAATTGCGATGCTTACAAACTCTCCATCTAAGGCAATGGGATAATATTGGGACCATATACAATAACCTCTCTCAATTTTTTCTATCTTGGAGGTGCTTTCCCGTGGTGATGAGTTTTTCAGTTGAGGGAAAAGTTGCCAAATGCAAGAAGTGTAGAGTTTCAATGTGGTGAAAATTTCATTCTCCAACTCATACGATCAAACATAATGTTCCAAAATTTCTATATCAGTAATTTTATGCTAGGTATGGACCTAATTTGCACCCAAATATGCCGAATCACTCCGAGCTACATTAGATCAATGATTTCCCTTAAGAATCCAAAGTACTAAAAGGAAAAAATATTTTAAGGGCTATTTATTAGAAATTGTAATGCTTAAAGACTCTCCATCTGAGGCTATGGGTTTATGTTGGGACTGTCTATAATAACCTCTCTTAGTTTTTTCTATTTCAGAAGCATTTTCTCATGGTGATGAGTTTTCAGTTGAAGGAAAAATTTCCAAATGCAAGCAGTGTAAAGTTGCAAAGTAGTGCAACTTTCATTCTTTAACTCATACGACCAAATGAACTATTCCAACACATTTGTATGGGTACATTTACGCTTGGGATGGTCCTATATTGCACCCAAATACACTGAATCACTCTAAGCTACAATAGACCGGTGATTTCCCTTAAGAGTCCAAAGTGCTAAAAGGCCATACCATCTATTGTGTGGTTTGTAGCTCAATGGTATGGCCATGTTAGATTTGATTAGGACTGTATAAGGTGAATATGTGGGTTTAAAGAGCTGGAAAGGTTTGTAGTTGAGTTGGTGAGTTGCCATGCATGGCAAAAATGAGTTAAATTAGGTGAAAATGGTGGTTACAATATGATAATGTCAATGAAATGTGGGGGCAACAATATTCACGGTTGGATCAAGCTTCTGCAATTCCTAATAGATGTGTTTGATGATTTTATAAGGTGTGGAAAGGTTTGGGGAGTGAATTTGCACCCAAGTTTGGTTTTGACGATCAAATTGGAGTTTAAATCATCTTTAATTGTAATTGTGTTGTTTAAAGCCACCTAGCTCTTGCATCAAAAAAGTCTTACCCAATCAACTTAAACATCATGCACACCTAGATACCTTGTTTCCACTTTGCTAGATAAAAGAATCAACTACATGGGAAATGACCTTCACATGAACTTTTTACATTTTTGTTTTTGGAAAAAGTGGCAAGCCACTGCAATTTATTATATATAAATAGGAGATATTACAAAAACTAGTTCAAACAAGCATACCAACAGGAAAGAACCATGAATAAAACCTCTTGTTGTAGCTCGATTAAGTAAAAAAATCTCTTTACATTTTAAACATAACCTTTATACAATGCTAGACATTTGACCCATATTTCAAAAAACATCACTAGATATAGATTATGCCTATACACAGTGTTATGACCCTTTTACATTGTTTCACATTTGAAGTTTCAATTTTTACAAAATTTTCCTATTGGAGGCATTCAGGGCACAGTTTTCCACAAGAGTAGTATGTTGAACTTTTGGAGTGACAAGCACATGTACAAACCATCAAGGTAGCAATTAAACTACATACAATAGAAAATATTCTTAGAATAACCAATCTATATTATTGTAATATGTTGCATACCTCTCTGAAAGGATCAAAGATGCCTATTGTTGCAGCAAGTTCATGATCAATCATGCCAAGAATGTCGCAAAAGTTGTCAAATTATACATCTATATTGTCACAACAGAAAAGATGCTTAGACTAACAAATCTATATTAATCCAAACAACCTGAATGATCATGAATTAATGAAAACTATAAAAGATGATTCGAATAACCAATCTATATTATTCTAAATGGCCCAATTGATGAGATGGTAATGCAAAATATAAAAGACGCTTTGAATAACCAATCTATATTATTATTATTTGTCACATACCTCTCTAAAAGGATTAAAGCTAGCTATTGTTACAGCAGGTCCATGATCAATCATGCCAAAAATATCCTAAAAGTACATACAAAATATCACTATTAAAGACACCTACATTGCAATAGTATACAAAATATTAGTATTAAATAAAGAAAAATAATGAACTTAATCATAATGAACCTAAGCATTGTACCTTCCATTCTTGAATATGGTATTCAAGTGTGCCTAAAGGGTCATCTCTTTGCTTAAGAGTATCCAATATTGCTTCATGATCAACATTACTAAGTGTCCATAGTTGTTTTGTCTTTTGTTTGGCATGATGCTTCAGCAACTTAACATTTGTTGCTATAACAAGGTGTGAATACATGGGAATGGTTTTGTGTTTCTCATAGTCTTCAAATGCAGGTATTTCATTCTTTCTAATCATGTGTATTCGCAACCAATTTCTTGCAACCACAACTAAACCTATAGGATACACGAACCCATCATCATCTTCCATAGATTGTGTTAGCCTATTATTTACCTGCACACATCGAGCTAACCGATATTGTGATCTCTCTTCATTCCCTTGTGGTGCAACAACTGCAAAAACATGTCTTGGTTGTAGTAGATCTGAAAGCTAGTCATAATCAAGTGAACTTTCCATTGTGTCATTTTTCATGGATATAGTTTGAGATAAAGGAGTTAGATACTGTGGAACCCATGTATCCATCCACTCACTTGATTCACATTGATCCCAATTGCACTAAATACAACTCTGACAAACAAGCCAACTGTTGTGTCCAAATGGTCCATGTGCTTGCATCTGAGCTTCAAAACAAATGCATGTTTGAAGAATCTTTGATTGTATGACAATTGAATCTACCTCCCACTGTACTCTCATCAACCAACCAAACTAATATGTGCATTTTTGAATCAAGTGTCCCTCCGTGTGAGAATTTTAACTATACCAATCAACAATAAAACATGCATCACTTAATTTTTCTCCTGAAATCTTCAATTGCTCCTTAATTAGAGCTCTCTTTACACATGCATCAACTCCATCATACTCCCCTTTCCCATGCCCAGCTTAAAGAAAACTCAAAATATTAGGTACACCCCTCTCTACTTGCATTCTTGAATTGACTTGTGCAGTTATCTGACCAAATGAGATGTCGGCCCAATGCTATATCATGCTCTTGCAAGAACTCAAAAAAATTCTCAAAACAATGTTGGACATACTCGGACGAGTGAGATCTATCATCACTCATATGAAAATGATACTCTCTGATTATCTTTCGATCCTCCTTTGTACTATCAAGTGCATTTATAAATGTTATGTAGACAAAAATAGCAATCTAAATGGAATTGAAATGCTGAGATTGTACCTCATTTTGTGGTTGTAATGTGTAGTTTTATGCAAAATCAACCTTTAATATAATAGTGCCAATCAGAAAAGAGTCCTTACACCTCCTGAATTGTTGATCCAACCATTGAAACCTATGAATATTCCTTGCATAATTGTAGAAAATAATTTCCTTAAAATTTGAAATAAAATCAGCAACATTGCATTCTTTTGTAACCAAATCGCATCTAGAACCTTCACCTCCACTCTACAAAGTATATTTGACTATCTCATATCTCTTTTTCTCAATAAGCTTCTTTCCAAATTCATGTTCGGAACCCTCATAAAAATATTGAACAAACTTTGACAAGCCACCACATTGTGAGCACTTTGCATTTAAACAATCATATCTATAGAAAAAGGAACCATCATCTCTAGAATATAAAAATAGATCTAGCAAGTCCCTTGATTATTTTGGAAGATGCATTGCACCACACTCCAACAACATTTCATTAGTATGCAAAGTAGAACAGATATAGCATAATAGTTCATGGTACATTGAAAAATCCACATGATATTTGCAACAAAATGTATTACGAATCTTAAGAGGCACACAATAAAATGGCTTCAAACCTTCAAAATTCCTTTGCAAGATTTCCATATTTGGATGTGTTTCAATAAATTTGTTAAACAACATTGTTTGGATTGACTCCAAGAAATGTTTAGGATGTGGTGTACAGTCTCAATTGACAATTCTTAACTTTAAGACATCCTTTGCATTGGGTGATACTCTAGATTTATCATACAAAAATTGTTGAATTACCTACTTTACATTATTAGTCAACTTCTTATCAACATGTGGAAGCCTCCCAACAAAATCCCATGTATCATTTTGAAGACGATCATCTATTATTTCTCTTCTTGCAAGTGCTCTATCCAAAGTTTTATGATTTATGTAAAAATCAATACAAGTTTGTCTCATAAAGAGAGCCTTTTTCAATTGATGGACTACTAGGGCGGTTGTAATGACTCTTTGAGCAGCTCTCTTATCTTTTTCCTTGTTATTTTTTCCAATGGACTTGAGAGCATTAAAAATATTTTTGACAATAATAGAATTTCTTTTGGTCTTCTTGTTCATACAAATCTTCAATTTGGCTAGAAAAGGTCTCATTTTTTCATCTTTAGCGATTGTACAAAAATTTGGCGTTGCTTGGTCAATGTCTTATCGCTAAAATATAGGTTGAATAGTCTTCTAGCCTACAACCGAAGAGTTTCTGTTGACCTCTTTCCTTCAAAATTATTTATAATGTTATCATCAATTTCAAGTAACCATTTAGGGGTTCTTAAAGGTCTTGAATTTGGAATATGTCTTTCTTCCACACAAGTTTCTTCATTTCTCATGTAATCTAGTGAAACATAATTTACACTTGCTTCAGTATTATGTTCAACATCTTCATTTCCAACATTTTCACCTTGAACATTTTCAATATCAATTTGAATAATTTCATTCCCAATTTCATATCGTGTTCAACATCTTCAATTCCAACATTTTCACCTTGAACATTTTTATTATCAATTTCAATATTTTCATTCCCACTTTGAATATCATGTTCAACATCTTCAATTCCAACATTTTCACCTTGAACATTTTTAATATCAATTTGAACATTTTCATTCCCAATTTCAATATCATGTTCTACATTTTCACCTTGAGCATATTCAATTTCCTCTTCACTTGAAAAACCATAGGGCCAAGGTTCACCAGTATTTAACATACCTTATCTTATCTTACTATGACCTTCTTTATCTCTTTTTCTATATTCTTCAATTTGTTATTTTTTAAGCTTTCTCTTACGTTTTTGCTTCCAACGACTATTGCTCCCGATTATACCTCATAAAAGATGCTAAAAAATCATTGCTTATGACAAATTTGAGTAGAAGATGCTCCAAAAAGTTGATCTTTGTTTCTTCATGTTTGAAACTGTGTGTTTGTCGCTTCCAAAGTGTTGCAAAAATAATGTAGAGTCCGTTGGAATGCACAAAAATGGCCCACATGGGGTTTTTCTATGGCCCACAAATCCAATATCCGATATGGAAAACATTTTAAAATGTTTTGCAACTGTAAGAATTTAGCTCTACACATCAGATTTTTACAAATCGGATATCCGATTTGTGCCCACATAGACCTAAGGGTTAATGGTAGAGAGTGGGAGAGTGGGAGATTGAGAGAGGGAGAGGGAGAGAGGGAGAGTGGGAGGGAGAGTGTGAGAGAGAGAAGGAGAGGGGGAGTGGGAGAGAGAGTTTAGGGTTGAGTGAGAGAGGGAGAGGGAGAATGGGAGAGGTGGAAACGTGGAGAGTGAGAGGGAGAGGGAGAGAGGGAGAGTGGGAGATTGATAGGAGAGGGAGAGAGAGAGTGGGAGATTGAAAGAGGGAGAGGGAGA